>JBBBDQ010000424.1:847500-1447500 GCA_037127315.1 Ascarosepion bandense | reverse complement strand
GTTTTCCAGCCTTTTTGACTGAGATGAAGGTGTAGTATCTGTTTTCTTCTTATTCTAACCCTGCAGCAGCACCTTCTTCATTACCCTAAGAGAGGTTGGATTGGTGCAATACTGATGAAAATGTTTGTGGAGACTGGGCCATTTTTCTCCTTGGCCCATATATATATATTCATGTGTAAGGGCACCCCACTTTATAAACAACCTTGTGTCACATTTTGCCTTAATGGGGAGGTTGGGGGAATAATTATAATGATGTAATTATAAAAGGGTTGTTTGCATGTCTATTTTGTATTGTTTTATTTCTCAAATCTTTTGAGTTTTAAACTGGATATTTTGTGTCAACAAATGAATATGAGACAACCTCACAGTCTGTGAATTACCCCCCCTCCCCATTTTTTCAAGTAGAAAAAAACTAAAAAAAAGTGAATGACTTATACAACAATTCTTTGTTCTATTATTAATTTTATCAAAACATTACATATATTCACTTTTAATCAATTTTGGTGAATTTCCTATCTATAAGATTGTTGGATTACTGCCCGCTAATGATAATTACAGGCAGCACAAGATTTGAAAGAATCAGTGACTTTCTCAGTGAAAAGATATTCTTTTTGCTTCCACAAAATATGAATATTCAACTACAGACCCTAAAGGTTTCTTATTTTTCCATTTGTAAAATGTCCAATCAATATATTTGTTAATATTTCCTTGTTCAAATTGTGTTTTTTATTTTTTATAAATAATATCTTTTATTTAGAGTAAGTCCTTTGGTATTTGGTGTAGCAAAAGGTTTGTTAAGAAGGCAGATATTGGTAGCTGTCTGCAGAAGATTCAGTAGTATAGTTTTTGAAGTCAGACCATGATAGGGATAGTAGTAATCTTAGAAATAGGTAAATTCACTGTATTATTCTTGGCTTTAAGCAGGGAAAAAAATATCGTTCATTAGCAGATGATCTCTTAACTACTTCTTCATGCATCATGTATGGCTGGTTTTTCTGCAGTAGCATCTCTGTTTGACACTCTTGCTATCTCTTCTTTTTCTTTATCTAGTTAAGAAGTGACAGGTTTACATCCTTTTGACCTGGGTAATTAAATATATGAATAAAGCTTCTTCTAAATCAGGGATGTCTTTGTTGCCATATTTACTCTATTTACATGAAGTCATCTCCATTTGCAAAACATTAGTAGCAATATGTTATGTTCTCTTACCTTACATACTGAATAAAAATGACGAGCAACAATAACATTATCTATGGAGAGCCATGATTTTCTGCATTCTGAATGGACAAGACATTAATAAATAATATGTGTTTTTGTTCTGCTGAATATGTCAGCATGGCTGATTTATATACATGATGTATTGTAATTATTTACACTATTTACATTGTTCGGACTGTTGTCCTCATCTTTGTTGCCATATTCACCTTCAATATCTGTCTATATTTCTGAGATAAGGTATTGTAATTATTTACACTATTTACATTGTTCGGACTGTTGTCCTCATCTTTGTTGCCATATTCACCTTCAATATCTGTCTATATTTCTTGCAGATAATTGGTATTCACCTTCAATATCTGTCTAATATTTCTGAGATTTAAGGTATTGTAACTATTTACACTATTTACATTGTTCGGACTGTTGTCCTCATCTTTGTTGCCATATTCACCTTCAATATCTGTCTATATTTCTGAGATAAGGTATTGTAATTATTTACACTATTTACATTGTTCAGACTGTTGTCCTCATCTTTGTTGCCATATTCACCTTCAATATCTGTCTATATTTCTGAGATAAGGTATTGTAACTATTTACACTATTTACATTGTTCGGACTGTTGTCCTCATCTTTGTTGCCATATTCACCTTCAATATCTGTCTATATTTCTGAGATAAGGTATTGTAATTATTTACACTATTTACATTGTTCAGACTGTTGTCCTCATCTTTGTTGCCATATTCACCTTCAATATCTGTCTATATTTCTGAGATAAGGTATTGTAACTATTTACACTATTTACATTGTTCGGACTGTTGTCCTCATCTTTGTTGCCATATTCACCTTCAATATCTGTCTATATTTCTGAGATAAGGTATTGTAATTATTTACACTATTTACATTGTTCGGACTGTTATCCTCACCATATTCACATCTGTCTATACTTCTAAGATGAAGTATTGTAATTATTTACTCTATTTACACTGCTTGGACTGTTGTCCTCATCTTTATTGCCATATTCACAATATTAGCCAAGTTATCAAAGCCAACCTCTCCAGTTTTATATTAGGTTGGTACATAAATTTTTTTAATTAATTTTTATATTATTTATTAAAAATTCTGATTAATCATTTGACAATATGTTCTTTTGTCTGTTTTATATTCACATTTTTTTTCCCTAGTGATAATTTGGTAAAAAAAACATCTTTCTTTGTATTCACAAGTACTCTGGTGTCATGTAAGGACTGCCGGATTTTATTTTTTGTGTTCAATGTGTGTGGTAGCAATGTCTCATGTTCACTTACCTTACCCATTGAGTGAAGATGATGAGCAGCAGTAACATTAGATCTGACCATCTCCTGAGCTGATTCCCTAGAGGTCTGTCCCCATTCTTCTTTAATCAGCGTGTTTAATTAGTTTTCATTAAACTGAACAGGTTGGTCAGGATGCAAAGAGTCTGTGAGTTCAAATGACCCATCTTTGAAAGGGGGGGGAATCTATTTCTGCAACATTCTGTCAGTAATGAAGTCACATCCATGCACAGCACAAATGTCTCAAGCAACTTTGGCAGCTTTGTAACCTTGATTAAAAACAGATGTTGAATATGCTCATTCTTGTCTACTTGGCATTTCATCTCAAAGGTTGATTGGTTTGTTTACTATGGCTTATCAACCCTTTTCAGGTTATTTAAAGCCAGAAAATATTTTTGAGTGTAAGAATTTTCTTTAAATAATGGTTTAGCAATGCAAGTCTTACTAATTAGCCTATAGGTGAAGAAGAAGAGATGGATTCATACCTTTTCCAAGGGTATTTATGTATAAGTGAATATAATGAACCCAACAAAAATTAGAATTCAACACTCCATTTAACAATTCCAAGCCATTATCCATTACACCCCTTACATATCCAATTCACCTGGTATTCCTATGCAGTCACCCATCTAGATACTGACCAAGCTTGGCATTACTTAACTTCGGTGTTTGTATGGGAACCTGTGTTTCTATGTGATGTTACAGTAAGCCCCATCTCAAAGAGGTGTCTAATCTAAAATAAAAAAATTCAAGAATGTTAGACAACAGTTTCAGAGGATGAACAGAATTAATAAGAAGCCAAAAATGCCGCAAGAGATTATTCTTCAATATCATTTGCAAATCATTAGAAAAAAAATTAACAAATATATGTAACAACCTAATAGATATTCAACATGGCTGATTTATATACTGGGCAAACCTTGTACATCTTTTAAATTTAAAAAAAAATATTTATATCATTTTAATTGTTATTTAGATATTATTTATCATTATTTATTCAGGTTATAACAATGAAGATTTGATATACTTTCTTGTCAGATTATAAAGGTAATTGTATTTGAATCACGACCATCATCCTTATATTTTCTGTTTCAACAAATGAACATTTTCTTTATTAATGCCATGTCCATTCAGAATGTAGACAATCATGGTTCTCCATAGATTTCTTTTTTCTTTATTATCTGTGAATTGCCATGATTTCTTGGGAAAAATATTGAAGTGGTTTCTTGTTGCCTTCTTCCTAGTTTGAAATTTAGTGTTTCCCTCCTATTAGACTGATTGTTGTTGTTGTATATACAATTATGACTAAATGCTTTAAAATTACTGTGCTTGCATTTCAAACCAGTAAATAAAGTCTGAAAATATAGACTTAGAAATGTTCTAAGAGATAGGCATTACTTAAATAGTGCAATTATACTTTGATTTGTACAGGTGGCTTCCTGTGGTCTAACTGGTAACCCATATTTGACTTAAAAGTGGTTTCCCTGATTGGAAAAAAAAATGCCAGTTTTATTCCTGTCAAGAGGCATATTTTCTTCAGTAGTACTCTCACTCTCTAGGCTGGTGGATGTTAATTTCAATGTTTAAAAAAATCAGGGATGTCTTTTCAAATATGAATATCCACTAAATATGGTATTTTTAGAAAGTACTACAATATATATTAATTTATCCCATTATGTCCCTTAGTTATGACATAAGAAAAAGAATAAAGTTTTAATTTGTCTATGTTTCTGAGATGAGGTATTGTAATTATTTATTTACTCTATTTACATTGCTTGGTCTGTTCTTCTCATCTTTATTGCCTTATTCATGATGTTTCAACCATTGTACACTCTAGCCCTTCTTCAGGTGATATACATTAGAATTTCAAACTAAAATCTTTATTTAGTCCGTGGAGGTAGATTGTTCTAGTTCCATATGACATGCTTTTCTGGATATCTCCATTTCAGTTAATTCGCTTTAGTATCTCAACTTGAGTTTTTGTTCACCTCTGCTGTGGTCAAAAATATTTTCTGGCTTTAAATAACCTGAAAAGGGTTGATAAGCCATAGTAAACAAACCAATCAACCTTTGAGATGAAATGCCAAGTAGACAAGAATGAGCATATTCAACATCTGTTTTTAATCAAGGTTACAAAGCTGCCAAAGTTGCTTGAGACATTTGTGCTGTGCATGGATGTGACTTCATTACTGACAGAATGTTGCAGAAATAGATTCCCCCCCCTTTCAAAGATGGGTCATTTGAACTCACAGACTCTTTGCATCCTGACCAACCTGTTCAGTTTAATGAAAACTAATTAAACACGCTGATTAAAGAAGAATGGGGACAGACCTCTAGGGAATCAGCTCAGAAGATGGTCAGATCTAATGTTACTGCTGCTCATCATCTTCACTCAATGGGTAAGGTAAGTGAACATGAGACATTGAAATCATAACTCTTTGGTTCAAGTAAATGGATTACTTCAATCAAGACTTTTATCCACTGTCCTTGGGGACATCCTCAAAAGCACATTCCAATGTATATCACCTGAAGAAGGCCAGAGTCTACAACAGCTGAAATGTGAATATGACAAGGCAAGTCTGAATAGTGTAAACAGTGTAAATACTGGGTGTGGTGGATGTATTGCTGTCTAAATTACATAAAAATATCTTGAAATACTAAAGAGTAAATTTATTCAATAAAATTGCTGTTGGTTTCAACCACAGTCTCCAGACAACTTTGGAATTTCCTGCAACTCTTCTGGATGGTCTCCTTGTTTAAGTTAGTGAATACTGCCATAATTCTTGCCTTCAGTTCATCTTTGCTGTTACAAGTTTTGTTGGTCTCTAGCTCAAATGTGCCGCACATATAATAATTCAGGGGGTTGCAGTCTTGGGAGTTAGACATGTAAAGGATAATGTAGTTGCAGAAATGGTCTGACAACCATGAGTGAATTCTCCTGCTTGTGTGGCAGAATTCTTTTACCAGATATAAGGTTCTCCATCAACCACCCTCTTGACCCAAGGCAGCACTACATCCCGAAGGTACTTGATATAAGTCTTTGTATTGAGCCTATGGTTATCTTCATCAACATATTCGGGAATTATTTCCTTATCCAAAGTGAGTTTTCTGAGTTGTTTTACCTTCATAATCACCATTAGACTCATCCAACTCTTTTCAAATCCTCTGCACTGTTCTCAGATTGACACCCAAACACTCTAAAATATTCATTTTGGAACTTCTGGCACAAATGCCATGCAGTGCAGTTTTCCATTTTCAAATTTCTAGCAAAGTAAATTGCATTATGGTACTCTTTTTCTCATAGTACCCAACTGACCCTACTATACTGTGCAGTTGACAAAATAAAAAAAAACAAATGTGCATGTATAAAATTAGAATATATAATGGCGACAATTTACCTATCACTCCCTGTAGTTTTGATCTTGTTGAGTCAACACACATTCCTTTATGTTTACTTTTATTACTCGTTCATACTTAGAACAACAAGTGTATGTCATCACTATAACTGATAACATGAAGTCAAAAGTGTAACAGTTACCGCTGAATGCTAGAGGATCCAGTTTACTCTGCTATTTTTATAGCTAAGAAAGAGAATGAACGGATTCATGCCTTTCCTAAGAACATTAGTGCAAAAATGCTTGCAACAGATGAGGCCAGAATTTGAACTTTATTTGCCAATTTCATTTCCCATGCTAATAACTGTTATACCACCCACACATTCCAAATGAAAATCCTGTAACATAAATTTCAGTTTGTTGCTCATGGTAAACAAATGTACTAAAAAAATAAGATTGTCCTTGTAAATGTCAGCAAATGTTATATAAACATTTAATAGCAACTTGTGATTTTCTAAGTTAGCAATAAAAACAAATACCAAATTACTTTTACTGGTGTTTATCAAAAGCTTATACATTCAGTCTTTCACTGCCACAGAACTAGACCAGTGGGCGGCAATCCCCAGTCTCCCAGGCCACATCCAGCCAGCAAATGATTTTTGTTCTGTCCACCAAATTAATCCTAGTAAGAAATTTGCATTTTTTGTTGATTGTGTTGGTTGTTATCCTGTTATTCTGCAATAAAATAAGAAACCTTGTTTAAATAATATAACATTAACTATGTTTTTCTTTAAAGCTCTTAAACTTCCAGACTAAGGCAGCCTTCTGGACGGAGTGATCTGAGGTTGAGACAATTTATTATAGGATATTCAATATCATGGCTTGCCTCTGAGACGCTGCATAGCTGTCTGGCCCATTTTCTCCTAAAGGTAGCCACCCCCTGAACTAAACTAAGAAAAAATTATGCAGTAGACGGGTAGAGCATTTGGCTACAAAGAAAGCCCATCATTTCAAATAAATTCAAAATATAATACAAATATGTACACTTTTCCCTGTTTACGAGCTAAGAGGATGGTTTTTATTTCTTAATTTCTTTGGGGTTCTTCTACAGCTTTCTTAATCAGAATAAAGAATTCCAAACTTTTCAAGTCGATTCTTATTCTCAAAGTGTTCATGACTTTGCAAGGGCAATAGTACAAAAATAAACGCAACAAATTATTCTTTGATTGATTCATTTTTTTTAGAGCTTATCAATCCTTTACAGGTTATTTAAAGCCAGAAAATATTTTAAAATTATATATATATTTTTTTTAGATAATAATGGTTTTGTGATACAAGTCTTACTAATTAACCCATAACTGGAGGGAGAAGAGGTGGATCCATAACTTTCTCAATGGTATTTGCGCATGAGGGAATATAACGAATCCAACAGTAATTGGAACTTGGCTTGCTGATTAATAATTCCAATATCCATTACACTACCCACACATCCAAGAGCACCAGTTATTCCCAAATAGTCAATAATCTAGGCACTGATTAGTTTCGACATTACTTAATGTACGGAAATTGGTGTTTCAACTTGTTATGGCCATAACTTTGCTACAGATGAGGCTAGAATTTAAACTTTACTTGCCAAGTTTATTTGAAATACTGGTTCTCTTATGATCACTGAAGTTAAGCAACATCAACCTTGGTCAGTACCTAAATGTGTGACCCCCTTGGGAATACTAGGTGCTGTAAGATTGGATGTGAAGGTGGTGTAATTGATAATGGCTTGGAATTGGAAATCTGAGAACTGAGTTTCAGTTCCATTCGAGTTCATTATATTCACTTATATGCAAATAGTATTGAGAAAGATATGAATCCACCACTTCCTCCCCCAGCTATGGGTTAATTAGTAGGAGTTGAATCAGTAAATCATTATTATCTCCAAAAGATTCTTGCAATCTCTTGTGGAACTCTCTTCTGGTTTCTTGCTTCCCAGTCAACTTTGATTTTCAAAAATTTAAATGCAGTGTCAATCGTTACATTTTGCCTTTTTAATTCCTATTCTTTTATTATTCTCTCTCTTTAATAATGTTTTTTTCTTTTTCTTATGTTTTTTCCCACTCAGTAATCCTTAGTGACTTTATTGCCTTGCTTCTGCTTTTTTAATTCCTGTTCCTTTATTGTTCTCATTCTTTAATAGTGTTTTTTTTTTTTTTCATATTCTCTCACACTCAGTTACCCCGTGCATCTGAGTGGCTTGTCTTGCTTGCTTGGGGCAGAATATTAAAAAAAAATATCTAAAAGTATTTTCTGATTTTAAATGTCCTGCTAAAGGTTGATAAGCCATAAAAAAACACAAAAAAATATCTAGCTTTGGTGGTTTACATGGAAACCAAATACAATAAAATGACCATTTTTCAGTTGCTGTGCTTCTCTTATTAGAGAGACTGAAAGAAATGATTTTAGAGTGATTATATTTAATCTACAAATGTGCAATGGTAATCACTTGATTCTTGTTTTGTGAGCATTGTTTCCTGAAGAATAGCATTAAAAAAATGTAACATTTAAAGGTTCAGAAATTATTTTCCAGGCTATTTCTCCAGCAGAACATTTTTAAATGAATTACTCAATAAATTTATTTCGAGTAAAGCAATTTACTTGATAATCATTAATGTAGGTTAAAAGCAGAACTCTGAGGAGAATGTAAATCATCAATTTTTTCAAATAGGAGCTTAATTATTGAAAAACTGCTCTGAATTGTAGTATAAAAAATGCAATCCAACTAAGACATTATCTAATTAGAAAAGCTTTTGTCTTTATGAATAAGATATGTTATGGACAATTTTATTTTAAGTAAAAATATATATATGAGTTTATTTGCCGTTAATGATTAACGGCAAATAAACTCTCATATATCTTTTATTTTTAGCCTGTTTACTTTAAGCAAGGTGATATTGCCACTAAGATGCAAGAGGTTACTGGTAGTGAAAGAAAATGGTTTTGATTGATTTATTTTTTTACTGCTTATCAAGCTATTTAAAGTCAGAAAATGTGAAAGTCTCTTTTGGTTCGATGTTTTCCAATCAGCTTTAATCTTCAAAAATTTAAATGCAAAGTCAATCATTATTTACTGTCCTTTTGATTGTTTTCACTCCTTGGTAATATTTCCGTTTTCTAATTCTTCTATACTCAGTAACCTCTTGCGTCTTAGTGGCTTTACTGACTTGTTTGAGGTGAACTCTATTAAAAAAAAAAAAATATCTTTCTGAAGATAATAATGTTTTACTGATACAACTCTTACTAATTAACCCATAGCTGGGAGAGAAGTAGATTCATATCTTTCCAAAGGGTATTTGTGCTTAAGTAAATATAACGAACTGCCATATTGTAACTTGACTCTCTATCCTCATTATTCTAATTTCATGTGCCAACTTTTCAAGTTGTAGTTAATCAGTGTATTTCTCCCACGTTTCAGTAGATACTGGTAATTACACTGCTCGCTCTATTGGTAGGTTCAAAGCTAGCGTCCAGCTTCCAGACAAAAATAAGTCATAACTTAATATGAACCTCTATACCAATGCACATCACCACGGTCTCAACAGCACTACCAGCAAATGTCTCAGACTCTTTTTATTGACCAAAAACATTGCCAATGCACCAATTGGCCTCATTCTCAATCAGAGTTCCCGGTTCGTGCCAATTAGCATAAAATAACAAAGGTCAAAGAATGTACTTTTCTTGAACCAAACTTGCGAGAGGAGAGGATGCAGCTGACGAAATGACGAAATATACTTAATACGAACCTTTATACCAGTGCACATCACCACGGTCTCAACAGCACTGCCAGCCAATATCTCAGACTCTTTTTATTGAACAAAAACATTGCCGACGCACCAATCATTGTTGTTGGCCCCATTCTCAATCACAGAATCAGGCTCGTGCCAATCAGCATAAAATAACAAAGATCGAAGAATGTACTTTTCTTGGACCAAACTTGTGAAAGGAGAGGATGCAGCTGATGAAATGACGAACTGTCAAGCGTGGATTTATGCACGTATCCATTACAAAACAGCAGCCCAACAAGCAAAACATCTTGGACGCTTTGACTCTGGTAAGTGTGAATATTTATCGTCACACAAGTTTTTGTTCACCTCTGTTGTAGCCAGGTATTGAACTCACAACTCTTTGGGTCAAGTCACTTTCTGGATTACTTCAATGCTTTTATTCACTGGGCCATGAGTTGAGTTACTAAATGGAATTAACTGAAGATGAGATATCCAGAAAAGGCATGGCACGTGGAATTAGAGCAATCTATCCCCATTAACTAAATAAAGGGTTTCATTTGAAATCCTAATACATATTACCTGAAGAAAGCTGGAGCGTAGAATGCCCAAAAACATTGTGAATGTGGCAATAAAGATGAGGACAACAGTCCAAACGATGTAAATAGTTCAACACCTCACCTAAGAAATATAGACAAACTATGAAACAATAACAAAGTACAAAATTCACAAAACAGAAATGGTGTTCATAGGCAAAAGTGGTTATAGCCCTTCTAGAAAGAAAGAAAAAAATGTGTGAGGTATCTTAGCTTAGCTGATCAGACATCATCATCTTTGCAAATGCAAATACACTATTATTGTCTTTGGAGAGAAGATGGATAATGCCAAGTGAGCCATTTTTCCTGAAAGCTGTTGGGAACAATTCATTCTGGTATTTGAAGAATCAAGATTATGAGACCAACTTTTGCCATCAGTATGATTGAGAAATGAATATGTGTTTGTTAATAATATGTAAAAAAAGGTGGAAAAACAAACAAAAAGAAACAATAGACTATAAGATTCTTTATTTTCAGAATTATTTTGAGAACTATGCAAAATGCTTCAGAAAGACGTAGAAAATGCTTTGGGACTTAAACTTTCTCAAAATTTTCTTTAGAGTGCATGCATACACATACCTGCATATATATATATATATATATATATATATATATATATATATATATATATGTGGGAAAATTAAATATAAAACCAATAAATAAAATAATAATAAAGAATATAAAAAAAAAATGTTTTCCATGGTGCAAGTTATAAAGAAACCAGAAAGGGTTTCTGGTCACATGTGTAATTTTATGATCCCACTTTCAGACATGATTGAATCTTTCTCTTTCCACTTCCCAACAAGATTATTCAAATGTGTTTTCATGAAGTAGAGGTTTGATCATCCTAACTCAACATAGGGCTGACTTGAGCTTGACCATCTTTACCCATTCTTGTCCTTACTTCCCATGTTTCTGAAACAAAAAGAAAAATGAACTTACCTAAGAGACATTTAACTTTATTTCAATATAGTCAACATAAAAGAAGTAAACATCCATTGCAGAAACTTAATATTTTTTTTACTGCTTCTTAGATATTCTTTGTTTATATATTAAACACGCGCCTTCACCTAAAAAAAATACACATGAATCTAACAACCTTGTTAACATCCACATATACAGTCCATTTGAAATTACTATGCAAATCATATATCCTGGTAGGATTATGTTGTTGGTTGTTTTGTTTTTATGGCATATCAACCTTGACAGGTCATTTATTGCCAACTAAATTTTATTTATTTATTGCTGGTAATACCTTTTTCTTTTCAACAATTTATTGCTGTTTTTATATAAGTTTTGTGTCTAGTAATACATTTTTTCCTTTTCAAGTATCAAGATTCATTAGGATTTGTTTTTTAAGGGCAGGGTCCCCAAGTCCTACTCTTGTTATTTAATCCATAACTAGAGGAAAGGGATGGATTAATACCTTTCCCAAGGGTACCAGTGCTTAAGTGAATGCAGGGTATTCAACTGGAATTCGAACTCGGCTCACTGATTTCTCTTTCCAAGCCGATATCCACTGCACCACATGCACATCTGTCACTAAATGCTTACAGCACCTGGTATTCCCAAGCAGTCACCCATCTAAGTACTGACCAGGCTCAACGTTGCTTAACTTCGGTGATTGAGTGAGAACCGGTGTATTCAACATGGTATGGCCGTAAGCCAGTAGAATTATGCTCTGCCTGCATAGTAGAGGCAGTTTTATTCATAAAGACCTAGCTTTGATGGCTTACATCCATATCACGTTGAATACACCGGTTCTACCTATGTGACTTCTTGAAGTCATGTGTGAGAGTTGGATGCCAATTCATCCATGTGGAGCAGTCAACCGCTTTGTAGTAAAGACAACAATACACCCTGAATTTATTATTACACATTTAGACTAATGTAAGTTTAAGGCCTCTGAAATCTAATAAAAACTATTTTTTTCATAATATATGTTGAGGCATAGATAATGGAAAGGATTTAACAAATGCCAAAAAACAGAAAATAACAAAATTATTGAGTGAGGGAATGTCCAAATGCAGGTTATCAACGGAGCTTTGCAATGATCATCAAATGATAAAGAGGGCTATTAAAAATATAATTATGTTGAAAACTAGAAGCAAAAAAGGGCTTTAAGAAATGTTCCTTTATTAACTGAAGCTTTGTTTTGATGTCTAAATTAAAAGTTTGAAATTTAACAAAGTTTTCAAAGAAAAATTCAAGTTATTTAGGTTTATGTAAATTGCAAAATCACTTAAGACAAACTGTATAATTGTGTATTTGGGCAGCAGTCTCTCTTTAATACATGTTTTATTCAACAAGACTGGCAAGGTACTTTTTAGTAGTGCATTAATAATAAAAAAAGAAAAAACCCAATACTCAATAGCATCAACTATGAACATGGCCACAATGTGCTGACTGTGTTTGGAAAATAAAATATTCCTATAACTCTAGATGCATTCATAAAAAAAATCTATACATTCAGTAAAAAATAAAAAAATAAAAATCATCCTTGATAATAACTAAAAGAATAGCTAAAATTGCTCAGACATACAAAATATTCAGATAATTTTTATATACTTTATGTCCAGAAATGAAAAATATTATATGAACACAAGAAAAATTAAATGAAAAACTTAATTGCAGTATCTTGTCTGTCATCTTTAATGAAACTTACACACACACTGCAAACAAATGATGGGTTAATGAATGACAAAATAGAAAATAAATCTACCTAATGTTTCATTCAGGGAATGACTAACCTACCTAATGAGTTTGTGTAAATGGTTGGCAGAACAGGAATTAGGAGGGATAGCAAAAAAGACAAACCTTACTAAAAGATACAAAGGACAAGAAGTTGTGGAGAGCCATAATACTGGGAGAGAGAAAATGACTGACAAAGACATTAGTGCAAAGTGAACCCAAACTCTCTTAAGCAGAGTTTCTTTGCCATTACCACATTCTGTGATAATGGCAAACAAACTCTTTTAGGCCACCTACATCTTCTATGTGCGTTGTGGTGCAGTAGGTATCCGCTCAGAACAACTTGGAGAGCCGAGTTCAAATTCCATTTGAATTCATTGCATTCACTTATGTGCAAATACCCTTGGGAAAGGTATTAATCTGTCTATTCCTTCCAGTTATGGGTTAAATAACAGGACAGATTGGGTTCTACTGCGGGATAATCTTCTGCACAGTCAGTCATGTCTCTTTCGAGACATGGTCGCCCAAGCATGTATCACATATGGCATTTAACTGACTAGCATCTTCTATGCCTTCATAGCTATATATTAAGTGTGTGAAAAAGTTTCTGTCCATAGTATTCTCAACATCCTTCTGTAGAACCATGTCTTTGTTGCTTCAAGTCTCTTCTTTATCTACAATTTTTGTTGAAAATTCACTACCATATAAAAATAAATAAACTTTTCCTTACACCTAAAGGTGTGAAGGGCAACGTTTTTGCTGTTTCCATAACAAACTGTTTTTTATGGGGCAGGGTTGTTAGCCCTGCACCCAACCACCAAACCTGGAGGAAAGTGATTTTCTAAGTGTAGCTTAGATGTAACACACAGTCGAAAGTAGGGGGTACCCGGTGATGATTGAACTCACTACTCAGCTATAATGATCCTAGTGAGACCAGCTTGCTAACCATTACACCACGCCGAGATGCCCACTCCCATATAGAAGGATTGATATTATGTGACAGTTTGGTACTGTTTTCTTTAGCTTTTGGAAAGTGTCCTTTGCGATTCCAATTTGTGTTCGGACTTATGTCACATTTTTTTATCATTTTTTTTAACACTTCACAGAGAATTAAATTTCTGTACTTGCTTGATTTTTCACATCATCACATTGTAACCTGCATCTTAGGTTGTTTCCCTCGCTAATAACCATGTATTATGTCGTGTAACCCGGATATAAGAGAGTTGTCAGGACCGGATAAAAATTCTCTTATATTCGGGTTTCATCTATTTTATATGCCGTATAATCCTGATATAAGAGACCCTGATGTATGAGAAACCCGGATATAGGAGATACTTTGTCTGGTCCAAAATTAGAGCCTGTGGTAATGTATATAAACAGACAAAACCCGGATATAAGAGAACATGTGTCCGGTCCCAGCAACTCTCTTATATCCGGGTTAAATGTACATTACTACAGGCTCTAATTTGAGACCAGAGCAGATATATCTTATATCCGGGTTTCTCTTATATCAGGGTTATACTGTACAATGGTTAGTCTTTTCTTCTCACTTTTTTTACTACCTTAAAAGATTGCTGCTCACATATACCATTCATGGTATTCTCAGCATCTTTCTACCAAACGGATGTGGAGTAGTTTTCACACTGAAGGTTATAATCGTGCTATGTTGGTTGCTAATTGAATTAACATACCAAAATGTTAGTAACTTGGCAATCTTCCACTGAAAGCTGACTCCTTAGTATTCGACTAACTGCTGACTAATATCAACTGCCTAGTAGTTCTACTGAACTCAAATAGAAGTCTAAAGAACTCCTATGAACTTAATATTTATTTGCGTAAAAATACACTAATTGTGGCACAAGGCCAAAAAGGGGGTGGGTAGAGAGTGGTCTTCAGTATCTATCTTATACCTAGCTAAACACTATCACGACCCAATCACTCATTACAATTTGCACATTCACCACAAGAACTCATCCATCACCTCTCAATCTTTTACACACCACAATATCACATATTTACAAGGGACACCTAAAAAAAGGGGAAATAAACCCATGACAATAAAAATGCAAACAATAATATAAAATATATAAAAGATTTAATGAAAAAGGAGATGATGGGAGAGGGATGTACCCAAAAAACGCACTATAAGCCAACATAATTTTAAAACTAAAATTAAACAATATTAGTAAGACCCATCCATCCCACAAAAAAGAGTGGCAGCTGTATTCCACCAAGCAGCGAAATCAAAACGCACACTTGCTAAGGGAATGGGGGGAGGATAAAATAATTAATGGAATGGGAAAATCAGAGGCTGACCCAGCCTAGATAAAAGAAGGTCAGAACAAACTAGGAAGGTTGGGAATCTCAACTTTGATCATAACAAAAGAGAGAGCCAGGTACAGGCTAGGAACCCATTCATTCACATTAACTAGGTACACAAGAGAGAACTACCTTAACCAGGGGAGGGTTCCAATGGAATCTACCCCGATGCAACTAGCAAATCTAAAAGAGAAAATCAAGGCTAGCCCCGTTCACGCAAACCAGGCTCGCCACATGTACCCAACTTTTGCTGCAGGCTGTCGAAGTCAAACGTTTCCAATCAGTTCTAATCTTCATTTTGAGCTGGTACTCAAAATATCAGACCAGATTCTGATGTGAAAGACGCTGACCTCGCAAGACTTCCTCCTTTCGCGCTGTCCATATCACCATTCGAGCCATGGCCAGCAGCGACAGAAACACCATACACTTCATCCCAGAGAATGGGGGTGACACATTATCACAGGCGAATGCACAATCAATGAGCACAAGCTCACACGGCGCGATACAAGCAGTCAACTTGCCAAAACAATCCCATAGAGAGTGAACCCACGAACAATGGTAGAAGGCGTGCAAAGCTGTTTCTTCCATGTCAAGGTTGCAGCTTTCACAATCTGGCAAATCCGCCAAGCCCCATATGAAAAGCTTGTCATTGAGAGACAACCGCCAAGTAAGCGAAAACTCAGAGTTGCTGAGATAATTGCCACTGCCGCCCAAGACCAGAACGAGCAAAACTCATCCTCCGATAAGTGGAGCATATCACGTAATGAATCCTTCACGACGCCCTCCACTAACTCATGATAGAAGACTCTCCTAGGCTGTGAAAGGTCACTAGACCGTGGAATGGCCTGCAGGGCCGCCAGACATTTGAGGAGAAAACTTGATCATCCTCGAGGCTTATGGCACCTCCTCGAGGTGGGGGGAGTGATAGTAAGGCTATAAAACATGTCCCTCACTATCCCCACTAGCAATGAGTCTTCCAAAATTGCATGCCTGAGAAAAACCAACCTTGAAGCGACCTTGTGGCCTATCAAGTTCAGCATTCCCAGACCCCCATGATACAGATGCTGGATACAGACATGTTTGTCGACGTTGTTTCCTTCCCCTCCACAGAAGGGAGAATAACAAACGCTTGATTGCCTTCCTATCTCATTTACAAAGTGGAAGTACTGACAACCGGTAAAGGATAATGAGAAAGACGTATGTAACACACATTTCAGCCAAACCCTTTAAGGACAACCTCCTTCGACGCCAAATCTTGACCAACGTATCGACCTTTGCCATAACTTCTGACCAATTTTTCTCCAACTGGAGGTTGGGCCCAAACCACACTCCAAGAATGCGTACAGGGCTCTCTGTCCAGTTGAAGGGCCCCAGGAGGGTAACACCCTTCCAAGCACCTAACCGCAAGCCGGATGACTTGTTGCGGTTAATCTTGGCCCCTGTGACCTGTTCGTACAGTTCAAGCGCCTTCTGTACCACCTCGATGTCACTCCGGGAGGACACAAAAGTAGTGATGTCATTGGCGTACGTGGAAACCCTGGCTTGAGCACCTCTAGGGACAGTGATTCCACGTAAGGCCGGTCTGCATGCATTGTCCCTTAGCCAGCAAAGGAGGGACTCCAAAGCATAAAGTAGGGGCGACAGTTGACAACCCTGTCGGACCAACCTAGACAGCGCCAGAGCGACCGGCAACTTTCTGTTCACATGTACCACTGCCGTGGGGGATTGCTACAGGAGGCTAATTCAGCAGCAGAAGTTGGTTTTGAATCCAGCGGCCTGCAAGACAGCCACCAGGTAACGATAGTCAACCCTATCAAATGCCTTGGACTGATCCAAATTGATCAGCATGGCTTCTTTGTCATCTTTTATCCCCTCTATGATCATGCGTATCAGATTCAGGTTGCGCTGAATTGTTCGGCCCTTCACAGCACAAGTCTACTCAGGTCCCAGCAGAGGCTCAGCAACTAATTGCAAATGATTTGCTAAGATCTTGGCCAAAATCTTTAACTCTTTGTTTAGCAGAGTTATGGGCTGGTAACCCTCTAAAACCTTCTCAACATCCTTGACTTTTCTCATCAGCACGATCACACCCCTGGTGAACTGGTTGGGGATGGACCCCTGCCAGAACCAATTGTTGAACACAACTGTCAAAATCGGGGCAAAGATGTGCAACAGCCTCAAGTACAATTCATAGGGTAAACCATTGAGACCTGGTTATTTGCTTTTGCCAACCGTCTTCAAAGCCGCGTAGACTTTGCCCACTGTAATCTCTCCGTCACAGCTAGCTGCATCAGCCGGCAAAAGCCGAGGGAAGTCAGCCAAATAGCTGTGAAACTCCTTATTACGGAGACCAGGCTCCTTGGTAAATAGGATCTCCAAATGTCGTCGAAACGCCTCGCACATTTTGTCAGTCGACCGAAGAGTATGTCCCTCCGGGTTGCGAACCTCTTGAATGTACCGGTCACTGCCTCAGCGAATCTTTTCATCACGCAGTTTTGCGCCCATGTTCACAGCTTCGGAAGACATCTTGCTTAACCTATGTCTAATTACCTGGCTTATGTAACGATCACTAGTTGACTGCTCCAGGGCCTCCTTAGCTACGGCTATCTTTAGGGGATCCCCACCAGTCTCCGCCCGGGAGTAATTAGCTTTAAGTGTCTTCACCTTCTCAGTCTTATCTAGTTTGAGCCATTTGCTGAACTTGGTGGTGAAAGACCTAATACTATTCTTCAGATTCTCCCACCACTTATTTCCAATGACTTCCCCAGTTAACACCCGCTGCACTAAGTCAATTAGCTGGTGCCAGAAGTATCACCTGTACAGTAAGGACACGTTGAACTTCCAGTAACCAGCCATTCTAGGCCTATTTTCTAAATCTACCCGGGCACAAACAAGTTTGTGGTCAGAGTAGCTTAACCAGTGGAACATGGGACAATTTAAAAGATCTATAGTGACTTCATGAACTAACATTCTATCCAGGTAGTTAACTACCCGGGTAGAAGGCCAGCTATTAGCCCATGTCCACATCCTCCCACCCTTGTGATTGACCCAGTATCTATTGATGAGCCTGTACTCTTCGATGAGATCAACCAAGCTACGATCACGTGCCTTCCCGCTAGCTCCCCAACCTCTATCCCACTTGGGGTCCAGGATGACATTCTAGTCCCCCACTAAGATGAGTCACGTTGAATCCACCAGGAATGGCCCCAACTGCCAAAAAAACAAGACACACTTCTCCTGGTCATTGGGCGCATAAACTGCAATCAGTCGTAAAAATATTGCTTTTCACTGCAATATCGGCCATGATCAACCAACCCTCGGCACCAACATGGACAAGATCCACCTTCGCGTCCAGGGTACGCTTAACCAAAAGCAAAGAATTTCCTCTGGCCAGTCGGTTCCCATATGCTGAATAGACGACAAAGTCGTTAGATAGCACACAGGCATCAGCCTTGCAAACAAAGTGAGTCTCTTGGATCGCGGACAAGAAGTCCTGAAGCCGGTGGGCTGCATTACTCTGATCCCTAAGGCCCCTCACATTCAAACTGGCTAACTTAATTGATATCTTTTAAACCTGTAAAGAGAAAAAGAAAAATTACATACAGAGCAGAAATCAATGGCAGTAGGGACCTCGACGGTTTGTCCAAGACTTCCAGAACCAATATCAGATGTAATATGTCCGTCCTGGACAATCACGCCGACGTCCATGGGAAACATTAGTTTTAAGGCTCTGTAAAGAGAGGGGTGGAGAATTACAGGGACCCTACCAGAACAAAAATGCGATAGTCTTTGCAAATACTTATTGCCCACTTGGGCCATTTTTATTTTGGGAAACACCTTGACGGCCCCCTGCACAAAATCCCTGGGGTACCTGGGAAATTTACAGGGTCCTTGATTGACTTTCCGTCAGTCTTATTTAGCTTTAATAACAGCCTTAAGAGGGTCCTCTTCTGGGAAGGAAAATCCCTCTCTAAGGCCGATCTATCTATTTTACAAATGTCTATGTTCTTATAAGGGTTTTTTTTTTTTCTAATATCTTCAGAGGAGGGTGCTTCTGGTTGGGGGGGGGTAGGTGTTTCTGTTTGGAACGTGGGTTGGGAAGAGGGTTTTTCTCTTAGGAAGGAGTGCATGGGAGAAGACATACAAAAGGATCTTATTGGGGAGGCAGATTGACTTCTCCTCCTCACATTAATTGTTCTTGTAGGTGATGCAGGAGCAGATTGGGTTTTGGCAATGACCATGACCCGTTCTGCCCTGCCATGATCATTTGGCTCCACCTTCTCCTTTTTCTTTTTAAAATCCTCCTCCTCTTCCTGTTCTCTTTTGAGAGATGAAGATCACGGGGGAGACATCTCCTCGAACTCTATTTGTTGCTGTTGCTGCTGCTGCTACCTCTGTTGTATTTCCTCTTGAAGCCTCCTTTTTTTCTGGAGAAGAAGTTTTTGTGGTCCTGTTTTCTTGTTGAGTAGGTGGAGAAACCACTTGTTCTGTTTCTTTTCAGGCCTTCTTTTTGGCCAGCAAAGACTTTTTTGGGGATTGATTTTCTTGCTGAGGAGGAGAGGAAGTTATCTTTTTCCCCTTCTTTACCACCTCAGTCCATTCACCTGAATTTGTTTCCTGACCAGCTTTTTTTCCTGCTTCTACTGAGGTTTTTTGCACTGGCAGTGTTGCCAGTGGCATTTCTCTTTCCTCCGACTTCCTTCCTGGGCATGTTTTATAAATGTGTCCCGCTTCACCGCAAGACCAACAATGTGGCCTCCAGCCCTCTATAACCACAAACAATTTTCTTCCCCGACAAAGTAATATGTCAGAGACTTAAAAATTTCGGCCGGTTTCACCACTATCTAGATATACACATCTTCAGTGGGCGCACCCACCTTTGCTCTTCACATGGCCCACCTCATCTATATTTCCATATTGGGCAAAGAAGCCTCCCACATGATTGCAAACAATTTCCACAGGAACTCCGAGAATTACAATTCAGGTTTGTCTAGTACCCATGTACTCCATCTGTAGTCTGATGTTTTTTGCTGTCAAATTTTTTGCCTCCTCTTCTGTGTTTAACAGGACATGCCACATGGCCCGGGACCTTCTCGCCAACACTTTTGATACTATGTTTAGGCTTTTTAGTGCCTCTTCCATACTCTCCCTGCTGACTGCTATGAACTTTTGGGTTTTTACGTCCAAAGTCTGCAGGAAGATCGTTTTGGCTGAAATGACATTTACTACCTTTTGTATAATTACCAGCTCATTTTCCTTGATAAAGTCTTTGTATTTTTATAAAATGCTGGGTCTTTGTGGGGGGGCGTTGGTACGGTGCCCGAGGTTAAAGGTTAGGGAGACGAAGCCATAATAGAGCTCCCCCACCCCATACAACACAATAGTTTTTAACACAAGGAGTACAAAATCAAAATAGACAGACGACAAAGACGAATATCAAAACAATGGTAACACAAAATAACGTTCTCACAGGTAACACAGAAAAATTCCAATAACAATATGACACACAGACCTCTAAGTAGCTATGTATACTGTCTCAAGAACCAGAACTCCCATGAACTTCCCAAGAACTTCCTGTTAACTCTTATTAATATAGGAGGGAGAGTTTATTATCTGAGGAATAGGCGTGTTTCCCCATAACACAAACCATGTCTCTGTTTGCCTCAAGTCTCCTTCCTCTGTAAAGAAATTGTCCTGCATTCACTATCTCATAGAAGGATTGATATTACACAACAGTTCAGCACACGTTTATTTTCTTTAATGAAATTTT
This sequence comes from Ascarosepion bandense, assembly GCA_037127315.1. NCBI lineage: Eukaryota > Metazoa > Mollusca > Cephalopoda > Sepiida > Sepiidae > Ascarosepion > Ascarosepion bandense. The sequence continues at coordinate 1,426,494 of JBBBDQ010000424.1, read as the reverse complement.
CCTGTTTCTTAATGCTTTGCTTAGCTTTTGGGAGGCAACTTTCATTATTGCTTCAGAATTTTGGATTCATGTCTTAGGTGATCATGACTCTCTACAGATACATTTTCTTTATCATCTGTGAATTATCATATATTCTTGAGAAAGATAGTGGAGTGGTTTCAGGTTGTCTTTTCTGTGATTTGGAATTCAGAGTTTCTCTTCTTCTAGACAAGTTGCTAGCCAAGGCTAGAAAACCCTGTCTATTTAAACTGTAGCTGAGGGCAAGAAGAAGAGGTGCATATATTCCTTCCCTAAGAGTATTTGTGTGAAAAATGAATGCAACAGACTAGCCTGTAATTTAGATTCTACATTGTCAACATGTGTTACCCTACTCACACGTGTTAGTGATATATATATAAGTTGAATTCTAAGAGACGTCAGCAGGTGCTATCTTGACATTATTTATCTTCAAAGAAAATGATTCTTCTCATTGGTTATTCTTGATAGCTCATTTGCGTATTGTTGCTGCTAATTGGCTGCTCAGGGAAAGAAGATTTTGTGGGTGGATTTGAAGTAGTCACTTTTAATGATGAAGAGAAATATATAAGTTGGAGCAATGATTTCTAGTCTTGGAGTATAACTGTAAAATCTAATGTAATGATTAGGAAATTGGATTAAGTTGAATCCTCAACTGCCTGGAAACGGATTCTGAGGTGCTTGGCTAATTGGACAACATCCAAGCATAGCCGTTGCCCTGATTGCATTTGTTGGAGTATAATCAATAAAATATTAAAATGGAGAAAAATATTGGACAGTAACAAGATTCAATATTTAAATGTTAATACTGATGTAATTTCCTCAAGAAAAAATAGAAAGTTGTGGAGAGTCATGATTGAGCATATCTGAAAGGACATGACATTTAAAGTAATATCTATCGGCCCCTCTTATGGGCTCCCTGAATCAAACATTGTCCACCTCAAAAAATATTAAGTAAAACATCGTCCACTTTAAAAGACGCCGGATCAAACATTGTCTACTTTAAGGGATACTGCATAAAACATTGTCTACTTTAAAAGATACTGAATAAAACATTGTCAATTTTAAAAGATACCAAATAAAATATTATTTGCTTTAAATGATACCAAATAAAACATTGTCTACTTTAAAAGATACTGAATAAAACATTTGTCCACTTTAAAAGATACAAGATCTCATATGCAGGTGGCGAGAAAAATGAAAGGGGAGAAGGTCTGATATTAGACCAAGATATGAAGAAATGTGTTATTGGATACTGTTATTGAATACTATCTGAAAAATGTCTTCTTGTTGTACTAAAAGGAGACCCTTTCAACATATCCATCATAGTTGTATATGCACTGACAACACAAAGTATGTAAGAAGAAATTGAATAGTTTTACTGTATGCTACATAATGCCACTAAATTTACTAATGAGAAAATCATTTTTCTGTATTTCATTTCTTCCATATTTCATCCTCGTTTCGCAGCCTTGACAGGGTTAAAAACACACACACACACACACACACACACACACACACACACACACACACACATAGATATATAGTCATCCACAGACAGATCTGTTTCGCTGTATCACAGCTCATCAGTATGGTTAGACTCTGATTGCTTTTAACCCAGGATTGAAACCCAACCGAATTGGCGTCAGTCAGCGATTCTACCTCTGGGCTATGGGCGTTTGGTAGAAGAAGGCAGACTTTTTAGCATGTATATTGTCATCATACCTGCCCAATAGCCAGAGTGCTCTAATCCATTACTGAATGAGCGATGCATACATGCCAGAGTAGCTACTCTTTTTCAAAGTCTACCATTCTTCCAGACTGCTCAATCAGGGTGTGAGAGTGTGTGTGTATATATATATATATATATATATATATATATATATATAATGAGTGTGTGTGACAAAAATATCATTTTAAGGTATGCTATATTTATGGGTTAAAGTGCTCAATATCAGGAATAGAGCAAATACAGTGGCGATTCTAGGGGGGAGAAGGGGCAAAGCCTCCCCCGAATTTTGGCTGTCCCCTCAGTTGCCCCACCACTTTTATAAGCTTCAAAAATTTATGCAACTGATCAGTTTCTGATTTTGATAAGATTTGATCTTCATCACTTTTCCCTCTGCATTTTCTTTTTCATTTAGCTTTTTAAGGACACATACAGAAACCAGTTTGAAAGAAAAACAAACAAAATAAAAGAACCAAAATAGAAATAAGCATGTTGATGGGGAGGGAAAGAGACAAACTTGATATGTAAATGCATAGGCAGTCAGTGATTTATGGCTGAGTGAAAGAAATGGTCTGAAATTACACTGCTTGAATTGCCCACCTCCTCCTCAGAAAAATCTTGGCCCTTAAGTGGACCCCCCAACTTTCAGAGTTCCACAATCGCCACTGAGCATATGTAGATATAAAAGCGGACAACGAAGTCAATACCTAGTGCTGATAGTCTGTTTCGTGCTTAAATACATGATCTAACAATTGCATTTATACATGAAACAGACTGTCACCACTGGGTGTTGGCTTCAATATCCACTTATATATATATATATATATATATTACAGACAACAAATGTTTTGTGTCAATTTTATTGACTAAATTATGAACAATCTTTCTCAGGTAAGGAGGAAATTCTGTCGGAAATCAGGATAGTAGTATTCATAATTTGGAAAAGTCAATTATATGTGTGTGTAAATTTCTCAGCTTGACCCACTTCCCAAAATCTGTCCAAATGTCCAACTTTCTTTCTTTCTTCCTTCTTTTTGAGAAAACAATGATCTTCATTTCATCACAATTTTCTTCTTTTGTCCTCGTTCAAATTACCTTTTTTTTTTTTTTTTGTCACATTCTTCTCATTTTGTTCAACTCAAAAAAAACAGTATTCCTTCTTTTTTTTTTCTTTTTTAAAAGGCTTCCTAGTTGAAACAATAACTCTTCAGCATCCCATAATGCACTTCATACTAACACATATATATCTGGGCACATATTGGTTAATCCTAATGTATTCTTATATCTATTTATATTTTTGCATGTATTTTTAAAATTGTCTTTTAATGGACTTGGGGTATTCTACTGTATCTCATATTTTTACTCTTCAGTTCGGTAATTTGTAGAGTAAGGAGACATGGTTAAGTGTAATTTAAAAACTTCTGAAATAAGAGTTTGTTTGTTTTAGTGAAATTTGATTTGTACCTAAAAAGGTAAGTCCATGTTTTTGCTGAGTGTACCAACATAGTAGTAATTTCTTGTCCCTCTCCTTCTTTGTGTATGGTGGGTAGAGGAAGAAAGAGAGATAAAGGAAACAGCACAGAATATGATATTTATGACTCAAGATACACATTAAAAATTTATGACTCCAGATACACTTTCAAGGATTATTTGGCTTTATATGATTATTATACTGAAGCAAATGTGTTGTTCACTTTCATTATGTTTTTTTATTTCTTTAATAGGTCTTAAAACGCACAATGGAAAAAGTCACCTCCACTGAAGCTACTGCAGGTAGTTTTGAAAGTGACTTGGAAGCACTGACCAGTGGATCTGAGGATTGCAGTAAACGCAATTCTCTGGCCTCATCTAAGCGCCTTTTATTCAAGACCGTTGGTAAACAGGATAGTAATGATTTTAGCCGGGACTACCATGGAATTAAATCCTATCTGCATAACTTCTATGACGCTCACTTCTACAAAGATCCATCTATCTATGAAGAGGTATGTTTATTTGTTTTCTAAAAGAATTGTTAATTATTCCACATGTACCATGTTTGTTTTCTTGAGGAACTGCAAAATTTACCATGCTTATTTGTTCTCCTGAGGAACTCTTAATTATACAACATGTCTTTTTTTTTTTTTTTGAAGAACCCTTAATTATACAAGATTTTTAAAATCATTTCAGCCCAGGCAAGGCAATAAAGCCACTAAAACACAAGGGATTACAGAATGTTGGTTGGTTGTTTTGTTTTTATGGCATATCAACCTCGGCGGGTTGTTGCCAACTAAATTTTATTTATTTATTGCTGGTATTACCTTTTTCTTTCAACAATTGTTGTTTTTTATATAAGTTTTTGTGTCTAGTAATACTTTTTTCTTTTCGAGTATCAAGATTCATTGGGATTTGTTTTTAAGGGCAGGGTACCCAAGTCCTACCCTTGTTATTTAATCCATAACTGGAGGAAAGGGATGGATTAATACCTTTCCCAAGGGTAGCAGTGCTTAAGTGTATGCAGGGTATTCAACTGGAATTCGAACTCGGCTCACCGATTTTTCTTTCCGAGCCGATATCCACTGCACCACAACGCGCATCCGTCACTAAACGCTTACAGCACCTGGTATTCCCAAGCGGTCACCCATCTAAGTACTGACCAGGCTCAACATTGCTTAACTTCGGTGATCGAGCGAGAACCGGTGTATTCAATGTGATATGGCTGTAAGCCCGATTACTGAATGTAAAACATATGAAAAAAAACATTAAGAAGCAAAAACAATAAAAGATAAGGAATTAAGAAGAAAAAATATAATCATTGATATTGCATTTAAATTCTTGATGATCAAAGTTGACTTGAAAGCCAGAGGATGGGAATTCCACAAACAAGAAGTTTAAGAGAAGAAACTTAGTTAACTTTAACTGTAAGTTCTATACTATGTCAACTGTCAAATGATGAGACCTAGCTTCCAATCTATTGAGCTTAAATTTGTAAAGTTTAGATACTAAAAAAGAAAACTCATTAGAACAATTACTATGAAAATATTTATAGAAAAGGCATAGGGAAGCTACTTTATGATGGCTGGAAAATAACTGAAGCCATTGCAGATTCTACTTTAGATTTTATCAAGAATCTATAAAACAAATAAACATGTGCCATGTTTGGGGTTTTTTTTTTTGGGGGGGGGGTCTTAATCATGCCAGATATAATGTTTGTTTTTATGAATATATTTAGTACCTCCTAAATGGAAAGTGGCTCTGACTGTCGCCAATCAGAAGCATTTGCAAGGTTTCGTACCGGGCCTAAACGTAATTTTCCAGTGTCTGAAAGTGCTTATCGAGGGTGGGCCAGAAACTGATCATCTCTGATCGGGTCGGCGTGGTGAGGGAGTATGATGTTGAAAGACCTGAAACCCCCTAGTGATCCTCGCAATGACATCACTGACATCACCCTCTAGCGCCCCCATTATGGTGCGTATGTTTGAAATCAGTATCTCTGATGAAGGCATTTTTCTTTAAGTGCTATTGTAGGAAATTTGTATTCATGTATTGTTTTCGATGACATATAAGATCTTCCTTAAAATAATGCCAGAAAATATCTCCTATACAGGTACTGGCAGTTTAATTCCATAATATTTAATATTAAATATAATTTGTGTGTGGGGGGGGGGTGAAGTCTTAGATGTAAAAGATTTGTGCTACATATAGCATCAGGATAACCTTCAAAAGTGGTTCTTCACTTCACAGATACCTCTTCAGTATGACCTCCAATAGAGGAAAATATGACTAAGGACTGTGTGTACACCATTCCATGTATCTGTGGAAATGAATATAAAGGAGAAACGGTCCACCCTCCTGAGGTTAGGCTGCAAGTACATCGCAAACCCGTAACACGAGGAGAGATAGAAAAAATCAGGCATAGCTGACCACATATGGCGAGAAAAAGGGGATCACCATCCGCTACGACATGAAGCTGAAATAATAGACAGAAAACACTGTTAGAAATTACGTAAACTTAAGGAATCAGCACATTTACTTGGCCACAAAAATCTCCTAAGCCGACCATGCATAGAAATGAATACAGTATGAGAACCAGTAATACAGAGTGCAAGAGAAAATCATTAGCTTCAAAGATTGCAATATGAACTCTGGTTAAAAAAAAATGGTTACAAAAAAGGGTGCTTATATTTAAAATCAGAAAAGAACAATTGAACTTTCTAGGACACCAAGTCAGGAGGATAAAAAAAAAAAGCATTTGCAGTTGTCTCCCTTAATCTCCAGTTTAAATTTTCATGTTTTCATCTAATCTGCATTTGACCCTATAAATAAACAATTCATATGTTTTACTTTATAATAGTCTCAAGAGGAATGTTGCTTGCGATTAGAATAAGCAAAGAGAGAAACCTAAAAGAAATGCTTTTTTTAATTGAAAAGGTGAAAGTTCTTGATTTTAATAATGGAAGAAATATATTTGCTTCTAAGGTCTACAGAATAATTTTTTTTCAATGTAATATCTGTTTATTTTTTACAAACTGATATCTTTATTTTTCAAGCTTATTTGTTAGTCAGTCTTATTTTACGTTTTTACGTTTATTTTTACTTTTTATTTTTTAATGTATTTTTTCATTTCAGTCTTATGCTGTTTATTTTATTTTTGCAGTCATCTTTTTATTTTATTTTTTCAGTCTAATATCTTTATTTTTTTTTTTAATTTTTCAGTTTATCTTTTTATTTCATTTTTTCAAACTAATAGAATTCTGTGTTAATGCACTTAATTCAGTGGTGAATATTCACATAAATGAAACATTTTTCAATGATACTTTCAGCTCCAAATTCAGTCCCGCTGAATGACCTTATTGACCTACCATCATAATTTTATTTTCCAATATTATATAAACATTAAAAGTTAATGTAGGTAACAAAGGTAAATTAATCTGATCAAATTATATTCATAAGTGTATGATTTAGTATAAGTAAATATTTTTTAAAGAATTAAATTGCTTTCAGGTTTGTATATTTTCAGAAAGAATTACTCTATTTTGTGGAAAGATCAAATCAAATAAATTTTTAAAATGTCATTTTCCTAAACCATCTTGAATCTTGATTACATTTAGAGAAACTGATATTTTTTTACTTTAAAGTATGTATGATATTTTAATTAAATTAATGTAAATTATGGCTATAAAATTGGCCTAATATTGAAACTATTACTAATTTAAAATGTTAAAAGGGAAGTAACTCATTATGTTTTTAAAATTTGTTTCTGTTGGGCTTACAGGACAGCAAGGCCATTCATAAAATATCTTATAATTCTGCTTCTCTCTTAGTTCTTGAGTTGGCACATACATATGTTACGCCCTGCTAATTCCTCATGGATAATGGACTATTCTGTCTTGGTTACAAGGAAATACAGAAAAGATATACCAGAGATACTGTTTGATTTCAGTGAGAAAAACAAAGAAAGAAAAATTAAAACAGGGAGGCTGTGAAATTTTCAGTTACTATTTATATGAATGCTTATGGGGAGAATAACCGTTTCCATACAGGAAAGCTTCAGCATTCATTCACTGAGCAGTTAGAATTACTGTTGATTGTGTGTTGTTTTTTGTTTTGTTGTTTTTTAAACTTTTTTTTTTTTTCAGAAAAATAAACTTTTCAAATTTACTATGATCAATCATTCTAGTATTGATGGAAATTTTTTCCTAACCTTTGTTTAAGGTAGTGTGAAATGTCAACATCTTGATCATATTATTTTCTCTTCTCTTCTCTGTGCTAGCTATTTTAGTTGTTACTGCTATTGGAAGTCTTCAAGTGAAGTGGGTTTTGTTATTTGGCATAAGTTTATAATTTTATACTGCTAGTCTATATGAATTTTGATAAAGTGTTAAAAGTGTTATTTCCTTGTTTTTTTTTTGTTTTGTTTTTGTTTTTTTTTTTCAGAAAAATAAACTTTTCAAATTTACTATGATCAATCTTTCTAGTATTGATTGAAATTTTTTCCTAACCTTTTGTTTAAGGTAGTGTGAAATGTCAACATCTTGATCATATTATTTTCTCTTCTCTTCTCTGTGCTAGCTATTTTAGTTGTTACTGCTATTGGAAGTCTTCAAGTGAAGTGGTTTTTGTTATTTGGCATAAGTTTATGATTTTATAGTGCTAGTCTATATGAAATTTGATAAAGAGTTATTTTCCTTGTTTTATTTTTTTTGTTTATTAAGCTAAAAATTCAATTATTTCCACTTCCAACATTTTCAAATCTGTCTGTCTTGTTTCTACATGATATTCTTTTGTCTTTATCATTAAAAATTTATATTATAATATAAAACATATTGTGACCTTTATGTTTATTTATTTATCAGTTACACAAACTTGTCACACTTTGTAATTTTTTGGGGGGTGGGGGATAATTTTTTAACTTTTCATATTCTCCTGGTGTCAGTTTAAACTGATGCCTTCTCTTTTTCTATATATTATGACTATTTTGCTTAAAAATAGTATTTTCTTGACCTCTCCACCAACATGTATTCTTCATGACAAGAGAGTATATAAATGTCAGTCAGCCAGTCTGTTAAGTGCCATACATGATACAGTTTTCAAGATGGATTCTGATGATAAAAGCTTTCTGTTACCACAGTAAACCATCTTTCTTAAACAGTAGACCTAGCATGATTTAATATAATACCTCCACTTTATGTCAGTTGAAAGCGTGAGCCTAAGAAAGGGCAAAGAGTTGCGTTCCTGGAGGTTAGCATCAGCCATGGCAGATAGATTCTTCTTTCAGCACCAAAAAACTAGTCAGGAATAGGGGATAAATCAGCTGTTAAATGATGGACTAAGTCAGGTGTTAAGTTTTAAAGATTCCTGATTTTAATTTTTTTTTTTTATCTGTTCCTCTCATGAAATGAAATTATTTATTATCAGCAATATCTAACCTTTTTGTCGGTAAAATACACTGTCATAAGGACAGTTTTTCCCTTGACACCACTATTATTTTAACTATTATATTAACTATTTTCACTTCTCAGCAATGTTTATTTTAAAAAGTGATTATAAGAATTTTAATTTTTTATTTTTTTATTTTAATCATTTCACCCCAAGCAAGGTAAAACTGCCACAAGTTTGCAGGGTGATACTGTGAGAGAAAAAAGTGGGTATAGGGGATATTTAAGAAAGGATAAAAGATGAATTGGATTCAAGAAGATGGTAATTGATGCTGCATTTAAATTTTTGGAGATAGTAGCTATTAAGGAACCAAGTAAACAGAAGGGAGTTCCACTGGTGGGGAGGGTGAGGAAAGAAATTAAATAAAACTTAAAAATATGATGAAAGTGAATTTACAAATTTTTTTTAGTTTGCTCTTGAGAATTTACAACAAAAATATTAAACACTATTAGATTGCTATATTTACAAGAAAATGTTTATATTTACATTATTCTAAAAACTAATAAATATTATTAAAACTAATGCAATGCAATATTTAGTATTTACCAATTCATAAAGAAAAAATATGAAAACAATTTTTTATTCATGAATTTATAAACATTTACTAAATTATTAAAATATGTTGACCAACGACAAAGAAAATTTTTATTATTTTCCATTTTATAAGTTTAAATCCATTGGCAATTATCTGATGATTCATCAACCATTCCAATAAAAAGTAGTATAAATAGACAATTTAATCGTGTTTATATTTTTTTTTGGAAATTCTCAAAAACAAAGAACATCTATGAATTCACTTTCATATGTTTAGGTTTAATTAAAATTTTAATCAGTGTTTTTTAAAATAAACATTGCCAAGGAATGAAGGTAGTTAAAATAATAATGGTGTAAAGGGGAAAAACCCATCATTTTCACACACTATTTTTTGTGGGTACAAAGACTAAAGATTATCCTATTTACATTATTTGGACTATTATCCTCATCTTTGTTGTCATTTGTATGATGTTTTGGCCATTGTACGCTCCGTTTTGTTTTTAGGTGCTAGGAATTTTAAATTGAACCCTTTATTACAATTACCGGGGCATATCATTCTCATTACTTGTGGGAAATGTTTTTATCGAACTGGACTCGCTAAGTTACTTGTTCACCACTGCTGTAGCCTGGTATTGAACTCACAACTTGGGTCAAGTCACGGAACTAACCAACGTCTATATCCACTGGGCCATGTGTCCTTAAAAACAAGAACTGAATTCCTGAAACTTACAAACCTAATGTTCAGTAACTATTTTTTTACCAGAATTCATATTGCAATTTTTGATGTTAATGATTTTCTCTAGTATTTTTACCAGAGCTCAGATTGCAGTTTTGACACTAATGATTTTCTCTGGCACTCCGTATTACTGGTTCTCATATTGAAGAAGGCTAGATCGTACAAAGGCCGAAACGTTGTAAAAATGGCAACAAAGGTGAGGACAATAGTCCGAATAATGTAAATAGTGTAAATACTACATCATCTCAGAAATATAGACAAATAAAGATTATCCAATTGTAAACATTTCTTTCTATTTTGGCATTGATTTTATGATATATAGATATTGCCAAGAAAAGCAGGTAGTTAAAATAATAGTGGTGTCAAAGAAAAAAAACCCATTATTTTGACACAGTTTTTTGTGGGTACAAAGGCCAAAGATTATCGTATTGTAAACATTTCTCTTTTGGCATTGATTTTAAATACACATTTTTGCTGTTCATTTGTTATGAGACATACAGACTTTTTAAGACATGTCTTCTTCTATGGACCATGTCCCTTCAGGATGTTGGTAATCATGGCTCTCTATAATTTTCTGTCCTTTGTAGCTATTAACCCTCTAGGGCCATTCGTATCATATTTGATACAGTATTTCCCTATAAGGAAACATTTGGTATTTCCCTATAAGGAAACATTTGGTATTCATTGACTGAGCAGTCAGTACTGCTTTCATTTGAAATTTATAAAATATTTCTCTTAAAAAATTTTTCAGGAAAATATTTCTTTCAAGGCTTGTTTTCATACTGTATCAAATATGATACGAATGGCCCTAGAGGGTTAATAATATAATATGATTAAGGCTTCTACTTGTCATAAAGTGGGGGATCAGTTCTATATTGTTATGAAGTAATAAACAGATCCCCCACTAATTACTACTTAACCCTCTAGGGCCATTCGTATCATATTTGATACAGTATTTCCCTATAAGGAAACATTTGGTATTTCCCTATAAGGAAACATTTGGTATTCATTGACTGAGCAGTCAGTACTGCTTTCATTTGAAATTTATAAAATATTTCTCTTAAAAAATTTTTCAGGAAAATATTTCTTTCAAGGCTTGTTTTCATACTGTATCAAATATGATACGAATGGCCCTAGAGGGTTAATAAATTTTGTCTTTTTGTTATCTCTTTTAAACCATATTCTGCCATTCACTTTGTCAAGCTCCCTAGGTAGGTTATCCTCTGTCCCTCTTGCATTCAATCTGTTCTGTGAGTATCCAATTTTCTAAGCATTCTTTCTTCATTAAGTGTCCTAGAAATTTCTACTATCTCTTTCTGATGCTAAGTATAAGTGTCCTTTTTGTTTCCATTTTCCCTAAAACTTTATTATTTTTCACATATATTGTGTCCATGATATTCTCAGCATCCTTTTGTAGAACCACATTTCTGTTGCTTCAAATCTCTTCTTAATCTGTGAGGAGATTGTCCAGCATTTACTGCCATATTGGAAGACTGATATTACATAACAATTCAGTACTATTTTCTTTGTTTCTAAGAAAATTTTTTGTTTAACTATTAAAAGCTAATCAGTCAGTTAAGTGCCATACATGATACACGCTTAGGCGATCATGTCTTGAAAGAGACATGACTGACTGGGCAGAAGATTATCCCGCAGTAGGTTGCTATTGCTTTCTGCGGTAGACTGGTTGCCGACCAAGGCTATAGAACCCAATCTGTCCTGTTATTTAACCCATAACTGAAAGGAATAGATGGATTAATACCTTTTCCAAGGGTATTTGTGTGTATGTGAATGCAATGAATTCAGCTGGAATTCGAACTCAGCTTCCCAATTTTTCATTCCGAGCCGATATCCAATGCACCACAACGCACATCCATTAAAAGCTAACATTTTGACAAAAAAATAAAAAATAAATATAAAGTTTCTGTCTATATTTCTGAGATGAGATATTGTAATTCTTTACACTATTTACATTGTTTGGACTGCTGTCCTCATTTTTGTTGTCATATTCACAATGTTTTCGTCATTGTATGCTGATTGGAATGTCGAACTGAACTCTTTATTTCATCCACTGAGATAGATTGTTCTAGTTCCACATGCCATGTCTCTTCTATTATTTCCCTTTATTATTTCCCTTTAACTCAACTATCCAAGCTTTTATTCACCTCTGCTGTAGCTAGATATTGGACTCACAACTCCTTGGATCAAATTATATATCCATTGAGCCTAGTAGTGTAAATATAGATAAATTTTTCTCATTTATTTTGAAGATTCACTATGGTACCTAGACTTTGTGAATTTAAGCACAGTACTAGATTGGTGGGATGTGCGTTGTGGTGCAGTGGATATCGGCTCGGAATGAGAAATCGGGGAGCCGAGTTCGAATTCCAGTTGAATTCATTGCATTCACTTACGTGCAAATACCCTTGGGAAAGGTATTAATCCGTCTCTTCCCTCCAGTTATGGGTTAAATAACAGGACAGATTGGGTTCTATAGTCTTGGCCAGCAACCAGTCTACCGCAGAAAGCAATGGCAACCTACTGCAGGACAATCTTCTGCCCAGTTAGTCATGTCTCTTTCGAGACATGATCACCCAAGCGTGTTTCACGTATGGCACTTAACTGACTGACTGACTAGATTGGCGACAAAGTTAAAGTGGATAGATATAACCTATGTTAACAGTTTCTTTTTTCATTTGTGGAAATTTTTTTACCATTCTTTTCAGTCAACTTTGATCTTCAAAAATTTAAATGCAATTTCAACTGTTTTCTACTGTCTTCTTGATTATTCTTCTATCTTACTCCTTAATAATGCTTCTTTTTTTTTTATATTATTTTCTCACACTTAGTTACCCATTGTATCTTAGTGGCTCTATTACCTTGCATAGATTGATATGATTTTTTAAAAAAAGTTTATAAAAATTTGGTATAAATTATAGATTATTTACTTTGTTTCCTGTTTGGGATTGGGTTTCTAGTCTTCTTATCCTGTTTCATTCCCAGTAGCCCCTGTTGTCCTAGTGGACACTTGAAGTGAATTGATACTACTATTACTCGGTTTTTCTTCCCTGTCTTCCCTGTGTCCAAGGGTTGGAAGTTCTGCCATGCCGTCCAGGTCTGATGTTCATTCACCACCACCCTCGATCTATTGCCTGCTCAGGTTTGAGGCCGGTGCTTTTCAGATCCTCATTGATGCAGTCAGTCAATCTTTTCTGTGGGTGACTTCTAGGGTAGGAGCCTGGGATGACAATGCTCTCAACTTTTCTAGGCCACACATCTTGGTCCATGCGCTGAAGGTGGCCATACCAGCGCAGTCTGTTCCACCGAAGAACCTCCTCCACACTAGCCAGACCCAGTCTAGACCTCAATGAATGTAAGGGGTCCCTATCAGAGAGTTTCAAGGCACAGATCCAGTGGATCATGGCGTGATCACTATGGGCTAATCTGGCTATATCCTCAGCCGTAACAGGCCATGTCTCATAATAAGAAAAAAATAATGGTGACCTTACTGTTAACAAGAAAAAAATGTGGAAGTGACAAACCAACAAATGAAGGTAAGATGTGGTTGAGATAAGTAAAAAAGAGTTTTTATTCTCCACAACTTAAAATGTTTGATTGTTTACTTGTTCCAAAGTAGTGTAGTATCATGTGGAGTACACAATACACCCCCAGTAACACAAATGAACTAGGCTAGATACCTTAAATAAGAACTCCAAGTGAGTCAAAAAGCAGTGCACTTTCAAAAATATTTTGTTTCAAAAAAGACCATTGGTGTCAGTCAAGAGTAGACATCATGGCAAGTAGCCTAAGAAAGACTTAATATTATAACTGCAACAAACCAGTTATAATGGTATATCTGTCATGGGAAACTGAGGGTTAGTTCAGGGTATAAACACAAGGTAATATTTGAGATAGATGTAGAGAAAATCAACATGCACACGTAGTCAAGTCAGATAGTTTCATGGGAGAAATATTGAATGAATTATCACATCGTAATGGTTAAGAGAGTTAGTCTCTGCTGCTGCCACTGGTTTCGTCATTGGTTGAAAGCATTGCTGTTGATGGAAGTACCTTTATGTCACTGCTGATGGCCTGGTTAAGGTACCCTGTTGTGATGGTGTGTGTGGGGGGGGAGTCTGTCAGTAATGTCAGCTTGGTTGGATCTGCTTTCATGAGTAAAAATGGCATTTGCTTTATAGTCATTCAGTGGTTGTGTGGAGCAAGACAAAAATAAGAACTGTTTTTGTCATATGAGCTGTGGATCTCAAAATGAACACTTCTGTTTGAATTAAAGAAGAGTTCTGACAGGATATGACACATTAAATGCTTTATCAGAAATGTTTTGTTGGTATTGTGAGGATTGTAAGAAAATTTACTTTTTACAATGTCTCTTTTTTAGCATTTTTTCTTTTGATTTGCTTGTTTGTCACTATTATGATCGATCAATCTATTCAACAGAAATAGTCTCTTAGCAAACTAAAGGCATTTATCTTCTCATAACAGTTACAATTGAATGATTTCTCTTGCACTTTTCACTTGTGGAATTCTCTTCCAGCATTCTTCTTCCCAGTCAAGTTTGATCTTCAAAAATTTAACTACAATGTTAATTGTTATCTTTTGTCTTCTTAATTCCTATTTTTCTTTATTATTCTCTCTCCTTATTAGTGTTATTTTTTTTTTTTTCACATCCTCTCAGACTCAGTAACTCTTTATATCTTAGTAGCTTTATTGCTTTGCTTTGGATAAAATGATTATATATCTGAATGGAGTACATTTTTATTGTGTCACAGTTAGGAAGTTGAGTTTGCAAATCATTAGTAGTGCATTCAGTTCTTACAGGAGGCTATTTATGCTAACATTTTCTTTTCTTGCACTTCTCACTTGTGGATACTATTTTCCAGCATCTTACTTTCCAATCAGGTTTGATCTTCAAATGTTTTGTCTTATTTTTTTTTTTTTTTTTAAATCATATCACCCCAAGCAAGGTGGTAATGCCACTGAAGTGCAGGGGCTACGTAAGAATGAAAAGATTGGAAAAGAGAAAGCCGGGAACCACATCCTAAACAGGGAACAAAGGATGAGCCTCTACACCTGTTCAATAGACGTGGGTGGAGTGTGAACCGGGCGATAGTTTAGTCTATCTCCTCCAATTGAGGAAAAAAAAAAAAAATGAAAGAAAAGAGTGAAAAGATGGGAAAAGAGAAAGCCGGAAACCACATCCTAAACAGGGAACAAGGGATGAGCCTCTACACCTGTTCAATAGACATGGGTGGAGTGTGAACCGGGCGATAGTTTTGTGTATCTACTCCAATTGAAAAAAAAATAGAATAAAAGAGTGAAAAGATTGGAAAAGAGAAAAGCTGGAAACCACATCCTAAACAGGGAACAAAGGATGAGCCTCTATACCTGTTCAATAGACATGGGTGGAGTGTGAACCGAGCAATAGTTTAGTCTATCTCCTCCAATTGAGGAAAAAAAAAAAAATGAAAGAAAAGAGTGAAAAGATGGGAAAAGAGAAAGCCAGAAACCACATCCTAAACAGGGAACAAGGGATGAGCCTCTACACCTGTTCAATAGACGTGGGTGGAGTGTGAACCGGGCGATAGTTTTGTGTATCTACTCCAATTGAAAAAAAAATAGAATAAAAGAGTGAAAAGATTGGAAAAGAGAAAAGCCGGAAACCACATCCTAAACAGGGAACAAAGGATGAGCCTCTATACCTGTTCAATAGACATGGGTGGAGTGTGAACCGGGCGATAGTTTAGTCTATCTCCTCCAATTGAGGAAAAAAAAATGAAAGAAAAGAGTGAAAAGATGGTAAAAGAGAAAACCGGAAACCACATCCTAAACAGGGAACAAAGGATGAGCCTCTACACCTGTTCAATAGACGTGGGTGGAGTGTGAATTCTTTTATCGTTCTCTCTTCTTAACAATGTTTTCCTTTTTTTTTTTATTACAGTATTTACATTATTTAGACTATTGTCCTCATCTTTGTTGCCATTTTCATGTTTCGGCTGTTGTATGACCCAGCCTTCTTCAGGTGCTAGGAATTTCAAATCGGACACTTTATTACGATCACTGGGGTATATCATTCTCATTCCTTGTGCAAAGCGGCTTCTGGTAGTCATGAGTTATCTCCCTTTAACTCGATGTTCTAAGTTATTTGTTCACCACTGCTGTCGCCTGGTATTGTACTCACAACTCTTTCAGTCACTGGAACTAACCAATGCCTGTATCCACTGGGCCATGTTTCCTTGAGTTTTTCTTTTTCTTATTTCTCACTCAGTAACCTCTTGCATCCTAGTGGCTTTGTTGCCTTACTTCTGCCTTTTTAATCTCTGTTCTTTTACTGTTCCTCCTTAATGCTTTTCTTTTTCTTATATTATTTCCCACTCAGTAACCCCTTGCGTCCTAGTGGCTTTATTGCCTTACTTCTGCTTTTCTGCTTTTTTAATCCTTGTTCTTTTACTATTCTCTCTCCTTAATGCTTTTCTTTTTCTTATATTATTTCCACTCAGTAACCCCTTGTGTCCTAGTGGCTTTATTGCCTTACTTCTGCTTTTTTAATCTTTGTTCTTTTACTATTCTCTCTCCTTAATGCTTTTCTTTTTCTTATATTATTTCCACTCAGTAGCCCCTTGCATCCTAGTGGCTTTATTGCCTTACTTCTGCCTTTTTAATCCTTGTTCTTTTACTATTCTCTCTCCTTAATGCTTTTCTTTTTCTTATATTATTTCCACTCAGTAACCCCTTGCATCCTAGTGGCTTTATTGCCTTACTTCTGCCTTTTTAATCCTTGTTCTTTTACTATTCTCTCTCCTTAATGCTTTTCTTTTTCTTATATTATTTCCACTCAGTAGCCCCTTGCGTCCTAGTGGCTTTATTGCATTTCTTGGGGTGATATTTTTTTTTAATCTAATTGTTTAGCGGTATTTTAAATGCACTAATGAGAAATCTTATTAAAGGAAAATCTGCAGTAAGATGCACCAGGCTAAGCAGTAACTCCTTCTGCCCTGAGGTTTGATTACTGCCAATGGCCCAAATTTTACATTTAGTAAGATTTCTTGAACATTCAGGCCAGTAGGTGAAAATAAACAAATATACTGTTTAATAAATAAATGAAGCACCCACTCAAACATGTGTATCCACTAAAACTAACATTTAAAATTAACACTTTCACTGATGCATTGTTATAACATTGTTATCTGGCTATACTGGCCCATTTTTGTGAAAATTAGAAATTGTTATTTACTGAAAATAAATGACTATAAAGATGTTGATGTCAATTTCTCATGCCTACTCCCATTTTGGTTTCAGTCAGATACTCTGCAGATCAGACAAAGTAAAACTTACCGCCAATGCATAGTGTAATAGAAATTGCACAGAACTAGTCTTATATGTCCCTGGTCACTTGAAGATAGCAGTAAGTGCTTGTTAGTTTTGTTGTGGTATTACTTTTAGCAACACTAAAAGCAGTGACAGCCAAAAATTTCAAATACAAATTATAAACAAATAAACAAAACATTTTTCCTGTCAAAAATTAAAAACAGTATATTCCCACAAAGATTCTAATTTTTGGAAAAAGTGAGTATTTGTATATGTGGGTGTGTGTATGAGTGCTTGTAAGGGCTTTGACTGTTGTGGCAAAATTACTTCATGCTGGGCAGTAGCTGTTCAGGAAACAGAAAAATTAAGAAAGATATTTTTGAAAGTGCACTGCTTTTTATACAAATATCATGTGACCATGAAATAAAGGTCAAATATTAAGCTGTCACACATAAAATGTGCATTTTTTGGTTGGTTGTTGATTCAATCATCTAACAAAGTAATCGCCTTAGTTTACAAAAATATCTTGACTTATTCCTGACTTTTTCTTTTTGGATATTTTTTCTTTATTGTTATTCATAAGCCAATGAAAATGATTTACAATGAAACAATGTCAAGTAATTTTATTGTAAAATCTTGTTATTTTATATATTGTGTCCCTTCAAAACATAGGTAGTCATGGCCCTTCACGTCTTTCTGTTTCTTGTAGCTCTTAATAAGTTTTATCTTTTTGTTATTTCTCTCAAAACCTGTTCTACCATCTATTTATTCAAGCTCGTCAAATATGTTACACACTTCTTTCTTCTGACCGTTTTTCTTCAAATATGTCCTGTGAGTACCAGATTTTCCAAGCCCTACTTCCTAATTATGATCTCCAAAAATTTCAACTGCCTCTTCCTGATGTTAAGAATAAGTTTTTTTTTGTTTTGATTTTTTCTAAAATATCGTCGTTGCTCACATGTTCGGTCCATGGTATCCTCAGTATCTTTCTGTAGAACCATATTTCTCTTGCTTCCTGTCAGTTTTTCATCTTTGAGGACTGGGGAAAAATAATCATTTTTGCATTGAATCATTACATCTGATGAGAAACAGATACTCTTTGACAACAATAAGAGAGTAGACCAGTGATTAGATGCAAGTGAATCACCAAAACAATAACCAAAACTTCCACTGCACCCTAAACAGTTAATGGTTGCTGTATGGTGGTCTTTCAAGGGGGTTATTCATTATTCATTCTTGCCTCAAGAGAAAATGATAACAGCAACCTTGTATTGTAAAGAAACTGAATGTATGCCTGAAAAATTGAAAAAGAAACATTCTAGACTTGTAAATAGTCAGTCAGATAAGTGCCATACATGATACACGCTTGGGCGATCATGTCTCAAAACAGACATGACTGACTGGGCAGAAGATTATCCCGCAGTAGGTTGCCTTTGCTTTCTATGTTAGACTGGTTGCTGACCAAGGCTACAGGAACCTAATCTGTCCTATTATTTAACCCATAACTGGAGGGAAGAGACAGATTAATACCTTTCCCAAGGGTATTTGCACATAAGTGAATGCAAGGAATTTGACTGGAATTCGAACTTGGCTTCCTGATTTCTCATTCCAAGCCGATATCCACTGCACCACAATGCACATGCTTCTCATTCAACTATCCAAAAGCTGTATAGCCTGAATTATGAAATTTTGTCTCATCCTCCATATTTACCTGAGATCTCTCCTACTGATTATCACTTATTTAAGCATTTTGCATTTTTTATGCACAATAAAACATTCTTCAATTGAAACTGTTTATCACATCAAAGGATAAGAATTTTTTAAAGGTGCGATAAACAACTCATTAACTATTTCAACTAAATAAGTTAGTTATTTAACATTTCAGAAGCATTTTATTCATTTCTTATAAATTGTGTCACTTCATATGTGACAACCAAATAAACAAAGGATTGAAATTTTACTTAAACAGTAAGTTAAGTGCCATATGTGATACATGCTTTGAGCGATCATGTCTCAAAAGAGACATGACTGACTGGGCAGAAGATTATCCCGCAGTAGATTGCCATTGTTTTCTGTGGTAGACTGGTTGCCGACCAAGGCAACAGAACCAAATCTGTCCTATTATTTAACCCATAACTGGAAGGAAGAGACGGATTAATACTTTAAGCATAGCAAAAAAAAATTTTTTTTTTTTCACAGTAAGGTTCATCCTGTTCAAGGCCCAGAAATCAATTGAGGTAGAAGGTTGCATTAAGAGGTAATTTGTACTGATAGAAGAGGAAGATAACAGTTAACCCTAGACTTGAAAAGGTTAAGCTTGTAGTGTTTGAGGAAGCATCCTCTTGGGAGTCTATTCTACATAGCAGTGGTTTGCAGGAAAAAGCTGTTCGAGTGGAACTTACTTCTCACTGATGGAATATGGAGGGAATGTGGGTGGCTTGCAATTGTGTGAGTGGCATGGTGAGTTCTAGCTGTGAAGGTAGGACCTGGTGGAACCAAGGAATGTAGTTTATTCGAGCACTTTCCATGGAAGTAGCAACAGAGCACGGAGAGTTTAAGGCCCAATAATCTCTCAAGGAATGGAGCCTTTCAGAGAAGACATATGAATCAGTACATTTGCTAAAGATAAGAGTAGATATGCTCTGCCTAAGATAAAAGTGTCACTTTCTAGCCAGAATTCTTTATTTGGCACTCTTTTGTCTCATAAGATAATGGAATATGCATGAGGAGTTGGTCTAGTCTGTATTCAATTTACAGTGCCTGATATGTCTGTACAACTCGATTTTTGAATGACTGACTTTGTTGCAATTGCAACATCTGAAAGGCACACCTGGCACTGTAGGTGGTGCTGCTGCTGTCTGCTCTCTCTTGCCACTAGTCCACTCTATTCTTCTTACTGTTCTGAATGCCAGATTTGACAGCAAGCCTCCATTGCTGTTATCTGCTGTGTCAGAAAGGCACATCTGGTTCTGAAGGTGGTGATGCTCCTGTCTGCTGCATCAGATTCTCAGGTTGCTAGATTAATAATGACTGCTTTTCATGTCACACCAGCATCAAGTTCTCAGTATAGCATATATCTAAATCTAAACTTATTTATAAATGGAACTTTGTGTGTGTGTGTGTGTGTGTGTGTGTGTGTGTGTGTGTATCCGTTACCTATAGACTCCGAAACGGCTGAACCGATTTTCTTGAAAATTTACAGTTGTACTATAAGCATCTGCAAGTGTTCTTAGCTAGGTTTTGTGTCGAGGTACCCCAGATGAATATCAAAAATCAATAATCGAAAAAATCGGGTTATAGAAGGATTGGTCCGATTTTAGTCAAATTTGATACACTCATAGACAAAGACATAAGAAACGATATTCAGAAGTTTCAAGGTTGCAGTTCTTACAATAGTGCAGAAAATCGATAATATATATATATATATATATATATATATATATATAAAAGGTAAGATGTTTGTGTGTGTGTCTGTTTATCTACCTGTATGTCTGTATTTTTTCAGCCCTTTTATTTGAGTTTTTGCTTTGGGCTTGGCTCTAAGTAGGTATAATTGTAGTTCTTAGTCTCAGCCATGATATCATTTACTCAAAGGACTTATTTAGCCTTCAAAATTCAGTTTACGACGAAAAAAACTTATTTGATATTGATACCAGGAAATCAAAATTGATTTACATCCATTCATTTTTCTTTCAGTCTACGGTTTCGCTTTAACTGGAAACAACTATTGCTTTTTAGTCTTTTGTGCCAACATCCAAAGAGTCTGAGCTCCAGAACCATGGATTAGCTTTAAAGCTTTCAGTACACCCGAGCAACGCCGGACTCTACTGCTAGTTTAGGTATATGACCATCCTGTATACAGCTGATATGGCCTCCCTAGTCTTAGGGAAAGTGAAAAAAAAAATTCTGATATTCCCTTCTGTTATAAAACATCCTAACTAGTAAGACTAAATTTAATATACTTTTATTGTTTTCAATTTATTATATGCCATTAAACTCTTTTTCAGAATTGTTTAGTTGAACTGATACATTGTGTGATGAATGAGGATACTTATAAAAAAAATTTACACTTACCCAGAATGACAAGTACCAGAAGAATGCTGGCAGGCCTAACTGATGAAACATTGTGGTAATAACAACAAAGATGAGGACAATAGTCCAAATATAAATATATATAATAAATAAAAATACTTTCTATGACTGTTTCTTTTTTTTCTTTCAGGACGATTCCTTTCAATACTTGCTGCATCCTCAAAACCGACGCCAGAAATGCCCACCAATTTGGTGGAAGATATTCTTGTGGTTAGGTGCCAATTTGTTATTTTTGGGGGTTGTTGGAATTCTCATTGGTTACTTGGTTCCTCAGCGAACAGTCATAATTGATATCAATGACAACACCAAGATTGCCATGGTAGACAGGGATGCTGAACGCTATAACAAAATGCTGGACATTAGTAAAGTTGTTGGACTGATTGTTTTTTGTTCGGGAGCAGCCATTTTTTCACTAGCTTTGCTCTTTCCAAGTTTTTTCACAAGTTATTGTGAGGATGACGTTTGTGATTCGATGGATGAGTCTTTCCATATTAATATCAGTGAAATGGACAAACCGCCTCTTAGCCCAATGGAAATGACCATACCAGTGACCGCTCAAACCAAGAATATCCAACCTAATATTCCACCTCCAACAAGTATCTTGCTGTCTGACGATTTGATCCTTATGAAAGACTAAAACAAAAAACGCAAAAACAATAAGGGTGTGATATATATGTGTGTGTGTTTTTTTTCTTGTTTTTTTTTAGGGAAACATGGTCATACTTAGCAATACAGTATATAATGATGGACGTAGCAATAATTAAAAAAAAAAAATGGAAAAACACAAAAGCAACCAACATTTATAGTTTCTCATTTTGGGCCAATTCTTTGCCAATTTAATTGGTTCCTTCTTCATAAAGCCAAAAAAAAAAAGGGAACAAAAAACACAAAAACATAGTTTTTTAAATTCAATTTTGGTTAAATGTATGAATATGCATTTTTTTTTTTTTTAGATCATGCCGTTATTGCTAATTTGGAGAAATTTGTATGAATGAATGAATGAGATCCAGAAAATTTCTTCAGATTAGTCTTTGAATTAAGGCCCAAGAGCCATTCAAGAGAGGAGGTTACTCAGTGAGGTTGTTGTATGGACATAAAAGGATGAAGCAAGTGCAGATTATGAGGATATATAAAATATATAACAAGTGACCATAGACCTTTAAGTGGTTAAGATTGTAGTAATGAGGGAAACATCCTTGCAGGAGTCTCTTCCACAGAATAGCAAGTCTTGGGAAGAAGCTGTGTAAGAGGAATATCCATCTTACCAATGAAATATGAAAGAAATGAGAATTCAGCACTGTGTACATGACATAGTGGGTCTTAGCTATAAAGATCCAAACTGGTAGAAATAAGGAATATAGTTTGCTTTAATTTTTGTCATGGAAATACCAATAGACTTGCAACTTTTTAAAAACTTTTATACAGTACTTAAGGAATTAATTTACTATTTATATATAGTTTAAATAATTTAAATACAATTCTTTACATTACTGCACACACACAAACTCATGCATATAATTATTAGTAATAAAATAGTTCATTTAAATCTCAGTTTGATGGACAGTTTTTTTTTTTAATTCAATTCTTGGCAGATATTTTGGCAAACTATAATGAAGCATTTATTTTAAGTTTATTTACAGATTGTATTTTTTTTTAGCTCTATAAAATTAAAAATTATTTTTATGTTTACATAAGCCATTTACAATATTTTCACACACACACGCAGACAAAATGAAAATTTTACTAATGTGTTTCATTTTCCAATGGACTTTTAACACGCACACACACACACACACACACTTACTTACTTACCTGCCACTTTTGGTGGGTCTGTACAACCAATTTAGACATGCTAAGACAAGCTTAGTACCCTGTTACTGTGTATGCGAGGCTGGGTAAAATTTGACTGGCAGCCTGAGTGTATGCACTCAGGTACTCCACCTCAAACCATTATTATCTTCAATAATAAAATAAAAGTTTGTACAAAATATTTAGATTTTGTTGTTAAATAACCCATAGGGGTTGATATGCCATTAAGCAAAATCCACCAACCAATGAATATATATATATATATATACACACACACACACACACACACACACACACACACTTACTTACTTACTTACCTGCCACTTTTGGTGGGTCTGTACAACCAATTTAGACATGCTAAGACAAGCTTAGTACCCTGTTACTGTGTATGCGAGGCTGGGTAAAATTTGACTGGCAGCCTGAGTGTATGCACTCAGGTACTCCACCTCAAACCATTATTATCTTCAATAATAAAATAAAAGTTTGTACAAAATATTTAGATTTTGTTGTTAAATAACCCATAGGGGTTGATATGCCATTAAGCAAAATCCACCAACCAATGAATATATATATATATATATATACACACACACACACACACACACACACACACACTTACTTACTTACTTACCTGCCACTTTTGGTAGGTCTGTACAACCAATTTAGACATGCTAAGACAAGCTTAGTACCCTGTTACTGTGTATGCGAGGCTGGGTAAAATTTGACTGGCAGCCTGAGTGTATGCACTCAGGTACTCCACCTCAAACCATTATTATCTTCAATAATAAAATAAAAGTTTGTACAAAATATTTAGATTTTGTTGTTAAATAACCCATAGGGGTTGATATGCCATTAAGCAAAATCCACCAACCAATGAATATATATATATATATATATATACACACACACACACAAACACATGAAAATATTAGGAATTAAATGTGTACATTTCATATCAAAATTTTAATTTCAAATTAATAATTAGCTATGCTAAACTTTGTCTTCAAATTTGTTGTTTATCTAGACTTTGAATATCCTCAAAAATATATGTTGGAATACATATATATATATATATTGTAAAATTTACTATATTCATAGGAGAAATTATCAATATCAGAGATAGACCATTTATATTTAGACATAGGAATCAATGCATTATGGTGACTGTCAGTTTTCACACTGCCTAGACTTATGAATCTTTATACTGAACATTTTTCTACTATGAATTTAAAACATTTTAAACATATATAAATATAAAGAAAGAGAGAAACATGCAATATGAAGATTAATTGTTGAACCTGAAGAAACTTTTTGCATCTTAATGATCCTTCATGATACTCTATAAATACCCTTAAATCAACAATGTTCCTATAAAAATAATTCTCTGTTCATCATCATCATCTAGGGTTTGACTAGTTTTTTCCAAGCATCAAAATTGATTTTTGCTAGCTTAAACATCATGACCCCTGACAATTCAATATCTCTTTCTTTTTTTATAGTTCTACTTTATCCTCTTTTCCACTGAGAAAATTTACCAAAGAAAAATAATGCATGAAATTTTGATAATTCGATATAATCTTATTATCAATGAACAGTGATTCATACTAAATTGTTTAAATTATTTAATTTATTTTAACTTTATGAAACCCTTCCATTATAACATACAAACATACATTTTTCAGTTCAAATCAAAGATCATAGTACCATTTTTCAAGAGATGTTTAGCTCCCAACAATAGAATTTCAGCTATAGGGATAAATTATATTGGTGAAAAATTTTCTGGATTACAATTCAAAATGGAAGAAGATTTGAGAAAGCCTGGGATTGAAAGAGAAATATGATTTAACTATGGTCTAGCATATCATTTTATGTTATGCATTGATTTCATTAGCGTTATTCATTTTGTAAGTTTTATAAGAAAAAAATTGTTAATTGAAAATGTATTAACTATTAGTAGTAACAAAGTAAAAAAAAAAATTAAGCATTTAAAAGTAAAGGAGAAAAAAGGAATAGATGGCTTAACTGATTTAAAAATAAAATTATTTAGCATGGTACCCATCAAAACTATTTACTATTTACATATGGAATTTTCTAAGCCTTGTTTATGAATGCAAAATGAATTACTGTACAACTTCCAAAGACCAAAATATGTATTTAACACTTACTTACCTCCTTCTACTTACAAAAAGATGGCCAGTCAGACTTAATGTAAACAGATACCACCACTTTCAAATGAAATCCAAAATTGGCCTTCCTTAGTACTGAGAACATACTTTGGTCATGAAACTGGGCATATTTTTTACAAACAAAACCTGTTTTTGGTACTGAGGAAAGCTAAATCTGAAATTTCATTTAAAGGTATTGGAATCTGTTTGCATTCTTACCAGCCATCTCTCTGTAAGCAGAAGTTGGTGATGGTAGACTTAAAGGTAATTAACCTACAAGTGTTAAATATTTATATAACATTTGGTCTTTATTGTTCATTTTTAGTCATTTTAGTAGTTTGTCCTTGATTGAACTCTGATGAGAGTGGTCTTTTTAACTGACTTTTATGTTGAATTTTTATATTACCACTTTACAGTAATTTTATTTTTTGTTACCCCTCTTTTGTGTTGTTAACTTTTCTTTAATTCTTCTGTAACAAATATCCATTCAGCATAGTTGCAATATAAACTACAGGTGGCTCTCTAGGTGTTGAACAAACACAAATGTGCCTGAGCAGGCGTCTGCAACAGGGATTGGTTAGCTGCTCTAGTAGGTGAGTATGCTTGGAAATGAGTAGCCAACTATTATTATAGTTTTTGATTACTGAGTTGATTTTTTAATTTTTTTAATGATGATAGTTTTGGATTATGAGAGGGTGCTGAAAAGTTTGACCTAGAAGTCTTTCTGATAGTAGATCAAGGAAGTGGAGTGGACAGAGTACTTTTTGTACCCACCAACTTCATTAAAAAGTTAAAATTTGTTTCTTAAAAGAAAAAAGTTCTGTTCCAATACTACATTTTAAATGCAGGTCATTCTACCTTCTTTCTCTAAGACTTAATTCTTTTAGTAACTGCTAATATGTCTGGATTGTATCCTAGCCAAATTCTGTTTAGTATTTGAGTAAATCATTCAATTTTTTTTTTTTTTTTTTAGTATTTGAATATCTTATGACTGCTGTATGTATTAGGTACTAAGTCACTATCAATATACTATTATTACTAAAGTTTTATATTTTCTACTGATAAACTAATAAAACAATTCCACTTAACCATTCTGTTTTAAACAGCATATCAAATCTGTTGGTTATTTAATGGTGAATTCCACTCAATCACTTCAAAAGTAAAATTAGAGGAGTGAACTTTGCTCACTTTTATTTTTGCTTACTGCATAATTAAACTGGGACTATGAGGAGTGCTGAAAAATTCTCAGCCTACCCTCTTCCAAAAATCTGACCAAATGAAAAAACATATTTTTGAAAGTGCTTTTTTGGTCAGGCTGAGAACTTTTCAGCGACTATTCATGTATAATCTTCATTAATAAAAGCAATTAAAACAAAACAAAAATATTGATG
The DNA here is from genome assembly GCA_037127315.1 of Ascarosepion bandense. Classification (NCBI taxonomy): domain Eukaryota; kingdom Metazoa; phylum Mollusca; class Cephalopoda; order Sepiida; family Sepiidae; genus Ascarosepion; species Ascarosepion bandense. Next base: position 1,399,782 of record JBBBDQ010000424.1, on the reverse strand, counting down.
AAATTTACATTTGTATTTGGGTTAAAGACATTGCTGGATATGGTTGAGCTTGTAATTAATTTAGAAGAATTCACTAATAAGCTAGCTTAGTATTATTTCTAAAGACTGAAAAAAAATCAGCAGATTTTTGGTAAGTACTTTCAATTCTCTTAGGCATTTAAAGTATTTGCATCAAATGTGTAATATATGCAATGACCACCCTTCATCCTTTCTTCCAAAAAAGATTATTACTAAGAAAAGATTTTATATTTTCCACTGAAAAATTCGAAATAGTTAAAAAACAAAACAAAAAAAACTAATAATAATGTTTCGCTTAATGACTTTAAAATAAATATTTAAGGAATGACACCTGTTTACATATATTTGTTCTAACTGCATAATTAAATCATGACTAAGAGGAAATGCTGAAAAGTTCAAAGAAATGAATAATATATATATATATATATATTAATAATTAATAAATATACATATTGTCCTATGTCAATGCCACAACTTGGAGTTTCATGTGTTATTCAATCTTTCTTTTCCCCAGCAGATATTACTATTAATAATTATGAATTATGTCCCTTTGATTTCATCTCGCTGCATTTCAATAATTTTTAATTTTAAAATCTTAATTTTAATTTTTTTATCTCTATGTAATCTTTGTAAATTTAAATTTTACTCTTGATATATTAAAAACCAGTAACCTAACTTTATAATATTTAAAACTCCCACAAACATTGAGTGAACTTAAACTAAGTCATACCATTGACATAGAACAATATGTATATTTATTGATATATATATATATACACTCACACACACAATAGCTCTGTCCATACTACATTGAGCACTGTTTTATTAACACCTGAATAATATTATTATACACATGTGTACCCTCATATGTATATTTATTAGCTTCCGTCTTTATATATAATATGATATATATCTCAAGGGTTGGCAACCACCAACCCACTTCCCTGCTCAATATTAAAAATGCAATCTGGCCTGCAAAATTCTCCCTTGGTTTTTATGAGCACCTACTACTTGATTCCAAAGTTTTCACATCTATATGAGAAGTCCATGACTTTGGCATTAGTTCTTTCATTTTGATTTTTCATTTCTGTTAGCTAATAGCGTAAAGAAAGTTCAAAAGATATAAAGGTTGGGTAGGAAATGGAATAGCATAAATTTAAAGACTACTTAAAAGACTTTTGTTTATTATTGAAACAGTTACATTTTCATTATCGTGGGATAGTCAACTTCTTTCAGACTACCTTCGGTTTACCTTGTTTCTGGTTAAGGGCATGCTCTAATAATTATATATATATATATATATATATATATAATTATTATATATATATATATATATATAATTAGGAATTAAAAGTACATTGCAACACGGAAATGTTGGGTGTTAGTTCTGAAAATGCTTTACCTGGATTTATTTATTTATTTATATATATATATATATATATATATAGAGAGAGAGAGAGAAAGAGATGCCCAGTCCATAGGCTGTGAGGATAATCCAACAAGATCAATTTGATATAAAATATTAAGTGTTATATCTGTATAGAGAGCTCAATGGATGTTATACAGAGCAATATGATATTTATAAAAGAAAACTCAACACGTCATTTAAATTGGTTGGAAATTATAATTCATTTCTATAAGTTAAATTAGCTCATTTTATCAGACCACACAATATTCATTCCATTCAGTATAAAAATTTTCATTTTAAAGAAATGCTTAATCCAGTAAAAATTTTGTGCCAGATGGAACAAATATTGGGTGGTCTGATGAAATGAGCTAATTTAACTCATTGAAATGAATTATAATTTATAACCAATTTAAATGATGTGTTCAGTATTCCTTATATAAAATACATGCCTTCAATAAGACAATATTCATTTTGGGCTGTTTCGTTTGTCACTCTGGCCTGAAAGCCAACTCCAAAAAGTCTTATCTAGCTCTCACTCTGAAAAGGTTGCCTGCCTTTGAGATATATATATATATGTACATGTGTAGATGTATTTAGTCAAATTTTGAGAAATGGATTGAACATTTATATATTAAAAGTCATAAAAAGTATAAATTAATTATAAAAATATTTAAATTGCATAATAATTTATTTATTGTTAGATTAAAATTTAGAGGCAAATTTTCAAATATCCATTTAATAAAACAATTTTTTATGTATACAATTTCTTGTGATAAGGGCCAAAGAATGAAACAGAAAGCCTTAAAAAAGTTAAAATATATATGCTAAAAAATGCTTTTAAAACATTAATTATAAAGAAATTTAAGACATTATTGGTTCTTGTACAATTGCTGAAGTTAAACAATCTGAAGTCTGGTCAGTACTTAGATGAGTGATCACTTGAGAGTACCAGGTACTGTAAACTTGTATGTGTGTGTGTGGTGTAATAGATAATGGCTCAAAATTGGAAATCAGAAACCCAAGTTCTAATTCCAGCCAGGTTTATTATATTCATTTACGAAAGGTATAAACCACTTTTCTCTCCCCCAGCTATGGGTTAATTAGTAGGATTTGTATCAGTAAATCATTATTATCTCCCAAAAATTATTACAATCTAAAAATATTTTCTGGCTTTAAATAACTTGAAAAAAATTATAAAAAACAAATCAGTTAAATTAAGCCATTATTATAATTGTTTTTAAGACAATAATTATAATTTACATTTAAATTATATAAGAATACCTATTTTTTTAAATTTTAACATAGGAGGTAATTTTTAAGACATCAACCCTTGTTTTGTGAATACAAACTCTTTTTTTATTTACATTGTTTGAACTGTTATCCTTATCTTGCCATATTCATGACATTTTGGCTGTTGTACATTCCACCCGTTTTCAGTTGATTGAAATTTGGAAACAAACTCTTTATTTCAATCACTGGGGCAGATTGTTCTCATTCCATGAATCATGCCACTTCCAGATGTCTTAGTTATCTCCATTTAACTCAATTCTCTAAGTTTTTGTTCACTACGGCTGTAGCCAGTCTTCAAGAAGACATGGCTCAGTAGATAAAAGTGTTGGTTGGATTCAGTGACTTGACTCTAAGAGTTGTGAGTTCAATACCTGACTAAAGCAGTTGTGAACAAAAAACTTAAAGAGATGAGTTAATAACTAAGACATCTGGAAGTAGCATAACTCATGGAACAAGAACAATCTACCCCAGTAATCAAAATAAAGGATTTGGTTAAAAATTCCAATCACCTAAAGAAGGTCAGTGTACACAACGGCTGAAACATTGTGAATATAACAACAAAGATAAGGACAACAGTCTAAACACTGTAAATAATTACAAATTCCCCATCTCAGAAATATAGACAACCCTTTTTTTTTTCTTTTTTAAATTGCTATAATTGAAGATATATTTTTCTTATACACAGACTGAAGTTTTTTCTTATGGATACTTTTATCAAGTGATGAGGATCAGAGAATGAAATGTAGGAACATTAAAAGCAAAGATAAAAAAATACATGCTAAAAACAAGCAAAAAAACACATTTGTCTCAAAACACAAAGGAGTAGTAAAATGTTTGGAATTTTTATTTTTATTGTGCCCTAAATAACTGTAATTGAAACAGGATGAGAATCTGACTGAATCATAAATACTCAAGTCAATTTGAAAAAACTTACTTTGACAAGTTTCAATGACGAACCAGTCAGTCAGTTAAGTGCCATACGTGATACATGCTTGGGCCATCATGTCTCGAAAGAGACATGACTGACTGGGCAGAAGATTATCCCGCAGTAGGTTGCCATTGCTTTCTGCAGTAGACTGGTTGCCAACCAAGGCTATAGAACCCAATCTGTCCTGTTATTTGACCCATAACTGGAAGGAATAGATGGATTAATACCTTTCCCAAGGGTATTTGTGCGTATATGATTGCAATGAATTCAACTGGAATCTGAACTCGGCTCTCTAATTTCTCATTCCCAGTCGATATCCACTGGACCACAACACACATCCACTATCATCATAAAAAGAAATTTAACTTCATAAGGACAGATTCCAGTTTAGCATGACAAAACACAACTCATGTTAAATGCCCACTGCTTCATTTTACTCAAAGATGTATTCCTGAAAATGTTATATTCTATTGATCTCCTAATATTCTATTGATCTCCTTAAATTTATTCCTTTTACTTATTTGAATCATTACTCCAAAATTATGGGATAGCTAAATCATGCATAAAAAAAAAATTAAAAAAATTGAGTTGAAATTAGTTAAAATATATGAATATATACAGTAGAGCCTTACCATCTACAGGATTGTCAACCATTGTTTCACTTATCTGCAACTAGGCAAATCAGCAAAATTTTCATATTTAAATGTTTTATTAAACTAAATTAGTACTGGCATATAGGATGTGTGTTGTGGTGCAGTGAATATTAGCTTCGGACAAGAAATCGGGGAGTCCAGTTCAAATTCTAGTTGAATTCCTTGCATTTATTTATGCACAAATACCCTTGGGAAAGGTATTAATCTGTCTTTCTTCCCTCCAATTATGGGTTAAATAACAGGAAAGATTGGGTTCTATAGCCTTGGCTGGCAGCCAGTCTACCACAGAAAGTAATGGCAACCTACTGCGAGATAAACTTATGCCCAGTTAGTCATGTCTCTTTCAAGACATGATTGCCCAAAGCATATATCATGTATGGCACTTAACTGACTAACAGAGTACTGGCACAATATAGGATGCACAAGCCTTGAGAAAATACAACATAAATAAATAAAAATAAAAATTTAGTTAAAACTTATATTTTGAGATGTTATAAAAATAATTTTTATTTCACAGGGTCAAAACTTACATTAAGTGGTTGAACACTTGATTTTTATTCAAAGATGTGCTGAAAATGCATTGATTGACAAATCTCCTATGACTGGACTATTTAAGAAAAAATTAATTAATTAATGTGCTGTCATTCAGTTTATTGATCAAGATGCTGTTTTAACAATATAATTAAAATAAAATTGAAATAAAGAATATCAAACTAAATGCTTAATGCAAATCACATTTTATCTTGCTAATGTAGATTTTGTTCTCATGAAATAAAATTCCTTTATAATATTTTTTCCATCCCCAAGTAAGGCACAAAAGCCACTAAGACACAGTGTTACTAAGGATGAAAGAATCTGAGGAAAATCATTATTGAAGAGAGTGGACAATAAAAGAATGGGATCAAGGAGACAGATAATAAAAGAATGGGATCAAGGAGACAGATAATAAAAGAATGGGATCAAGGAGACAGATAATAAAAGAATGGGATCAAGGAGACAGATAATAAAAGAATGGGATCAAGGAGACAGATGATGGTTGATGCTGCAATTAAATTTTTGATGATCATAGTTAACAGGAAAGTAAAAATCCAGAAGAGAGTTACACAGATGAGAAGTGTAAAAAGAAGAAATGATCAGCATAGAACTTCCAGTTACATCTAAAAATTTCAACAGTAAAAGGATGAGATTTTACTGCCAATCTATTCAGTCAGTTAAGTGCCATACGTGATACATGCTTGGGCGATCATGTCTCGAAAGAGACATGACTGACTGGGCAGAAGATTATCCCGCAGTAGGTTGCCATTGCTTTCTGCGGTAGACTGGTTGCCAACCAAGGCTATAGAACCCAATCTGTCCTGTTATTTAACCCATAACTGGAAGGAAGAGACGGATTAATACCTTTCCTAAGGGTATTTGCGCGTAAGTGAATGCAATGAATTTAACTGGAATTTGAACTCGGCTCCCCGATTTCTCGTTCCGAGCCGATATCCACTGCACCACAACACACATCCAATCTATTATGATGCTTAAATCTATGGAGTCAAGTATCAAAGAGGAAAGCTTATGAAGAACAATCGCCATGAAAATATTTATAAAAAAAGCTACAGGGAAGGCATATTACAGCAATTTGAAAGTGATTGAAGCCAAGATACCAGGTCATCACCAAAAACATTGCAAATTCTTTTTTTGCATTTTATCAAGAAGATCTAGATATATAGCTGAAGCACCAGACCAGATGTAGCAACAATACTCAATGGCTACATTAATTATAGACTTATAAAGGTGTAAGATAGATTCTGGCGAGAAAAATTGTCTAGTATAACACTCCAAACCAACTTTCCTAGCAGCAGACTTAGCAGTTGACACCAATATGATCATTCCAATTCATACTGATGGAAAACTTTAGCTTTAAGAAGGTGTTAATTTTAAAACAATGATTTTTTTTAACATTAGTGAATGGTGGACTGATGCCAGTTCATTGATGAAACATGTCAAAGTCAAGTTTCCAATTTGTTTTCTGTATTTACAATAAAGATAATTACAATTTTTATTTTGGGCAAGTGACAAATTTGCTAAATAACCCTAAACTTAGAAGAGATTATTGTATAATCTCACTTTAACAAATATAAAAAAAATTGTGTATTATTATTTGTAATTATCAGAAAAGCATCAAGTTCATAAAAGGATTCTATTTATGATTGCATTTTTTGTTCATGCAAAATCAACTCTTTGTTTACAAGCACATTAAGAATTATTTCACAACAATTTGATTTCATATCAACATTAAATCTTTATAGAATAAGAAGCATTTTTACTATTACCTTGGTGTAGTCTAAACCTTGCTGACAGGGTAACATCATTTGAATTTCCACAGTCTCAGTTACCTGCCCTTTTATAGAATCTGAGGTGAAAATTGACCAAACTCCAGTTCCAAGGATCAGTTGCCTCAAGTTGCACTTTACTCACTGAACTTGAAGAGAGAGAGAGTCAAGGACAGTGCTTGGGCATCCCAAAAAAGAGAAGTACAAAGAGAACTAGATAACTCCACTAAATATAGCCTTGTGCCAGAACTACAATCATGGGGAAAGGGTAGACAAATAGCTTTTGTTACCTGCAATCAACACCAGTAATAAATGATACATAAATTTTATTTAATAATAGCTTCCCAAAATATAAGAGTAGTGATGTTGGCAATTCAGATATCTCAAAAAAAAAAAGAAAAGCCATAAAGTGCTTTCATTAAGCATTAAATGGTCAGCATCAAGAAATATTTCTTTCGAGATCAGTCGATATCATCAATTGATTTAAACTTTTTCTAGGGATAGTGGCATTATTCATTCATGAATCAAATCTAAATGACTATTTTGTCAACTAGGATTCATGAAGTCAAGTCATTTGCTGGATGCTTTTCCTGCAAATAAAACTTGAAAAAAAAAACCAAAGACAATGCTGTTTGCATACATAGTTCTTGAAAGGAAAAGAAGCAAGAAATGGTGGAAACTTTGGGCCCAAAATGTGCAACTCCATTGTGCATGAAATGTGCAACTCCATTGTGCATGAAATGTGCAACTCCATTGTGCATGAAATGCTTCAAGGAATATTTTAAGAAAATTATAAAATTTTGGAGCCTATTTATTTTTATTTTCTCATGTAACTTTTATAATCTAAACAATTTAAAATATCAGTTTCATAGTTTTTGTATATAATTATATTGAAAATAAGCATAAAATATGTCCTTTAAGAAATTAATTTTCTTTCTTTTTTTTTTTTTTTTTTAGGTGGGGCACATCTTGCATGTACTTTCATACTTTCATATAACCTTCCCCAACTCTTTAAGAGCTAAATCAAATATGAAAGTACTCAATAATAAAAAACAAATCAAATACTGTGTTTAAAACAAGTTTCTTTTTATCACATAATTTTCTTTGCCCTATAATGTGGTAATTATTTTATTTTATTATTAATTATTGTTAATCTTTTATTGTGCCTAATCTATAAATTACACTTTACCATATGCATGTGTGTGTGTGTATATATATATATATATATCTATATATATATATATATATATATCAATCACAGAAATATATAGAAAAATCATAGTATATATAGGATTTGATAATAAAACATTGTTTTAGGCATTAATCATAGTTTTCTAACATAAATCCTGCAGATAAGGTGGAGCTATTGTAATTGTTTTTTGGGTTTTTTTTTTTTTTTTTTTTTTTTTTGCTATTTTATATTTATTTTCTATGGTTTTGATAAGACTGGTAATGTTGGTGGAATTTTAAAAGAATCATTTGAGAAAACATGCTAAATAGGAAAAGATGAAATCAAGTTATTTTGAAACAATTATATAAGTGTGTGTGTGTGTCACCTGCTTAAAATTAAAAATCTGTATGTAAAATTATTTCACTTACAGCAAAGAGAACGATTATAATTAAAAAGAAGGTAATAACCACAGTAAGAAAGAGAAAGAAGATAAAAATAAAAGAAAATAGAAAACATATGGGCTAACCGGTTATCGCTCTGCTCGCGTCAAAACTCAGTGAAAGAAAATAATTTTTTGTGCACAACCAATTAAAAGGAAAGATGAAATAAAAAAGAAATATACCATTCACAAAAAAATTATTTCCCCAATTGAGTTCTGATGAGTGAGGAGTAATAACCGGTTAGCTTTTTTTTTTATTTCTCTTCTTTCATATTAAATCAACATAGTTGTTTTTCCTTTTTTTTATCATTCTTTCTTTAATTATGTTTATTTCATTTGATATAATTACATTTTTTATTTCTAGCAAGATCCACAATTATTAGCTATGTGTTTCATAAGATTAATTATAACAGAAGAGAATGGTTGAATGTATATCTAAGCATACTTTTTAGCAATTTTCTCTGAAACTGGCACAAGAATTACCAAGAAAAAAAAACAAATATTAATTTTAAAATTTACATCCATATAAAAATTTGTATTTATAAGCACCTTTTTTATCATATTGCTTATATTTATAAAAAAAAAAAGACTAAACAAAAATAACAAAAACAGTGATGGTGTTAGAAACTCTGTTGCCATTTTTAAGATCTCTTGCTGATAAAAGCAGTTAAATACCAAAACACTAACATTTGTATATTATTTATAAAAAGGTTTTTAAAAGTTTAAACATCTATACGGAAGCAAAACAAATTCTGAGACATCTTGCAAATAAAGGAATGCTTTTTTAACCACATCACTAACATTTATATTTTGTTTATAAAAAAAAACAACTCGAAGGTTTAAAAATTCAATAATGATTAAATTGTGTAGACATTGAGACAATATTAGCTTCTACATATTTACTTTCATAATAAATCTTTTAGGACTACTTAAATTGACTGATCCACTTGTAAAAAAGAGGGAAACATTTTTTTTAGAATAATTTTGCATTACCATTCATTAGAACTTCTTTTCCACACATTTGTCAAAATCAAAAAATATTGAATTTTATATATAGAGATATATATATATATGTGTGTGTGTTTTGAATAGAGTATCAAACCCTGACTTTATAAAGACATATCTGTAATTTGTGTTTATTTATATTTGTCAAGTTTGAAATTATGCTTACCTCATTGGTGTATTATTATGAATTGGGGAAAAAGAACATTATCAGTAGTATGCAGTTATCAATGGTGTGAACAGTTTCAAACTTGATATGAGTAAATAAATCTAAGTATCAACAACTCTTTAAAATTCAGGGATCAATTTGAGATTGTATTTACATTTTGAAAAGAATCCTTCTTCTAAAATGATAAAAAAAAAAATAATATTTTTCAATTCTGACTAAGGGTAAAGAAAGATCTAAGGAATGCTAACCTAGAAAAAAATTTTTTTAATTTTCCACTTTTTTTTTTATACTGGTGGATCAGTTAACTTAAATAGTTCAGTCTTTGAATAATATTTTAAAACCACTTTGCTCAAAAAGAAACAAGGATAAACAAATAATCTGCCAACCTTGTTGAAGCAACATTTTTTCTTCTTGTTTTTCAAATTTCAGGTGATATTATTTTGTTTATAATGAGTGCTAATGGTGGGTAACTGAACAACAAAATGGAAAAAATTCTAATTAACATATTTCATCCTTTCAAAGAACTTCATCAAACTAAAATACAAGAGGATGAGGCAAAAATATAAATGAAACCTTCAGTCATAATTATGCATTGAGAGAAACACTGAACATGTAGGGATGCTAAATTTCAAATTTCTGACATCCAAGGTGTCTCAACGCACAGCTAGCTAATCACATTCAGTTTCTCAATGGTTTTTTTTTATCACAGATATTTTTAAAAAGCTGTTGCTTTTGAAGTCTTTTTAAAGAGCAATATAAGCAAGTACAAAAATTTAAATATCTAGGAAATGTTTTAACAGAGAATGGAAAATGTGACATTGGAATTCAAAGGTGCATTGGGATATCAAAAGTTACCTTCCGGAAGCTAAGCAAAATATTAAGAAACAAACAAAGCTTTGTTAGAAACAAGTGCTGAACTGTTACATAATATCAGACTTCCTATATGGCAGTGAATACTAGACAATCTCATTACAGATGACGAAAAGTCTTAAAGCAACAGAAATGTGGTTCCGCAGAAGGATGCTGAGGATACCATGGACTGAACGTCCAAGCAATGACAAACTTTTTAGAGAAAATGGAAATAAAAAGGACACCTATACTTAGCATCAGAAAGAGAGGGTTCACATTTATAGAGTATATAATGAGGAAAGAGGGCTTAGAAAATTTGATACTCAGAGTAAACCTGCCTAAAGAATTTGACTAACTGTTTGGCAGAACAAGGTTTAGAAGAGATAGCAAAGAGACAAACTTTACTAAGAGCTAGAAAGGACTGGAAATTGTGAAGAACCATGATTGCTCCTCTCCTGAAGGAACAGAGTGTACAGAAAAATAAATTGTTGAAGATCTTTTAAAGGATGAAATGTGTTGCATAGAATTTTTTCTATTTTATCATTCTTTTATCTTTTTATCATTTTGCCTAAAGCAAGGCAATAATGCCACTAAGACGCAAGGGGTTGCTAGGAGGGGAGTGAAATAACAAGATAAGACTGAGATAAGGAACCAGAACCCCATTCCTAAGCAGGAAAAAATGGAAAAACCTTTATTCCTGTTCAAAAGACTGGGAAGAAGTGTGAACTTGGTGATAGACAAACTTATCTACTTCTATTATTACCCACCTGATATATATATATATATATATATATATATATATATATATATATATATATATAATATTCTCCCAATGAGCACTAAGCGGTAGCAACAATGGATTTGTCTAATGGACCTGCATTCTGAAGAAAATTAAATAAATTTTGCTCTTCATTAAAGGCCAAATGAAGCTTGTTTAACTGTCTACTGATTTTTATATATATATATATATGTATTTTGTGATTTTATTCCAGATGTAGTGAGATTTTTGCAGACAAACGTAGATTATCATTATTTTGGAATATGAATATGGATTTATTGTCTGTTTTTTTGAGCAAATCTCTTTTCTTACATATTAAAAGAATTGATAAAGTGATTTTTCTTTCTCTTTTAAACTGAATGTAGTTTCTTTTTATGTGTTCATAAAATAATGAAAAGAATGGAAATATTTTGCTTTCCCTTTGATGAGTGTCACATCTTGGTATTCTTTTTGAACAAAAAGAAAATAAATAAAAACTTCTTTTACAATGGAAGATTAGATACTGAAACTTCATTCTTAAAATCAATATTTATTATATATATATATATATATATATATATATATATATATATTTTTTTTTTTTTAATTCAGATACTTTAATCCAAGTGAAAAAAGCAGGAAGGTAAATTCCAAAAACCTGATCCTAATTAATATTAAAATTTTATTTTAATATTAAAAAATAATACAGGAAGAGAGCTCCATGTAATAAAATATTATAGAGCAAATATAAAGGATTTTTCTGTTGCTGAGGTGATGTGTTATCCCCCGTGGGGATTTTCATATCAAAATGGTCATTCAACATCATTGAATTAATCCTTTTTTAATTTATATATATATATATATATATATATATATATATATATATATAGTGTATTTGGGAAGTGATTCCTCTTTTAGGCAAGTTTTATTAATGATGACTAACAAAACACTGCAATTATGCTTTTTATTTAATTTTTCTTGCATTTTTACAAGTATTTTCTTTTCTGATAAGTTTTGCTTTTGTCTTTATTCATATTGTCCTTTTACATTCACAGGATGTGATGGATGAATTGTTGTCTAAATTATGCTAAAATGAAAATAACACTGACATCTCATCTTAACGGATATATTTACCAAAATTACACAAACATATTTTAAAATACTAAATAGAAAATTACTTCAATAAAATCCCCATCGGCTTCAAGAACGGCCTCCAGATGACTTCAGAATCTCCTGCACCTCTTCTGAACAGTCTCATTATTTAAGCTATTGAATGCTTCCATAAACCTTGCCTTCAGTTCATCTTTGGTGTTACAAGAAATTTTGTTGGTTTCTCACTCAACTGCACCCCACACCTAATAATCAAGGTGGTTGCAGTCTGGGAAGTTATGTGGCCAGAGGTAAGGAGTGATGTGGTCACAGAAATTATCTGACTGCTATGACTGGGTTCTCCTGTTTGTGTGGCATGGTGCAGAGTTTTGTTCCTAGACAATAGGTCTTCCAGCAGCCACCCTCTTGACCCAGGGCAGCACTACCTTCTCAAGAGACTTGATGTAGGTCACTGTATTGAGTCAGAGGCCCTGTGGGAAGATGAATTGGAGGTATGTCGCCATCACTAGTGATCACTCCAAACACCTTTGTAATTCCCATTAGACTCATCCAACTTTTTCCGAATCATCTGCACTGTTCTCAAACTGACATCCAAACACTCTGAAATGTTTGTATTGGAGCAGTATAGCATATTGTTTCCAAATTTCTGGTGGAATTTGACTGTTTTCTTTGAAAAATGTTTATTTATAAATGAAGGGAATTCAACCATTTTCTTTGAAATTTTTATTATGTATGTTAGTCTGTTTTAGTATAATTTCCATAAGTTATATATATATATATATATATATATATATATATATATATAACTGTGTATTTGGGCAACAATCTCTTTTATACAAGTTTCATTAAAGATAACTGACAATGCCTTCTAATTATAAATAATCCTTATAAATATCTATAAAAAGTCTATGTATTCAGTTAAAAAAAACACCCTTGTTAATGACTAATAGATTAACTATAAAATACTCAGATCCATAAAACATTTAAAGAGTTTATATGCACTGTATATCCAGAAAAGAAAATACTTATAGCAATGCAAGGAAAGTTTAATAAAAATCTTAATTACAGTGCCTTGTTAGTCATCTTCAATAAAACTTGGGGGGGGGGGGGTAATAATATTTGAGACAAAATGGAAAAACTTATAAATGATGCCTTTTGCAAACAATGTGCTGGGTTCAACTTCTTTAGGTCAGAATGATAGGAAAATGTGCTGGGTTTTTGAAGTTGATTCAAAATACAATGGACACCAACAGTTCTAATCTCTCTCTCTCTCTCTCTATATATATATATATATATATATATATAGTAATTTTGTTATTACAATGGTTTATAAAAGCATAACATCACTACATAAAAAAATTTTATGTTTCAGAACATTATTGTTCTTTATACGACCTAAATGTTCAACTTTAAAGTTCAACCTCACTCTCACATTTGATCGAGTAATACAGACAAACCCATAATCATATTGTTTAATTACCTCCAACCATCCCTCCTTAACATTCAAAATAACCATGAATTCATGTTATATTTTACAAAATAATCATTTTCACATTAATTTAAAAATATCATCTGAAGAAGAACAGTTATGTTCTGAAACATTAAATTTTTTTATGTAGTGATATAAATCATTGTAATAACAAAATTACAATATTAAGCTCTACTTTGTATTGAGCACTTTTCTAAAAGTAAATGCAACCAACAGTAGGTTTTTGATCTCTGTTCTTACTTTCACTTCCTTATTATGTATATATTGCTCTTGTCAACCCCAAAAATCCTAATGCATTTTTCTTATACACAGTTGTGTTTCATGAAGCTAAACCCAACACATCAGCAAAATGTGTCCTAAGCTTTTCAATTTTGTCTATATATATATATATATGTGTGTGTGTGTGTGTGTGTATAAAATTGGACACTAGGATCAACATAGAGTTACAACTGTAGCAAAAACCTATCCTTGCTACACACAATGTCCCATCCACCAGCATATATAAATAGTCAAGCCACTACATGACATACATGGCCTGAAGATTGTGTTCAAGCAGAAAACAGACTATATCCTTGATATTGACCAATTTTCCGCATCATATAGCATACCTTAAAACTATATTATTTATCATATATATATATATATATATATAGTAAAGACAAAAGGAACAAAAAATTACCATGTTTCATCCTCATCAGAGAACAAAAGGTGTTGGTAAAGAAAGAGTTTTCTTTTGTCTTTATTCATATTGTCTTTACAGATGTATTTTAGTTATATTTTAATTTTTGCCTATAATGATTAATGTACTTAACACATCAGAGTCATGCCAACTTTGAAGTTTTGTGAAGACCCTGTAATGTTGTTTTCACTCATCAGAGTTAAATTCTTGAGTGAAGACATCATAACAGACAAAATCACAAAACTTTGAAGTCAACATGACTCTGCTCAGTTAAGTGATAAACTTCTCCACATTACTCCTATTAACACTATCTCTATCTCGATATTGAGCACTTTGCAACAAAAAACTTGCTTGCCAAAATATCTTTTTATTAGTAAACCACTGAAAAAACAACAATCTTGGCACTAAGCATCAGCACAACTCAACACTATATATATATATAGTTTCATTGACTCATTTATTTATCATATTGTTAAATATTTCCAGAAATTATAAAATTGATGAAAACTCAACAATCGGAATTTTTATGATTTTTTTAAACATTTGTAAACTGAATAATTGTACATTAAATGTGAAACAAATTTTAAACCAAGTCTTAGATTTGCATGTAAATGATTGTGATTGAAGTTTTGTTGAAAACAGACATTTTAAAGTTTGTACGCCTATTTGTAATATTGTCAAATGCAGTTTCAATGTTATTTCTTTATAAAAATTGCAGAACTATGAAATATATTCATATATATGAACAGTATATAATTTAGTATATCATTGTTGATATTCTTGTGTTATTTCAAACTCTTGTTTTTGACTTGGCTGACATAAATGTTATTATAGATATATCAGGTGTCCATTGATTGGCTGATATGGGATATCTTTTGATTATTGTGATATTTTGTCCCTTTTGTCAGTTATTGTTAATTCCTGCTTAATTGGTGCTTCCAAGGATTGAACTCATGACCACTAGATAATAGTAACATATGTCTAAGCAACTTCTACAGGGTGTTCCACATGTCATCTAGGGATTTAAAAATCTAATAATTTCAACATGTTTCAATGATTTAGAAACAGTTTTATACTGGAAATATATTCTTATTTAATTATGAAAAATTATTTGACATAAATATCTTCCATTTTTGACTTCACACAGATGTGTTCTTTTTCAATAGTATTCTCTATAACAGTGATTAATAATTCTGGCTTCATCACTTAAATTTCTCCACAGTTTGCATCCTCGAACTGTTGAATTATCTGTTGTTTATTTATGTATATAAGCTCCTTGAGGTATCTCCAAATAAAATCATCAGGAGGTATCAGATAAGGAGAATGTGGTGGCCATAAAAATTATCAAAATTATCTGATGACCAAAAGTTTTGTTAAATTAAAAATAAAAATCTATTATTTTATTATTTTTGTATTTTCCTATGGATAATTTCTCTAAGTTAATTTAAGTTCTGAAAAAGAAATAAGCAAATAAAATGTATTAAAAGATCTGACCTATTATGGCATTTTTACATACCTTGGTTACTTTTGGGACACCCTGTATATCCACTATGTCATTGTCCTGAAGGACATTAGGAGTGTGTTTTTAGAGTCTTTTACAGGATAAGATGGATAAATTGTCATCTAAATTATACAAAAATGAAAATAACACTGACATCTTATTTTAACAAATACCAAAATTACACAAAAATATCTTGAAATACTAAAGAGTAAATTTATTCAATACTGAACTATCTCCTCATTAAGTTGGTGGATGCTGCCATAATCCTTTCATCTTTGGTGTAACAAGGAGTTTTGTTGGTCTCTTGCTCAACTGAAACCCCATATATAATAATCAAGGGGATTGCAGTCTTGGGAGTTAGGTGGCCAGATGTAAGGAGTGATGTGGTCACAGAAATTGTCTGACAGACATGACTGGGTTCTCCTGCTTGTGTGGCATGGTGCAGAGTCCTGTTGTTTGATATAGCATTTTTCAGCAGCCACCCTCTTGACCAAGTCATACTATGCTCTCATGGCACTTGATGTAGGTCTCTGTGTTGTGTCTGATGCCCGGTGGGAAGATGAATGGAGGCATAACATCACCATCATTAGTGATCACTCCAAACACCATGAAGGTTGAATGGATATATTTATATATATATATATTTCTGAATCCTCTGCAAAGTTCTTATATTGACACCCAACAAATGTTCGTATTGGAGGTTCTGGCACAAATTCCAAGCAGTACAGCATGCTATTTCCAAATTTCTGGCAGAGTGAACTGCGTCATGGTACTCTTTTTCTTACAAGCAGTGCCCAACTGAACCTTCTGCAGTCAACAAAATAAAAAAAATGACGTATATATGCAAAATTAAAAATATAAAATGGCAACAATTTACCCATTCCACTCTGTATATTCAATGTCAAATGGTTTTTACATTTGGCTATGATGGCAGGTTCATACTAATTTTTATAATTTAGTATTTTATACAATGAGATCAGTAATTATCAATATTCTTGTATTATTTAATATCTAAGATATGTCTACCTACAACCACAACCAGTGTAACTTAAATTCTTTCACTCTCACACAAAATTTCCCCAAATCAACATACAGACAACCACCAAACGTAGAGAAAAGTGCTTACTGGATGCTCACACACATACATGCACGCAAACAAATACACATTATCATCTGAATCCCACATAGACAAACCAGAATTATGATACACATACACAGGAATTATAAACATGAATTCTACTTAACAGGACAGATACTTATGAGGTTTGCTTAACCAACGAAAACCAAACAACACAAAAAAGTTCTCATCTTGGTTTATATAAATGTTATTAAAAACACACACACAGATACACACACACATACACACACACACACATATACACTATTATTTAAAATTATATAAGTATGTATATTTTATATTGCATATTAAATATATTCACTACTTATATAATATAAATTGCATATTTAAATTTAGTGTTTGAAAAATAATTTTCTTTTTTTATTTTTGTGTTAACTTTTTAAGAATTCAATTTATTCTGAAAAATTTTAATTAAAATTTACACATCAGTATAAACCACACACTGTAAACAGTGACTGAAATTAAGTAAAATTTATTTGGATGCAAAAGTTTAAAAGTAGGGAGGTGTATTTTTTTTCTTTATAGATAAATCATATGAAAGGGTATTGAAAATTTTTCAGTCTAACAAGGAAAGACCCCTCCCCACCAAGAAAGACTCCTCCCCACCAAAAGAAAGAATTCTAATGTTTGTTCATTTGACCAGATTTTGGGAAGTGTGCTGGGCTGAGAACTTTTCGGCACCACCTCATAGTTTTTACAATACACATTTATATAATTTGAATTACACACACACACACACACACACACACAATATATATATATATATATATATATATATATATATATATACATACACTTCATAATTATTTTTGTTATTGACATTTTTGGATGCGGTTGTAATTATTTTGATATTGTTAAGATTGGATAAATTCAGTGGTGATTGGTTGAACTTTGAAAGGGGCAGGGCACTTAAGGATGAAAAATTTTCTGAGAAGGAGGTGGGGCAACTCAAGCAGCATAATTTCTGACCAATTCTTTCACTCGGCCATAACTCACTGACTGCTTATGTATCTACATATCAAGTTGGGGACATTATTTCTAATTAACGTCTTTCTTTCAGATATGAAAATATGACTATTAAGTCTCTTTCTCTCCCTAACAACATGTCTGTTTCTATCTATCTGGTTTTTGTATTTTCTTTGTTTTTCTTTCAAACTGGTCTCTGTATGTGTCCTTAAAAAGCTGAATGAAAAAGAGAAAGCAGAGGGAAAAGTGCTGAAGATCAAATCTTATCAAAATTAGAGACTGATCAGTTTCATAAATTTTTGAAGTTTATAAAAGTGTGAAGTGGGGGGAACCCGGGGGCCAGCCAAAAATCACCCCCTCCCCAGAATCACCACTGGAGAAATTGTTTTAGATAGCAGTTAGTATTAGATAATAGTATTATGTGTCTGCTTTTATCTAGCTTATTGTCATTGTTGTTGTTATTATTCCAAATAATTTATCTTAACAATATCAAAATAATTACAACCACATCTAAAATATTAAGGATATGCCCAGGACCAAAAATATCCATAATGAAAATAATTCTTAAGCAGTTATATATAAAACAAACTGTCACAACTATTCCTTACAATATATATATAATTTTTTATACAAGAACATATGTACTTTATATTATAGAAAAATAATATATACATTTTTATATATCAAGAACAATTTTAGGGAAATCTATGACAAAGTAGAAAACGATTTCATGTGACATGTTTTGTTCAATGAAGTTCTAAAAGAAAGCTTTTTCCACTTTGTCATAGATTTTCATAAACTTCATATGATAAATAGTTAACAGGGTTTCATTAAAAAAAAAAGATATCTACTTATCTTAAACATTCCAAAAAGAAAAATGTATCTTTGGGCTGCATATAGCATTTAAAAGCAAAAAGAAATTAAAAAAACATTACATTTTTGTGAAAACAAATTTTGGGACATGACTGTGAAATCTTTGGAAAATATTAGTTCTTAAGGTTTGAAATAACATTTATTGCATTTTGCATTCAAACCTTTTTGTATAGTCTAAAGTTTAATTGTGATTATAATGTTAACTTTGTTTTTGTGTCATTGCTTTTCAGTCATTTTGTAATGTTAAAACATTGACTGACATTTTTTTCTTTTTCTTCGTCGCTAAAAAGAAGCAGACAAATTAACTCCTCTCCAAGTATAACACTTTGTGACTTGATTTATTCTGTGTTTGGTAGCATACTTTAACCAACCATAGAACTAGTAATCAGAAAAAGAACCCGAATCTTAAAAACATTTTTGAAAAAAAAAAAAAGAAAGAAAATTGAACAGTATGTTAGAAACCCATATCCTCCTGGAGTCAGTTTAAAATGACAATTTCTTTTGCCTCATATATTGTGACCCTTTTGCTGATAAGTTATATTTTCATGATTTCAGATGAAAACCTGGAAATATTTCCCTTTTTCAAAATTATAGTTTAGATATATGGGAAAAAAGAGGCGTCAGTTCAAATAAATTAATGCCAGGAGGATATTGGCAAAACCAGTGGTTCTCAGCGTTTTTTTTTTTTTTTGTTTTTTACCATTTTTACCCTTAATTCTTTTTGTAGACCCCCATAAGCATTCGACAATAGAAAAACTTATTTTATTTTTTGCTAATAGATAAGTTTAAGACTGTATTATAGAAATAGTAAATGTATATGTTTTCTGTATATATAATCCTTATATAACTTATATATTAAAGTTATTTTATTATTGATATTTTTTAATATTTTATATCAATTTTTATTAATATATTATTTTATTAATAACTAAAATTAATATTAATATTTATTATTAATATATTGAATTAATTTATATAGTCTTTTATGATCTTTATATAATTTTTCATTATATATGTGTGTGTGTGTGTGTGTGTGTGTGTGTGTGTGTGTGTGTGTGTGTGTGTGTAATCCTTCCTTCATATATCCTTCTCAGTTTTTATTCAACTTTTACAATCAAAACATCCAGTAGAGTAAAAGGTACATTAACTTACATTGCTTGATTTTGTTTTCTGGTAGCTTTAGAGATTCTATTTTTAAAATTATAATATGGAAAGATTACTGTAGAAATTCCAATTCTCAGTCTAAAATATTACCATGAATCCCAATTTGCTATTTTTTTTTGTGTGTGTGTGTGTGGACCCCCAGTAATGTTATGTGATTCCCGGTTGAGGACCACTGGGTAAAACAGATTTTTTCATATATTGTGACCATTTTGTTTAAAGATCATATTTTCTTGACTTCAGATGAAAACTTAGAAATTTTCTAACATCTTCAAGTAAAATTTTCACTTTATAAAGTTATAGTTTATAATTATTATTTAGATATATGGAGTAAAAAAAGGTGTCAGTTTAAACTGATACTAAGATGATGTTGAACAAATAACTGCACAGTAGTGCCTAGGAAGTGAGGATGAAAATTCAATCTCTGGTGCTGATTATTTACCAAATGGATAAAATAACATCTTTGTCTTTTGAAAGCAGTTTATCTAACCTTGGAGGTTTGTCTAATTGATAGGATAAAATTAAATCTTTTAAATTTTTAGAATTCAGGCTAATGTCATCTACTAGATAAAGAAAGTCAAAAACTAGCTTTTAGATTATTTTTTAGAAATTATATCTTGTCAATTCTCAAAAAAATCCGAAATGGATTAAAGGATGAAATATCAGAAAATGGAACTTGAAAATAATTTATGTCTTGGTTTCAAAAGGATTTGTGTTGTTTTGCCTCTTAGAAAAAACTTCATCAAGAAACACTTATCCTGTTGCTGAAGTTTAGAACAAGGTGTGAAAAAGAAAATTGCAGAAGAAAAGAATCTTAATACATTTGAGTATTACAAAGTTATAATCAAATTAAATGTTCTTGGGATATAGGTGTTAAGATATCGTTACATTCTGCTTGATAATATTTAGTTGGGAAAAGATGTAATTGAGAATTATAAATCAATAATCCAGTATTATGTTTGTTCTAACAAAGAAGCTAAATTGTTTATGGTAATTAAAAAATTAATAAATAAAATTCTAATTGCTTTTTAAAATAAGACATTACCAAGGAGTGGAGATAGTTAAAATAATAGCAGTGTCAAGGGAAAAACCATCCTTTTGACACACCATTTTTTATTTCAGGCATGAAGGTTACACATTGCCAGAAAATTTATATATAAATCATTTTGAGATAAAAATATCAATTTTTAAGTTTGTATTTTTTTTTTTAGACTAAAGACCCAGATCATCAACAAGGGAGAGGGTTAAATAACATGACTGTCTTTTTTTTATGCAGACTTTTATCTTAGTATATTGGCTTTAATATAGCATAGAAAAGGTCTGGAAAAATAAAATAGTCTTTTTGTAGAAAGTGATTATAAAATAACTGTTCAGAATCTAAAAATAGAAAATAAACAAACTATAATTAAGCAATGGTGTTGCCAAAAGTACATTTTCCTGAAATGAGAAAAACATCTGAAAAATAAACATTCAAAATAAAAAGGCATAATACAATATTTTTAAAAATTGGGGTTTAATTTAATGAAAAGTCTTTGTATCGAAATATTGTCTGTCATTTTAGAGATTTTCTCATTTCAAAAATGGAAGAAAATGCAAAAAAAACGTATGGTAACTTATACCTGTTTAGAATCACAGTGATAAAATATATGATAAGCTTGACAATAATTTGTGGGAATTAGTTGCAAAATTAAAATATATTTTTTTAAATAGAACAGATGTGGAATGTCTGTCAAGTCTTTTGTTTAGTTTCTCCTGGTTTCATCAAATGATATAAATCAATTTATTTGACTCCATGAGAGTCAAATAAATTGTTTTAGAGGGTCAAACACAAAATAATTCAATACATTCTATGTTTGGTCTATTTAATAAAATATCTTTAAACAAAGGTTTGCTGCCTAAATATACAATGTCGAAATTACTAAAATAATAAGTGATTGCCAACTGAGTGATGCTTAAAATACTTTGCATTCTATTTTGCATTTTGCTCATATATATATATATATATATATATATATATGACCAATATGAAATATCTAAGCAGACTAAATAAGATGGAATATATAAAACACCTCAAGATGTTTTTTCTTAATATTCAACCAATACAAGGCCCAAGGGCCACTCAAAGTAGAGGTTTACTGTGTGGAGTTGTATTAGCCTAAGAAAAGGCAGGAAGTGAAGTTCTTAGGGCTATGCAGGAAAAGTAATGGCTAATCCTACACTTGAAGAGGTCAACATTTAATTAGTGAATCACATTTCAGAGTTCAGTTGGAGATGTTAGAAGTATAGTGTGGAAGTAGACTTTAAATTTTTATTCTGTTGTCAATGTTTTGTTCAATAAGAACTTCATCAGAACATCTAAAAAAAATTAAGGAAAAAACATTATCATGTCAAACTTGTTACTTAGAAATGCTGTGGTTAAGTTGAACATTTTTGAAAAATTTAACATTTTAAAAAGTTTAAACATTTTAAAAAATTTAATTTTTTGAAAATTTATTTTAACATTTTCTAATGTACTAATCTCATTGACAGTTTAGAAATATTTATTTATTCAAAAATATTTATTTTTAATTACATTAATTATTAAATTTTTAGAATTAAATACAGTGTTTTTAAGTAGCAGGATTACCATGTTAATGATTTTTCTTTAATTTTTTACTGTTCTTATTGTATTAGCAACAGAATAGAAATTTAAAACATTCCACTGCTTTTTTCATAATGGTAGAAATATATTTTCAGTTTCAATACATTTTATTATGTGGAAATGCACTAATTTTACTATGTGTAGCCATAGATAAGGTTCAAGTTGAATCCATATTGGATAGTGTTATTGTCATTTCTTTGCAAAAAAAAAAAGACATAACAATATGAATATTGCATGAGAAAATTAATGTAATTTAATGTCTTTGATTTGTTCTTTTGAAATAATTGCTTCATGTTCTCTGTAGGCTGACTTTCAGGAAAATTTCAGGGAATATAATAATTGCCATAATGTGGTGCCTTTTTGTGTGGGTTTGTCTTTGTTGAACTGTTATAGAAACTTTGTATTTCAAATGTTTCTTGAGTTTTTAGTGGAGGCAGATTTTTTTTAAGATGGCTGCCATACATATTTGTCAGTAGTTGGTATTATCAAGAAAGATAACTGTTATTGATGTATTGGGTAAAATTAGACTTTTGAAAGATTTACAGAGTGAATTAAATTTTGCATCCTATTGGTAAAGTGTTCCCAAATTTCTTTACTATTTTGACATTGCCGGAAATTTTTAGTTTCAATTTTCCTCTGATTAAATGTTGTATATTCATTTTTTTTTTTCTATCAAAAATGAATATTTTTTGTAGGGAGCAATTTGCCAAATCAACCTCTATTTCTTATTCTATTTCATATCAAACTAGTTTGATATCAAAGTTAGTTGTATATTTTTAGAGATTTTTTTATATTGTTCAATTGACATCTTTGGGAAAAGTGAATTCATCATATATATATTCCTGTATGCTTTTAGCTATCTGCTTTAAGTGTCAGACTTTGTATATTTTGTTAATAGTGATAACATTACTTTTTAAATATTGAGTGTTATGAAATATTTACATTTGACTGTCTTAATAGATCAAATGAACAATAAAGGAAATGAACATATTTCTTTTTCAGAGTTTTTCTTTCAGTACATTAATAAACTAATTGCTTCTAGTTGATTTTTTAAAAATATTTTTTCCCTAAAAACAATACCATTTTAGGAAAAATCTATGACAAAGTGAAAATATTTTTTGTTTGACACGCTTCATCTTTTAGAACTTCATTAGACTAAAGTGATGGTTATGTTGATGTGATTTTACGCACATGCACATAAGGGAGAGGGGACAATAAAATTTTAAATTTAAATTTTTAGCAAAAATGGACAAATGTGTCTGCAATAAATCATGATGTCAAAAGGATAGTTTTTCCCATAACGCCACTTCTTTTTAACTATCTTCACTCTCTGGCAATGTTTATTGTTTCCAAAATCAATGATTAGGATTGGAATCAAACCTAAACATATGATGAAAGTGAATTTATACATTTTTTTGTTCTTGAGAATTTACAAAAAAAATATTAAACACTATTTATTAGATTGTTTATTTACAAGATTGTTTATATTACAACATTCTAAAAACTAATACAATTAAAACTAATGCAATGCAATATTTATTATTTACCAATTTATAAAGAAATAAATGTGTAAACAATTTTAATTCATAAATTTGCAAATTTTAAATTATCAAAATATGTGAACCAACTATAATGAAATTTTTATTTACCATTTTATAAAGTTTGAATCAATTGGTAATTAACCAATATTTTGCCAACTATTCCAATAAACAAACAAAAAAATAAATAGTGTTTATTATTTTTGTTATCAATTCTCAAGAACAAGGAGAATGTATGAATTCAATTTTACATGTTTATGTTTTATTTCAGTTCTAATAATCACTTTTTAAAAAATAACCATTGCTGAAGAGTGCAGGTAAAAAAAAAAGTGTGTCATTGGAAAAAACTGTTTTTGATCTTGTTGCGTTCATGTTTACAAATTTTTTTCATGTGTTTTAGCCTAGCTACTTTTATTTAGTTCACACCTCACACAAAAAATGTCCATTTTGTGATAGATTTTTCTAAAATTGTTATTGATATATAAAAATATATATATATATCATTTTTCCAATATAATACTATAAAAAAAAAACTTTTCTCAAGAATACCTCCCAAAAATCTGAAAACATTTTTCTTCAAATTGTTATTTTGCCGTGAAGAAAATAGATACCTATTACAAAATAGGCTTTAAAATAGTAAAAAAAAATGGCATGAAAATTGCATTCCTGCATAAAAAAGACTATCATCATATGGTGTAGATGTTGGTGAACAATTTTATTTATATATGTATATACACACACATACATACACTATTTTTTTTTATATATATTATGAGAAAGTGAAAGAACAGATAAATCAAAACCCACTCTTCATGCATTTACTTTTATAAAGAGTGTTCAATACAAAGTAGAGCTTAATATTGTAATTTAGTTATTACAATGGTTTATAAATGCATTATATCACTACACAAAAATGTTCATGTTTCAGAACAATACTGTTCGTCTTCAGGTAATATTTTCTAAATAATTTTAAATTAAATTGGGAAAATGATTTATTTAGAAAATGTAAGATGAATTCATAATTATTTAGAAAATTAAGGAGTGGTCGAATGCAGGGTCATCAGCAAAAAGAGCAACCTAAAATGCCAAATACAAGTGGGGGATACTAAAATCAAGCAAGTACAAAAATTTAAATACCTAGGAGGTGTTCTAATAGAAAACGGAAAGTGCGACACAGAGATCCGAAGGTGAATTGGCATGGCAAAGGACGCATTCCAGAAGTTGAGTAAAGTATTAAGACACAGGAAACTTTCACTAGAAACAAAGAAGAGAGTACTAGATTGCTGTGTGATGTCAGTTCTTCAATATGGCAGTGAATGTTGGACAATATCATCGAAGATGAAGAAAAAACTTGAAGCAGTGGAAATGTGGTTCTACAGAATGAGGCTGTAGATATCATGGACCAAACATGAGCAATGATGAGGTTTTGGAAATGATGGAAACGAAAAGGAAATTAATATTGAGCATCAGGAAGAGACAACTGAAGTTCCTGGGACATTAAATGAGGAAGGAGGGCTTGGTGAACCTGATACTAACAGGCCAGATAGAAGGAAAAAAGACAGAGGAAAGCAGCAGATAACATATTTGAAGGGTCTGAGCAGGTGGATGATAGAACAGGGATTGCGAGATGTTACAGGAGAAAGTGTGCTAAGAGCCACCAGGGATGGAGAGACGTGAAAGGACAAGGCACACAGAAGAAGTTGGAGAATATGCTTGTAGGTATGTCAGTATTGTTCAATGACATCTGCCCTCTGTGCCTGAATGAAAATCTGCAGATTTTAAGGATCCCTAATAATAAAATACTACAGAATCGTAGGGATGAATTGACGATTTTATGTAAGCATCAAAAATATTTTTCTCTAAAATTTAATTATTTACAATTGTTCATTTATAACTTATGCTCCAACATAATTTAAAAATTATTTAACTAAAATAAATGACCCACACAATATTTATTTGGTTTTCTTAACTACAATATACCTTAGTACAGCAGAATTATTTAATTCTAATTCTAACTTAAACAATCCAGCCTCATTAACTCATTTTTAACAGCAGTTTGGATTTTAGGATTTTTTTTAAGAAAAATTAATTTTGTTAATTAAAAAAAATTAATTTTGTTAATTAATTAATTTTTTTAAGAAAAATTAATTTTGTTAATTAATTAATTTTTTTAAGAAAAATTAATTTTGTTAATTAATTTTTCTTAAAAAAAATCCTAAAATCCAAACTGCTGTTAAAAATTATTGTTTACCCATTTAAATAATGTTTGGTCCCACTATGCACTTAGCCAGATAAAATTTAAAAGTGTCATGCCTTAACATCAGGCTACTCTGTTTTCTTTCACAGCCAAAATCTTCAATTTCATAGTTCAACCTAATTCTCATTTTTGATTGAATAATATTGATACACCTACAAGCATATTCTTCAACTACCAAAGACTTGCAACAATGAAAAGTGCATATATAAAAAAGAATAATTGAGAAGTATAAAAAACAGTCACTTGTTGATACCCACTGGTGTGCAGATAAAGTAATTCCTGGTGGTCTGTCTATGAAACTCTGGAATTGGGATGCTGAAGGTCACATCAATCAGCTAAATGACAAACCTTTTACTTGTATTAATTATATATATACACTACCGACCATAAGTTTGGGACCACTTAGATTTATTTATTTATTTTTTTAATCATCTCACCCCAAGCAAGGCATTCCACTGCCACTATTGCGCATGGGGCTACATAGGGGAAGGTAAAGAGAAGGAGTGGTTAGACATAGGCAATGTCAGGAGGAAGGTGACAGATGAGTAAGGATAGCGAGGATGAGGGTTGGGCAGATGGGAAGAGTATTTGATAGAATGGGAGCAGGTTAGTGTGTTAGGAGGTGTCTATTGACCTTACATTTAAACTCCTGGAGATTGTAGCCGTCGGGGAAGCAATCATTTGGAAGAGAATTCCACAGTCGGGAATTCTCTAAGAGAAAGAAATAACAAATTTTATGTCTTAGAAGAATAAATATAGATATATTTTATTGTTGCTCATAATTGTACAATAATTAAAACTAAAATTAACATAGAGTAATTTCAAATTTAATTGAAGTTAATTCATATTTTCTTTTCATCAAAGAAACCACCACGAGCCTTTATTACTGCAGAGCAAATCCTTGGCATTCTTTCTAATAACTTATAAAAATAAGTTAGTGAAAGTGATTTCCAAGCATCCTGCAAGCATTTAAACAATGTTTGTTCATTTTTAGGAAGTTCTATAGTGGGTTATCCCAATGTGATATGAACATGCAACCTTCTGATTGTCGGGTCACCAGTTTACAGGGGGGGGGGGGGGTTTCGTTCTAGTGGAGAGTAGTTGTATGTTGTTGCAGATTAACGGAATTTGGCCTCACTGTAGATAGCCCATTATAAGTCATAAAAGGTTATAAACCAAGAAAAGCAAATTGAGTTGAGAAATAACATTTTATATATACACGTATCATTTAAGGTTTTTACAATTAAAGTAATTCTTTAAAGATGGGTCCAATGGACGTTAAAATGTTCATGGCAATAAAATGCTGAAAAGAGAATTTGTGCTTATGAATGTGGGAGCGTTGTAAATAAGGAATGTCTTTGATGAATCCGCTCCTTTGGATGGTAAGTAGTTTAGAGACAGCAAAGAAGAAAAAGAGAGGGAAGAGAGGTGAGCATAGTAATTCACTTTACTTCGGTCATGGGAGATACTAATTACACTTGTCTCTCTCGAGTCTGTGTGTGTCTGGGTCTGTCTGTCTGGCGATGCTTTCTGTATCGGCTTTTTATTTCACCTTTTTGGATCACAGCAGATCATTTGGGAATACACATCCGTATTTGATTCTGAGCTTTCCATTGGCCGATAAATAAAGTTCACATAGGCTTGCAAACTGGAATTTAATAATTAATTTTTAGCTTTCTACCGGAACATCTGCATGGAGCTGGGTGTGCACCAATGAGTTTTGGTCATTTGCTTTCTGGTCGTAAGTGTGCAAACATCCGGTCCCTCGCTTTGCTCGGTATCACCACAGTTCATTTCAAACTGTATGATCAATTTCATCCCTTATTCTCCTTCTTTAATAGTAGTTTCTTAACTGCTACACAGCCTTTAAGCCCAGCAGAATGAAGTTGTCTCTTAACAGTAGTAACAGATACTGGATGCTGCCAAGTAGAATTCATTTCAATTGTTAATTCCAGAACGGTTTTTCTTCTATTCCTTTTGCTAGATATGATCAAGTGCCTATCCTCTACAATAGATGTTACTCTGGGCCTACCAGATCTTTTTCTGTCAAGATTTAACTCAGTTTCACAAAGTTGTTGAAGGCAACTTTGAATGCACGCCATTTTTTGATAGGCCTAATTTTTTAGTGATAACACGTTCAGAATATCCTTCTTTCAAAAGAATTTCAACCTGAGCTTTTTTTCAATGCTAATGTTTCTTCCTTGATATTTATACCGTAGTAATATGGTTTACAAAAATAAATTATACCGTAATTATAATATCTGAATAAATCTGAATTTTCAGCAAAAACTTGATCACAATAAGAGGATTCAAGTAGCAAACTAAGTAAATATTTACTTTAAAGTTGGAAAGAATACTTTTTTTTACTTGACATCTGCATAAGAATAACAAAATTTACAAACTCGGCAAATTTGATTCTCCTAAAAATTTGGTTTGTCCCAAACTTATGGTCAGTAGTGTATATTCAGTTAGGTGTGAGTTTGTGACCATAGGTTTCACGCGTTTGCGATCGTCAAACAAAATGATTAATTTTTTAAAATTATTGGATATATGCAGGGCTGTGTATATTGGTGTATTTTTGTGGAAGTTGGAGGCAAATTTTTTCCCTCACAATTTTCCTTTTGTATATTTATATTTATATACATACATATTTCATATATATATATATATATATGAACAGTTATGCCATGCTGCACCAGCCAATCAAATTATTCCACATGTGCTTCAGTCAGTCAGTTAAGTGCCATATGTGAAACACGCTTGGGTGGTCATGTCTCGAAAGAGACATGACTGACTGGGCAGAAGATTATCCCACAGTAGGTTGCCATTGCTTTCTGCGGTAGACTGGTTGCCGACCAAGGCTATAGAACCCAATCTGTCCTGTTATTTAACCCATAACTGGAAGGAAGAGACAGATTAATACCTTTCCCAAGGGTATTTGTGCGTAAGTGAATGCAATGAATTCAACTGGAATTTGAACTCGGCTCCCCGATTTCTCGTTCCGAGCTGATATCCACTGCACCACAACGCACATGACAGGTCCATATTAGCTGAATGCTTGCTAAAACTTGATTTTCCACAAAAAGTTTCTGTCATTACTTCCATTATTTGTTTCCCGTCTCTTCTCCCTACATATCCCAATATTCACTCAGTGATTGTCCAATAAATCCTCTGCCAATCATCTTTGATTGGATCACGATTAATAATCCATTCATCTTCTAGATACAGCTTAACTAATTCTTGGTATTTACTCCATTCTTTTTTGTTTTCAAGTGTCATGAATGCCTCTTATTACACTGTCAGTTCATATATAATAAAACTTAACATTATCTAACCATCAAAATTTATTAATAACTTATAAATAATTTCATTAAATCATAGTATTATACATGTTGTTAAACTTGTATTATGTACATCAAGCCTGGTCACTACCTAGATTGGTGACTGTGTGAGAATACCAAATGTAAGCTTGGGTGGTATAATGAATAATGGCATGAATTGTTAATTGGAGAGCCGAGTTCTAGTTCCTGTTGGGTTCATTGAATTCACTTATGCATAAATACTCTTGGAAAAGATATGGATCTACCGCTTCTCTCTCCCAGCTATGTGTTAATTAATGACTTGTATTCCTAAACCATTATCTCAATAAATATTCTTACATTCTAAAAATATTTTCGGGCTTTAAATTACCTGCAAAAGATTGATAAATCAAGGAAAATTAATGAATTGATCAAAACTTGTATTAAATTTGCATTTCACTTTCACAAAAATGGCATTGAGAAAGGCATGAATCCAGTTTTCCTTGCTCACCACCAGCTATGAGATAAAATAACAAAGTTTACTGGGCTTTCTGGTTTTGGATGGCAACCAATCTAAAAGAAGGAAAAATTCTGAAGACTAGGAGAAATTACTCAGCTCTCATTCCTAAGAAGTCATGGCAATTTACAAATAATATAGAAAAGGAATCTGAGGAGAGTCATGATCAGAAACAATTCCACCATCATTCCTAAGATGCCATTAAATTCAAAGATAATAAAAAGAAAAAAGGAATCCCAAAAGGACATAATTTACACTATTTACATTATTTGGACTTTTGTCCTCATCTTGGTTGCCATTTGTATGACGTTTCGGCCATTGTACGCCTTCTTCAAGTGCTAGGAATTTTGAACTGAACCCTTTATTACTATCACTGGAGGTATATCATTCTTTGTGCAAAGCCTTTTTTGGTAGTCATGAGTTATCTCCTTCTAACCGGACTCTCTAAGTTACTGTAGCCTGGTATTGAACTCACAACTCTTTGGGTCAAGTCACTGGAACTAACCAATGTTCTATATCCACTGGCCATGTGTCCTTTGAAATTCCTAGCACCTGAAGCTGAAGAAGGCCGGAGTGTACAATGGCTGAAATGTCATACATATGGCAACCAAGATGAGGACAATAGTCCAAATAATGTAAATAGTGTAAATAGTATCTCATCTCAGAAAGTACATAGTTTTATATATATATATATATATATATATATATATAATTATGAGAAAGTGAAAGAACGCATAGATTAAAAGAGTGCTCGATACAGAGTAGAACTTAATATTGTAATTTTGTTATTATAATGGTTTATAAAAGCATTGTATCACTATACAAAATTTTCCATATTTCAGAACAATACTGTTCTTCTTCAGGTGATATTTTCTAAATAACCGTGAATTCATCTTATATTTTCAAAATAAATCATTTTCACGATTTATTTTAACATATCACCTAAAGAAGAACAGTATTGTTCTGAAACATGGAAATTTTTGTGTAGTGACATAATGCTTTTATAATAACAAAATGACTATATATATATATATATATATATATATATATATATATATATATATATATAACATAGTACACTTGGTATACAATCCAGGGAAATTCCGATGGAGATGAACTCAATGTTAAATTCATTTATTTAATTTAACAGAGTAATATAATTTATAAAAGATTTTATATTATTACAATGGGTAATGCATATTTTACCGCGTCCTGATGTTATTATTGCGGCTCGTCAGACCCAAATGGTACAACAGTTGGTCCTCAAAATATCAACCCCTCCCCCCAAAAAAAAATTTCTTTTCTTTTATTTAATTTTATATAGACGCTCACATGTCCATATCAGAATAGACATTTGTAATGGTTATTTACGAAAATTTCTCCCTCATTCGAAAAAGAACCCCAAAGAAAGAGGAAAGCAAGGATAAAGAAATATATATATATACATATATATCCGAGTGAGTACAGAATGAAGAAATAATTTTTTTCACCGTCCAAAACATTAATTTAAAACAGTGCTCGATATATGAAAAAATTATGTACATGTTCTAAAACATAATTTATAATAAATATATATATATATATATATTGTAACAAAGTTGTAGAACTGGTAGGTTTTTTAACCTGTTGTTCATGCATTTATTTTTATAAAGAGTGCTTGATACAAACGTAGAGCATTATATTGTAATAGTTGTTACAATAGTTTATAAATTCATAGTATCACTACACAAAAACTTTCGCGTTTCGAAGCTGACCATGTGTTTTGGTCGCCTCTTCTTCAGGTGATCAAGTTTGTCCAATATATATATATATTCTCAAACCTTGGAATTGTCTTTCATGGATGTTTTCTAAATTTGGCATTATCAATCATCACCATCAATACGATAACCAGGTGTAGTCATATTGCATCTTACATATACACCAACATATTATATCTGTTTGATATGAAGATTTATGAATCGTACTCTGAGTAGTCACATTTGTTGATGCAATGAATGGCTGAGTTCATCACTTATCATCAATACTGACTTAGTTACACAGTTACAATTATCCCTAGCTGACTTAACTAATCTCAGAAACAATCTTATACTATTTTGTATTCCATATATTGCATAAAATTTTATATATTATGTTGAATAAGTAATTGGGCAATCAATTGTAATGATAAATGTATCATCTTAACTAACTTTTCCCTAAATATATTATAACAAGTGATGAATTTTGCTCTGAAATTTTCACTGTATAATGTTTGAACGTTTCTTTGTGATAGTAATTGCGAGTTGAAGTCTTGGTTAGACAGTGTACTTGAACTCAGTGGGAATGAAACAAGCAATAGCTGAAAATTACTAAAATAAAAACTAGATGATATATCCCTAGACATGGGCAGTGATATGAGAACAATTTATCCTCATAGCCTAAATAAACAGTTCAGTTTGAAATTCCCTGTAGAATTCTCAGATCAACATACACAATGAAGGCGTATAATAATCAGTATAAATAATGTTTGATCTATGATATCAATATTTACCATTGAATTAAGTGCATTGACAAGGTAGATGATGATGTTGAAAGAAAAATATTTCTTGTGTAGAATAAACAGTTTGTTTTATTATTTTTACTTTTAAATCATTAAGCTACAGACTCGATGACTTACCTACATGCTGATGAACCAAACATTATTCAAAGATTAGTTTATTGCCTTCTAAAATGTGTTTATATATATATATATATATATATATATATATATATATATATATCTTGCGAAATACGTTACTAATTCAAATTTTAAAATCATTTGTTTCTGATGAAGGACCGAGGGCAGTCTGAAATATAAAATATAATAGTAGAAATAAACAAATACTGTCAAAAAACACATTTTCAAACTCAAAATGTTTTAATATTCTTTCCTATATATATATATATATATATAAACATGGTTTTTTTTTCTTTTCTACAAGTATTTTGACGTATGTTCAAATACTTAGTTTGTTTCTTTTTTTACTTCCCCTTTTTCCCCCTCTGAGTTTGTTCTCAATGAGTTTTTCGAGACAAACTGAAATATAACAATTATTAGTATTAGCATTATTATTATTGTTATTTTATATATATATATATATATATGTATAGATATATATATATGTATATATATATGTATAGATATATATATATGTGTGTATATATATATATATATATATATATATGTGTGTGTGTATATATATATAACACTGTAAATATTTCTCTTTAAAATTTAATTAATTATAATGTCCATTTATAACTTATGCTTTAATATTACTTAAAATTATTCTATTAAAATTAATGACCCACACAATACTTATTTGTGTTTCATAACTCCAGTATATCTTAGTATACCATGATTACTTAATTCTAATTTTAATCTAAAAAATTCAACCCCTTTAATAGATGAAGCAGTATAAAATTAAATTAAAAAAAACTGAAATCTAACCTGTTCAAAATTATTGTCAACACATTTGAACAATGTATGTTCCTAGTATGTATCTTATCCTAAATAAAAAGTGTCATATTATGACATAAAGCAACAATGTTCTCTACGCAACCTAAATATTCAGCTCCATATTCAACCTAATTCTCACTTTTGATTGAGTAATACTGAATACACATCCAAAATCTTATTGTTTAACTTCTCTTATATTTTCTAAAATAAATCATTTTTCAACATTTGTTTTGACACATGAAAATTTTTGTGCAGTGATACAATGCTTTTTTAAACCATTGTAATAACAAAATTACAATATATATATTAATATCATTTTTAGTGGTTATCCATGTTTGAATAGATACCCAATTTTTTAAAACTATGTGTTTTACATCTACTGGCCTGTGCACTCAAGAAAAGTTAGAAAACAATGGCAGCATATTTTGTTAAGTTTTCTTGTGTTAACAGGCCTGCAGACATATTATACACTGTTTAAAAAATAATTAGGAATCTATACACAGGTATCCACAAAGATAGCATTTGAAAAAATGTCAAATTAAAAATAAATCCATTAATTCTTTATATATATATATATATATATATATATATATATATATGCTCTCACACCCTGATTGAGCACTCTGGAAGAATGATGGACTTTGAAAAACAGTAGCTACTCTAGCATCTACGCATCATTCATTCAGAAATGAATTAGAACACTCTCAGCTATTGGGCGTGTATAATGATACTATACATGCTAAAAAGTTTGCCTCCTTCTACCGAGTGCCCGTAGCTCAGAGGTAGAATTGCCAACTGCCACCAATTTGGTCGGGTTTCAATCCTGGGTTAAAAGCAATCGGAGTCTAACCGTACTGATGAACTGTGATACAGCGAAACAGATCTGTCTGCGGATGACTATATATATATATATCTATATATATACCCACAGCAGACAAGATGAAGTGCTTTGTTTGCAAATTCTTGTTTAATTCTATACTTGATTCATTTGGAGTACCCACACTCAATTTCCCACCTAAAACTGAGGCTCAATTGAGTAATATATACGTATATATAACCCTGGAGCACCCCAAGGTGGTGTAACGGTTATCAAGTTTGTCTTGATAGAACCTTTTACAACTGAGTAATGAGTTTGATCTCACTAGGTACCCCAGACTTTTGGCCTTGTGCCATACCTAAGCAGTGCTTAGAAAATCAATATATATATATATATATATAACCCTGTCTCTGGTCTCTAGCATAATTTCTAGTCATTGTCCTAAAGAAATGTGCCCCTGAGCTGAATCCAGTCTTCTCTAAACCTTATAACTATGCCTAACTGCTTTCTCCTCTGTATTTCCTGTTTTAAGAATTTTGGGGAGCCCTCGGATTCCTTTAATTATTACTCTATTAGCCTCTGACCTTTTTTGGCAAGGTATTCGAGGCTAGTACATTGTGATATAGTAGATATCAGCTCCAAATAATTTGAATTCATTACAGTCGAATTCATTGCATTCACTTAGGTACAAATACCATTGGGAAGGGTATTAATCCATCTTTCCTCCATCCAGCTATGGGTTAAATAGCA
The DNA here is from genome assembly GCA_037127315.1 of Ascarosepion bandense. Taxonomy (NCBI): domain Eukaryota; kingdom Metazoa; phylum Mollusca; class Cephalopoda; order Sepiida; family Sepiidae; genus Ascarosepion; species Ascarosepion bandense. The sequence continues at coordinate 1,364,569 of JBBBDQ010000424.1, read as the reverse complement.
GGACAGCTTTGGTTCTATAGCCTTGATTGACAATCAGTCTACCACAGAAAGTAATGGCAACCAACTGTAGGGAAAATCTTCTGCTCAGTCAGCGATGTCTCTTTTGGGACATGATCACCCAAGCGTCTATTACATATGGCAATTAACTCATTGATTCAAGGCTATTATCAATGCTGAAATAGTTAGGCATTTCACATCTCACAACTTTCTCTCTGACAAACAATATGGCTTCTGCTTCACCAGGTTTACTGCTGATGTGTTAACGACCATCATTGAATATATATACCAGGTTCTTGATAAGAATGGCAAAGCTAGAGCTGTTGTTCTTATTATCTCGAAAGCATTTAATATGGTTTGGCATGCTGGCCTTCTGTGCAAGCTTCAGAGCTATGGTATATCTGGACAATTATTTGATTTAATCCAATCATTCCTATCAAATCATGAAATAAAGATTGTTTTGAATGGGCAAGTTTCAAAATCCTTTCATACAAATGAAGGTGTCTCTCAAGGCTCTATTCTAGGTCCTATGCCTTTTCTGATCTTCATCAATAATATAATCAGTTTCCAAGTAGGCATCTATACAGATGACACCACCATTTACACCAGTCTTAAGAGGAAATCTGCAAAGGTTGACAAAGTAAACCTGGCTGCTGCCCTTTAAAAGAACCTCTAATCTGTGACTGAATGGGGTAGGAAATGGTTTGTGAATTTTAATGCTTCCAAAATGAATCTGCTCTACTTTAACCACCATAGAGAAACTTTCCTGCCTACCATCAGAATGGATGATGCTAAAAAGCAACACATCATCCTCCTTGACCTCATTTTCTCAAATGACCTTTAATGGAATGACTACATTGAATCTATAGCTGCATCTACTGCTAGGACGGTTAGATCATTATGTCAGCCAGGAAGTTTCTCTCATCAAAATCCATTTTGCACATCTATAAATCTATTGTGCATTAAATACTGTTGCCATATCTGCTTCTGCTATTATCTTGAGGTTCTTAACAAAATCCAAGGGAGAATCTGCAATATAATCAATCCTGACTTGGCATCCCGCCTTTAGTTACTTGCTCACTGACATGATATAGCTTCCCCCTGTATTTTCTACAAGTATTTTCATGGAAACTAGTCTGATAATTTTTTTTCCTTGATTCCCTGACCACATGTATTTACGCATACTACTAGATTAGCATTAAGGTCCCACCCTTTTATCGTCAAAATTGTTAAATGTAACTATCTGTTCTACTCTAACAGTTTTTTCTTGCACTTCCTGTTTATGGAACTCCTTTCCACTTACTTGCTTACCTGATAGCTACAAACTCCAAAAGTTTAAATATAATGTCAGTTGCCATTTTCTATCTCCTTGATTCCCATCTTTTATCCTTTCTTTGAAATCTTCTGGTTTTTCTCTCATTGTAACCTCCTTTACACCAATGACAGTCCTGCCTTGCTTGGGGTGAAATGATTATCTAAATCTAATCTAAACTTATTTATAAATGAAACTTTGTCTGTGTGTGTGTGTGTGTGTGTATCCATTACCTATAGACTCCAAAACGGCTGAACCGATTTTCTTGAAAATTTACACAGTTGCACTCTAAGTGTCTGCGAGTGTTCTTAGCTAGGTTTTGTGTTGAGGTACCACCGATAAATATTGAAAATCGATAATCAAAAACATTGGGTTATAGAAGGAGTGGTCCGATTTTAATCAAATTTGATACACTCATAGGCAAAGACATAAGAAGTTTCAAGGTTGCAATTTTTACAATAATGCAGAAAATTGATTATATATATATAAAAGGTAAAATGTTTGTGTGTGAGTCTGTTTATCTGCCTGTATGTCTGTATTTTTTTCAGCCCTTTTATTTTAGCTTTTGCTTTGGGTTTGGCTCTAAGTAGGTATAATTGTAGTTCTTAATCTCAGTCATGTTACCATTTACTCAGAGGACTTATTTAGCCTTCAAAATTAAGTTTACGACGAAAAAAAACTTATTTGATATCAATACCAGGAAATTAAAATTTGACTTATATCCATTCATTTTTCTTTCAGTCTACGGTTTCACTTTAACTGGAAACAACTATTGCCTTTTTAGTCTTTCGTGCCAATGTCCAAAGAGTCTGAGCTCCAGGACCATGGATTAGTTTTAAAGCTTTCATTACACCTGAGCAATGCTGGGCTATACTGCTAGTGATATATATATATATATATATATATATATATATATAACACTTATAAAACTATTTTTTTTTTCAAATGAGAGACTGGTTTTGCAGTAAAGGGCAGTTGCATTATAAACAAAAATATATGTTTGAACTTTTCACCTGCAGAAAACAGGTATTTGCATTACGTATGAATAAATACATGAATGATACATCAGTAACTTTCATTTAAGAATTTTGGAGAAAGAGTATAAAAAATAAAATATTGATTGCAGAGAAGTTGTTCAGTTTTGTTACATGTTTTTCCTATTAGTCTGTATTTTGAGAAGAGTTACCAATCAAGCAGTTACTTGTATTATCCCCATACAACATTAAAAATGTCGTACTTGTTTTTTTTTTATATTTTAAATTTTATGAACCAGCTGTTGAATTTGTTTCACAAATTGTTATAATTTTTATTTCATTTTTATTTTTATTCATTTTATTATTTTTTTAACTTTTCTTCTTAACCAGCTGTTTAACATTATTTTCCAGTACAAAATGAAAGATGCATTAAAAAATCAATGATTTTAATTATTCTAAGGTTACCCTAAATTAAAGCAACTTGAGGCAATTATAATCTCCCAGACAAATATTAAGGCTGATTAAATTCAGGCAACTCGAGACAATTTTAATCTCCCAGACAAATATTAAGGCTACACTAATTTCATGCAACTTTATCAATTTTAATCTCCCAGACAAATAATAAGGCTACCCTAATTTAAATAAAATAGAAGCAATTAAAATCTCCCAGACAAATAATAAGGCTACCCTAATTTAAATAAAATTGAAGCAATTATAATGTCTCAGACAAATAATAAGGCTATCCTAATTTAAATAAAATTGAAGCAATTATAATCTCCCAGATAAATAATAAGGCTACCCTAATTTAAATAAAATTGAAGCAATTATAATCTCCCAGATAAATAATAAGGCTACCCTAATTTAAATAAAATTGAAGCAATTATAATCTCCCAGACAAATAATAAGGCTACCCTCATTTAAATAAAATTGAAGCAATTATAATCTCCCAGATAAATAATAATTATAATAATAATAATTTAGCTACAGTCAATATTATATCGTCACTGTGAACTTCATGATTTTGTCAATTGTTACATAGTATGTGCTTTGCCAGGGCTACATAAAGTTTTGAATTCAAAGTTGTCCTTCTGGACTGGTTGCCAATCATGGCTAGAGGACCCAGTCTACTCTGCCATTAACCCATAGATGGAGTGGGAATAGTTGGATTCATACCTTTCCCAAGTGTATTTCTGTGAAAATGCCTGTAATGAATCTGACTGGAATTGGAACTCATCTTACCAATTTCTTGTTCTGAGCCTTAAATATTACAGTATCTAAACATCCACCCAATGAACTTAAATAAGTGTGGAGCTAGCAACTCCATCTTGAAAAAAAAAAAACTACTTTCTATAGAAACCACTGCAGCAACACCTAATACAGTCAGGATGTGGCCTTATACTCTACAGGGGAATGTACAAGATTAATTATTATTTGTTAACTATGGTAAAACAAAAAACTTTGTAAATGCATGAAAACACTTTAGCTGATGTTTAACTGAGGGTAACCATTATGAGTATGTGATACGGAATCATGGAAAGAACTTGTAGTTGAATTGCAATTGTAACAGGGTACTGACCCTGTTTAAATGTTTAATTGCATGAAATTACATGATAGTGATTTGGAGGGGCTACTAATTGAATAATAATTATTAAAATTCTCAGAAAATCCAGTTAAATAATTAAGAACAAAATCAACAAAAAAAAAACAAAATAAAAAGTTGTGTTTTAAAGTAATAAAACATAATGTTTTTAGTAGTCCCAATGAGAATCACACAGAATTATTGAGAAAAGATTCAGTAAAATTGAGCAAAGTCATGGCTCTAAACCCCATCTACTTTCTGCTGATAAGAAAAAGACATGATTAATGTGTTGTTCAAATTTCTTAGGTCATGAGAAATTAAAACTCAGAAGTTTATTTACACTATGCTATCTGTCCAAAATGGTTGTGTTCTTACAAATTATTCTGGACAAAGAAGAATTTTTAAATTAAATTCAAACGTTTGGTTACATTAGGCTATTTGCACAAAATGTGTGTGGTCAAGGAAAAGAATGCTCCAAATCATTCTAGACAAAGAACAAAACATCTGGACTGGGATTTGTTTATCACCCAAAAACACTATTATCTTTACAGAAGGATATCTAGGAAAATTCTAAGAACACAAATTACCATATGTTTTTTTAACAAGGTCTACTAAGATTAAGATTGTCAGGTGGAGAAATTAGATATATATCAATGTTAAATAGTGGGGAGGTGTTTATATGATCAAGAGCTCCCCAGGCCAAGACACAGACAGGAAATTAGCCAACAAGGAGACAAAAAAAAAAAAGCACACCCGCATTTATTAGTGGTATCAGTGAACATACAAACACATGTATAACAATCAATTGTTCCCCTGCTTTATGACTATTACTGCTAAATTATTAAGTCACCATCCAGCAAGTAGAGTGCTTAGTCTTTCAATAAATTATAGATATTTTATTCAACAGTTTTTCTTTATATTCAAAAAACCTAATTTTTAGAATTATCAACAATGTTGTGCATTTTATTGAAGGAGTATTTATTCCAGCCTGACTTCAGAGCTGTCCCAGGATGCAAAAAGACAAAGTTTACCCCAGCTGTAAGTCGAGATTTATTCCTTCTTAACTACATTACACAATGTATATAGAGGAGTTCAAACTAGACTTCATCATCAATCCCCATATGGTAAGATCAGTGGTGATTCTAGGTGGGGGGAGGCAGAAGGAGCCAACCCCCCTCTCGAATTTTGGCTGGCTCCTGGGTGCCCCCCACTTTTATACGCTTCAAAGATTTATGAAACTGATCAGTCTCTGATTTTGATAAGACTTGATCTTCAGTACTTTTACCTTAGCATTTTCTTTTTCATTTAGATTTTTAAGGACAGATACAGAAGCTCAATCAACTACACACCAGCCCCAACCAAGGAGGGAAAACAAAACCAGATGACCCATCAGTATAAATATTACTCAACAAAGTTAACAGAGATAGTAACTCAAAAAAAGAAAAGTCCTAACCAGGAGAGAGTGGTGTGTGAGTTGGGAGCATGATGGCATAAGTCTGATTTACACAATAACTTCACATATCGGTCATCTCTGACCAGGCATTTTTGATTGAATAAGGATTTGCAATCAAAACAAAATATTGGTTTTACTCATAATTACAATTTATAAATTAACCATTTTCATACAGAAGATATTCACTGAGTGAACAGTTAATGTTGCCGTTCATTGAAATTTATAACATCATTTTCTGAAAACAGTTTTTCAGCAAATAAAACTTGTGGTGCAGTGGACATCGGCTCAGAACGAGAAATCGGGGAATTGAGTTCAAATTCTAGTTGAATTCCTTGCATTCACACAAATACCCTTGGGAAAGGTATTAATCCGTCTCTTCATTCCAGTTATTGGTTAAGAGACTAGTTTGAAAGAAAAACAGACAAAATAATACAACCAGATAGACAGAAGCAGACTTTGTCAGTCAGTTAAGTGCCATACGTGATACACGCTTGGGTGATCATGTCTCGAAAGAGACATGACTGACTGGGCAGAAGATTATCCCACAGTAGGTTGCCATTGCTTTCTGCGGTAGACTGGTTGCCGACCAAGGCTATAGAACCCAGTCTGTCCTGCTATTTAACCCATAACTGGAGGGAAGAGACGGATTAATACCTTTGTATTTCTCTAATTATTTCTCATCTTATTCCTAATATTAGAAAAAAAAACCATTTCGCAACCTTTAGTGAATCAATCAGAAGAGAGCAATAAAATGTCAATCCTAAAAATCATCAGTCATCATTTACAATTATCAGCCAAAACTTGAATACCAGCAGTTAGGGAAATAAAAATGTTCTTTTACTCCTCCTTTTAAAAGTAAAATCATAATAATATTGATGTTAATATAAACCCTTTGAATTTGTTTTGAAATTACCATCTCTTGTGTTCCAACAGCTTGAGAGTGGAAAAGAGGGCAAGACTAGATTAAATTTGCACATATATAAATCTACCATCTGCCCGTGCATTGAATACTGCTGTCATATCTGGTTGGGTGCTCCTGCTATCCGCCTGAGTGTCCTTGACAAGATCCAATGGAGAATCTGTAATATGATAGATTCCGACTTGGCAGCTCACTTTCTCACCAGTGCAATGTGGCTTTCCTGTGTCTCTTCTACAAATACTTTCATGGTTTCTGCTCCAATGAACTTAGCTCACTGGTGTCCCCCATATATAAATTTACTTGAGCCATAAGATTAGCAACTAGGTCCCACCCTTTTACTGTGAAACCAATAAATTGTAAACACCAATTCTACTCCAGCAGCTTCTTTTCTCACACTTCCTGCCTGTGAAATTCCCTTCCATTTCCTTGTTTTCCCAACAGCTATAATCTCCAAGAATTTAAATGTAAAGTCAATAGTCATCTCCTATCTTACTAACCTGCATCCTCTCTCTCATGCTCCTTTCTCCGTTCATTCCACTCTTATCAGTATTCTCATCCTTCTCTTATTCACTTCCTGAGACCCCCTATAACCTGTCACTCTTTCTCATAACTTCCCTTCTATGTAACCCCCTGCAAAACAGTGGCAGTAAAATGCCTTGTTTGGGGTGATATGACATTTTTAACATCATTTTCTGAAAATAGTTTTTCAGCAAATAAAAATTGTGGTGCAGTGGATATCGGCTTGAAACGAGAAATCGAGGAGCTGAGTTCGAATTCCAGTTTAATTCCTTGCATTCACTTACACACAAATACCCTTGGAAAAGGTATTAATCTATCTCTTCCCTCCAGTTATGGGTTAAATAATAGGACAGATTGGGTTCTATAGCCTTGGCTGGCAGCCAGTCTACTGCAGAAAGCAAAGGCAACCTGCAGGATAATCTTCTGCACAGTCAGTCATGTCTCTTTTAAGACATGATCACCCAAGCATGTATCACGTATGGCACTTAACTGACTTACTGAAATATTATCATTCTTTCTACACCTCTTCAACTTCAAATTGAAAATAATCAGCAAAATAGACTTCTCAAACCTACTAATTGTTATCATTGTTTCTATAGCTCGTCAAATTTTGTAAAGTTTGATTGCACAGAAAATACGAGCTTACACACACCTATACCTTTTTATGAGCCAATAGAAAAACCATATCTATTCATTCACTAATAAAAGGCTCCTTTCATAAGACAGTTGGTTCACTAAATTTTACCATGTGCTGGCATTTGCAAAAACCTTTTTTTTTTTTGGCCAGTCAGGAGCATGGAAAAATCTTAAAAGATGATCTGTTCTTGTTTTTCACAATCATATAAATATACACGATTTTGCCTTTTTCTTCAGAGAGCCACAAGTCATCTACTGGAAGCCAAGTCCATGCAACCTGCATTTTCTTACTCTCTCACCTTCTCTTTCACACGGCATTAATTGATTCTACTTCTTCCTCATTTACTTGTCCACAAAGAAAGAAAGAACATCACAGTGTGCTACCAATCATTTGACTGACCCTAAGCCCAGATGACCAGCATTTTTCACACTCTCTCTTTCACACCACACTAATTGATTCTCCTCTTTCCTCATTTACTTGTCAGCAAAAAAAAAAAAAAAAGAAAGAGGAAGAAAAACAGTTTTCAATCACCTATTACAATTGTACACACTCATCAGTGACATGAGGTTTGTCTTTTCTTCACAAATTTAATTTGTCTGACTTTAAGAAAACTAAACTTGCAAGCACACATTACAAAAAGAAAAAAACTTTATACAAAACTTTTAAATGTAAATGTTATTTCAGAACAACAAAATAGATTTCATTTTTCTTGTTAAATAAATGTACACTTATTAATACAGACAATCCCATTTTATCTTTTGTTCAACCTAATGATTAATTCAAATGTGGTAGGTTCAGTTACACTTGACACAATGCCATTTTACAAGTATAGCTGATACTCCCTATACCTCATCAACTTCAAATTGAAAATAATCAGCAAAATAGACTTATCAAACTTACTGCTATCATTCTTTCTATAGTTCTTTAAATTGAAAATAATCAGCAAAATAGACTTATCAAACTTACTGTTATCATTCTTTCTATAAATCTTTAAATTGAAAATAATCAGCAAAATAGACTTCTAGTTTATTAACTGTTATTGCTCTTTCTATATCTCTTTAACTTCAAATTATGAATGATTAATTTCAAACTGAAATTTCCATAAATATCAAAAAACAATTGCACTGTTGTTCAAGAGGAAAGAAGATCAGCCCCCACCAACATCATCATCATGTAGAGAGGTGCCTAGCAAGCACTGGGAGCAGGCAAGTCAAATATAACACCACCAAGCAGCTACAGACAGTTGTTGAACCAGCCATGTTACAATGGAGACAAGAGGCAAGAACCGATACACTGACTATTGACTATGCCCAACTTGTATGCTCTTTTAAATGATTTAAAATAATCAAAACTTTCATTGGTCTGTTATGTTGTAACCTTTAGTAATTCAGTCTCACTGATAATTACTAAATTCAACAATTAGCTGGTTTAGTTTGGATTGGTTAGGCTTCGTTAGGTTTGTTTTATGGCATCATATCAACCCACTGGGCCATTTAAAGCCTAAATTTAATTTTCTTGGGAGCATTAGTAATTTCTTTTACAAAAATTTATTGCTAAAATTGTTTTATGTATAGCTAGTAATTTTTACTATAAAAATGTATTTTTATACTTTTATCATGTTTTGACCTCAGTTTGGGAGTCAAATAGATGACTATAGTTGGAACCCTAACAGAGTCAGAGCAAACCTGGAAACAACAGAAATTAAATTGCTGGTTTCACACTTCTCAAAACCTCATGATAAGAGGCCTTGATTTCAGATGTAGTTTATCATCTTACCGAGGACACTACAATTAGCATTTCATTCAAACTATTTTCGTACACACTTTGTTGTTTGTATAGGGTTTATGGGAAATGCTTAATTTCCCCAACACTATATTTTTTAGGCACACAAATGAATGACGAAACTTGATTTTAGAACAACAACAAAGAATGGTTTATTATACAGTAAACGTACAAGATTGGTAGTATGTAAGTGTCCATGGTGAAGCTAGCAGCAGCGTTTCCGATAAAGCATTCCATGGGGAATCAGTGGCAGCGATGTGAGAGAGGCGTCCGTTACTGCCGCGGGCTCATGGCTCTCTGCTTTCCTCCGTTCTACAAACAGGACTAGGAAAAATAGTTCTAGAGAGGAATCAATGCGCTCCGCCCGTTGATTGGTCAGTGAGTGACCGAATCTCCCGTCGGGGGCATTGATTCGCTAAAGGAAATAGATCTGTGGCTGCTACAATTGTATATAATTGAACAAACTAGGAAGGTTGCATTCATTATATCTTTTATATTTAAGTTTAACAATTTACTTTCCATTTCAAGTGTAATTTATAAAAATATTACATTATTTACATTGTTTGGACTATCATTCTCATCTTTATGCCATGTTTATGACGTTTTGGCCATTGTTAACTCTGGCCTTCTTCAGGTGTTAGGAATTTTGAACCAAACCCTTTATTCCGAACAATGTGAATAGTGTTAATACTACCTCATCTCAGAAGTATAGATAAGTAAAAATATTAATTGCAGACAATGAAATGTTTAGTATGTTGCTTCAAGATCTTAAATGGTCCTGTGTATGGTGGCTGCAACACATTTATTTTAGCTGAGTCATTCACAAAAATGATTCCAGGAGTTTAGGTATGTATATAGGTATTTGCTCTGTGTAGGTGATCTGTAGGTAAAATTGGCCATTCTGTCTCTTAACAAAGGAGGTGATGTTCAATACTTGTTGTGGAGGCTGAAAGAAAAACTGTTCAGTAATTCTTAGTATGATATCATTCACCATTTCTGCAGGTGAGCATTGCATTTCATTTTTTACAGCTGTACATAGTTCAAGGAGAATTAATGGTAGATATTCAGTCATTTTGACTGGTCTGTCAATGTTCCTAAGGCTAATTTTAACGTTTGGTGAAACCTTTCCACCAAACTATTGGTGTCTGGATGGTATGCAGTGGTCCTAATTCTCTTGTACTCTAAAAGTTTCATCCACTGTTTAAATAGGTCAAACTCAAATTGTTGACCTCTGTCTGTGGTGATGACAGATGGAACACCAAAACAGGCTACTCACCCATATATAAAAATCTTTTCTGTAGTTTCTGCTGTAAGTTTGCCTCTTGCAGAAGGGTAGGGGACCAGTTATGTCCATATGTACATGAGTGCTTGTCTGCAGAAGAGGAAAGAACCTGGAAGTGGCTGAATGTGTCTTTCAACTTCAGCCTTTTAACATGGTACACAAATTCTTTACCATAATTGAATATCAGACTTCATTCAAGGCTGTATAAATCTGTCTGTGACTAGCTTGATTGAAGCATTTGCATCAGGATGAGACAATTTATGTGAAGTGAAGAAGCCTGTCTACCACAATGTTTCTGGAATGAAGGGGTGTAGTTGCCCTGTGCTGATGTGACACACAATCTCAAAATCAGTGTTCAGTACTATAAAGAAACCAAACTTAAGCAGTAAATTCGATCTGAAAAACAAAACACTGATAGTGTCATGGAAGTGGGCTGAAAATCAGGCACCAACAAGCCTATGAAACAAGATAGTAGAGTATCCAGTATCCAAACTAGCACATGAGAAGTTAGAAGTATTGTTTGATAATGGCTGGCTTATACTATATCCTAAGGAGGAGCTGAAACCTCCCAAGAATCTAGTTCTACAGACGGCCATTATCCAAGAGAGCAAGAAAAAGGTGCACTCTGTTATGGATTACAGTGAGTTAAATGAGTATGTAGATGCATTCATGGCTAGTGTGAATGTCTGTGTGGACAAGCTAATGATGACAACAGGGAGTGCAATATATTCCTGCTGGTCCTTAGGAGTGTGTGCCTACTGGTCCATGTGGACTTTTCAGACTGTGTTACTGAAATGGTGGAGATATTGACTTAAGCAGTCTCAATGTGGCATCTCTTATAATGAAGGCAATTATCAAGACTGTACTAACACCAGATGATGCAATCCAAGATGCCACTTTGACATATATAGATGACATCTTTGTTGACAAAAGTGCAGTTTTTGTGGCACAAGTCAGAAGGCATATGTCTGTCTTTGGATTGTACTGCAAGGACCCTTTAAGACTCAGTAATGGTGCAAAAGTGCTTGGTTTGCAAGTCCAGAGGAAGTGCAATGTGCTTCAGTGGAAGCAAGCATGTAAGTTCTTAGAGACTCCAACTGTTATTAATGTTGTTTTGTTATTAATTTTGTTTAGTGGCATATCAACACCTTTATGGATTATTTAATGGGAAATGTTTTAGTTGGGTTGAGCTGGCAGTGTTTTTATTTGTTTGGTTCTTGGCCTATGCATATGTAGCATAGAAAAGTATGTATCATTTTGGCCAAATGTGAAGAATGCTTATACAATTGAAAGTTTTATTGTTCTTGACCTTTGCCTTTCTTTTAAATTATGCCATACTAATCTCTCACAATTTCTGATGGTATTAGAAATATTTGTTTTTTCATTACCATAATCAGGTCCAGTGCAAGGGTCTTGTGTGCACCACAAAATCTGATACAGCCCCACTTTGAATCTATAAAATGGGGCCTCCACTCTGCTACATCATAATTTTCCTAAGGTAGTATTCATATTAAATACAAATTTCATTGTAGCTTGATTATGTAAAATAATGAATCATATGAAATATAGGCGAACAATTCAACTAGACAAATTGAAAATAAATATGATATTGCAAAAATAAAAAAAATTAGTCATGTCATAACAGGTCATTCCATTTTATATAAATCAGCAATGTTTTGTAGCAGTATTTAACATTAACTTGAGATTTTTCTTGTTAGAAAATTGAAGAATTTTAACATATTCAATATCTATCTAAACTTATTTATAAATTGAACTTTGTGTGTGTGTGTGTGTGTGTGTGTGTGTGTGTGTGTGTGTGTGCCCGTTACCTACAGACTCCAAAATGGCTGAATCAATTTTCTTGAAAATTTACACAGTTGCACTATAAGCATCTGCGAGTGTTCTTAGCTAGGTTTTATGTCGAGTTACCCCTGATAAATATCGAAAATTGATAATCAAATATCCGGGTTATAGAAGGAGAGGTCCAATTTTAATCAAATTTGATACACTCATAGACAAAGACATAAGAAACGATATTCAAAAGTTTCAAGGTTGCAGTTCTTACAATAGTGCAGAAAATCGATAATATATATATATATATGAAAGGCAAGATGTTTGTGTGTATCTGTTTATCTGCCTGTATGTCTGTATTTTTTTCAGCCCTTTTATTTTAGCTTTTGCTTTGGGTTTGGCTCTAAGTAGGTATAATTGTAGTTCTTAATCTCAGTCATGATACCATTTACTGACTTATTTAGCCTTCAAAATTAAGTTTACGACGAAAAAAACTTATTTGATATCAATACCAGCAAATCAAAATTTGACTTACATCCATTCATTTTTCTTTCAGTCTATGGTTTCACATTAACTGGAAACAACTATTGCTTTTTTAGTCTTTTGTGCCAACGTCCAAAGAGTCTGAGCTCCAGGACCATGGATTAGTTTTAAAGCTTTCATTACACCTGAGCAATGTCAGGCTCTACTGCTAGTTATGTATAAAAAATCGTGAATTTTTATTTTTTGAGACTTAGCACGAATAAAACAAATTCATGGATTTGGATGAAAAAAGTGACACCAGAATATTAAGTCAAAATCTGTGAAAACTTTTCCTCCATTAATAGTTGTGCTAATAACACATATAAATGTAAAAGGAAAAAAAAGAAAATGTTGATAAGATTGTCACAAGGCACTACATGGGGTCCCTTATCAGGCTTGCCATTCTCCCAGTTAGAAGGTTCAGAGATAGCATGCAGAGGCCTTGCACATAATTACTACCACAACAGCTGTTTCCATTTTCCTTGACAATCAATTTAAACAATGTTTAAAAGAGAAAGTGAAGCACACGCTCAAAAACAAACTTCTTTAAAATCTAGATGTTTAAAGGTGAAATAAAAATGCTGTCAATTTTAATGTATTGAAGTTCTTGTCCTTCGTAAGCAAGGGATTGTCAGTGGTCAGGAATTAATACAAGCATTACTAACATAATAATGTATATGTTATATGCATTACAAATAATTTTACTATAGAAGTGTATTTTAATGTTTTCTAAGATAGAATACATAAGAATCAAGGTATTGTCAATGATCAAGAGTTCATGTACACTGTACAGATGTACAGATAGAATAGGGTAATTATATCTAATATAAATAGATTACTTGTAAATTTATTACAGAATTGCACTGAAAATCAAAAAGAAAGTTATTAATAAATTTAAGTAGGTATTATTAACCAAACAGATTTAATATATGTATAATGTAAATGTTTTGCTAATGGTTTTACGAGAGAAATGTATTGAAAATTAGTAGGAAAGATATTATCAGTGATTAGAAATTAATGCAAATATTACTGGTAGAATGAGGTTATTTTTTGTATAATATAAATGCTTTGAATACCAGGAAAAATAATGTCAGTGGTCAGAAATTAAAACAATTGTTACTTATATTATAGGATTATTATACATATAATTAAGAGTAGTGATACATATAATACTGCATTGTAGGCAATCATTTTGCATTAATTGGAACCTTAGATAAAGTTTATAAAATATACTACAGTGAATTTTACATTATACAACACTCTTTCTTCTTCTGTGTACCATGTCCCTTCAGAACATGGGCAGTTATGGCTCTCTATAAATTCCTGTGCCCTTGAAGAGCTTAGTAAGATTTGTCTTTTTACCATCCCTTCTCCTGTGGTGCCATTCATTTACACAAGTTGGATAGGTAGGTGGTGTGTAACCCTATTTTCAGATGGCTGGTATTAATCTTAAGTGCTTTTCCAGTTAAGAAGAGACTTCTCTAAAAATTGGAGAGTACAATTATTTTTGTCAGAAAAAGTAGTCAAAGTGATAAAAAAGTGGAAAATACAGATTCGGATTCACTGGGTGCAGAATTGCTTTTGTTGAGAGAACTAAGTGAAATTTATCAAAGCTAGTTACCTAAGTGTAGTCAAAATATTGTCAAATGGGTTTTGACGATATGTGATCCTAGGTCAAAATATGTCTTTGAGGATTTCTTGTTTACTGATTACCAGGACAGCTGATAGGAATAGGCAAACAGTAACAGGGGATAAATTTTCTCCCCTTTCATTGGAAGTCAAAATGGTTAAATGATATTACTTACATTTCAAGATGTATATAAGGAGGAGGAAATAGCAATTCAGTCCCTAACTTCAACATCCCAGTTTTTTTGTCTTTTTAATAAAACTGGGGTGGAAACTGAAATTCAGTGAGTTGGAACTAGAATATAGAATAGAAATATTATCATGTTACTGAAATGCCAACCAACTGATATTTTTTCCATCACTTAATTTTGACTTGCTTGTAATCTTGTAATTATTCAATATATATAAATATATATAAATCTACACCATGTTGTTGTGATCTTAAATCTGGTTTTCATTATATACCGATCACTTGCATGTCTGGGCCAACCTTGTCAAGTGACAACAAGCAATCCTGCTCTGGCTAATCTGAGATCAACAACACAATGTGGGTGGAATCAACCAAAGGTCAGGAAAGTTGGCTGGACTCAGCCAGAGGTTGTGTTATAGGTGTACTGACTACCCCTATCATTTTTTGCCTTTGATATGTCCTGTGAGTGTCAAATTCACCAAGCCCTTCTTCCTCATTATGTTTCCAAGAAATTTCAGCTCTCTTTCTGATTCTGAGTATGTGCCCTTTTTGTTTCTATTTTCCTTAACACTTCTTTTTTTCTTACACACATCATCCATGGTATTCTCAGCATCTTTCTGTAGAACCACATTTCTGTTACATCAGGTCTTCTCTTCATCTGTGAAGAGATTGTCTGGTGTTCAGTACCATATAAATGGATTGATATTACATTACAGTTCAGCATTCTTTGTTTCTAATGAAATTTTTGTTTCTTAATACTTTGCTTAGATTTTGGATGAAATTAGCTATTCTAATGTGAATTCTGATTTCAAGGTTGCATTTTTTTATCCTCTGTTAAAATACTTCCCAGATATTTAACCTTTTGTACTGGTTTGATTTATGACTCCTCTATTTCATAGTTCATATCTTGGGCTTTTTCTCTTGCTGACAAACATGCAATTGTCTTCATACAATGTATGGTTAGTCCTTTCTTCTTGTTTTCTGTTATTACATTGTCTAGGATGTCCTGTAGTTTTCCTTGTGTGTTTGCCATCAACATAATATCATCTGTGTATCTTATACTGTTAAGATTGCACCCACTGACAATAAATCTTTGTAGGGCCTCCAACTCCCTTAGGATTACTTTGCTGTAGAGTTTGAATAAATCTGGTTGTCTCACACCCTTTTTTATTTTTGTGTATGTGCTCAATTCAGTCTCTATTTGTACGCAGACTGTTTGCTTCAAGTTCTGAATTATTCTGTGGTGAGTAGAAAGGTAGCAGTTAAAACATATTAAAATATACCCTTTCCTAATAGAGTGACAGAAAAACTCTCTCTTTTTCTCTCAATACATACATCCTTTCACTTTTTCTATTCTTCCATTTTTCTGGTAGCCTAGATATAACCTGCACAGAGATGATTTGGTCAACTTATGTCATTTAAAGTCAGCCAATGACTAACATTCCCACCAAAATCAAATCAGAAACACATAGACATTGAGTAAATATAAAAAGAACAATGCATAACAGTTGGTTCACAGTTTGTCAACAGTGCATGTGAAGTTCAAGTTAGCCTTTGAAGATTCAATCAACCCACTAACCAGCCAAAAGAAGACTACCTCCATCCAAACTAGAGATGTACTTAAATACCCTTCATGAAAAGAATATGCAGAAAACCAAATAATTCAAGAGTACAACACACTGAAGTACCCAGAACATAATATAACCTAGCACAAACAGGAACCTGATACTACATTCCACCTGATACACACATGGAGGAACAAATATGCTATATTTACATGAATATATATATACATGGAAGAAAAACTCTTTATTACCTAAATGCATCTAATAATGAACATTCACATGAATGCCACAATGACTTATACAAGAAACATATCAAAGACACAAAAAGTATAGTTTCTTAACTGAACTGTCGTATTGAATTTATAAATTTCATTATAAAACAAGAAGAAATTGTTCTGAAAATTAAAGTGATTACTTTTTTTTTGTAACAATAGTAAAACAGTCTGTGGCTGTGGCCCTGCAGTATAACATAACAATTTATTAAGAAACTTTAGTTAGGATTCATTGAATTTATCAGGGATCCATTTGTGGATCCTGGGGATTCATTAAATTAGAAACCAATCAGCATCACTAATAATCTATAAAATATAAGTGTACATCCATCTGCATTTTTATTGTTCTCTTTGATATCATCCTGATCATAAATATAACATTTCTTGTTCCAGTGTCTTTGAAAAAGCTGCATAGTTATTGTTCTATTTCCAGTCTAATTCTTCTTCATATGCTATTTATGAGAATCTGGATTTTTAGCTTGGTTATGCGTCCCATTAAGTTGATTATCTGATGGAGCTCACATACATTTGCATTTTATTTCTCAGTTAGTGGAATAAAGATGGATCTGCTATGGTTTTATGATATTAAGTATTTATGTCTTGATGGTGCAATTCTAAAAGGGTGCATTTGATATTTGCATTTTTTGCATGTTTTTCCCTATCTGAATTGAGCAAACTATAATGGCGTAAAGAGGACACTTTTTCTCAGAATTTGTCTCTCGCCCGGGAAGGAACGACATGAGCAACAGGTGTCTCTGGACAGTTACCCTGTGACTGTGCGCAACAAAGAAAGGATTATCTTGGGGACATGGAATGTCAGGACGCTCAACAACTGCGGATAACTAGAGAATGTCAAGCAGGAGATGAACAGACCGATTATCAATATTCTGGGAATATGCGAAACCAGATGGCCAAACAATGGAGACTTCAGCAGAGACAACCACAGGATAATATATGCAAGAGGCAAAAATAACGAAAAAGGAGTCAGCTTAATACTGAACAAAGAAATGAATAAATGCATTTTGGGATACTGCCAGTTCTTTGAAAGAGTTCTCTTGGTCAAACTGAAAGGGAGACTGTTCAACATAGTAATTGTAGTCGTTATGCACCAACAATGCAAAGCACTGAGGAAGAAATAGAATCTTTTTACTCTACTCTAGACAATGCCAAGGCTCAATATAAAAGCCAAGAAATTAGAATCATCATGGGAGATTTGTATGCCAAAGTAGGCAAGGAGAGGGAAGGTATGACAACTGGCAACTTTAGTTTAGGAATCCACAATGAACGAGGAGAAAAATGGGTTTAATGGTGCACAGCAAATGACCAGGTAATAACTAACACCTGGTTTCAAGAACACCCATGATGTCTGTGGACAAAGAGAAGCCCAGGAGGTGACATGTAAAACCAGATAGACTATATAACCATAAACAGAAGATTCAGGAATGTAGTGGTTCAATGCAAAGCCTATCCAGGTACTGACTGTGAAAGCAACCATGTCTCAGTCATCTGCAAACTAAAGGTGAAACTCTAGCAATTGAAGAAGCCTAGTGCAGCACCAAAACTGAAAAATACAACATGCTTGTGAATGACCTCAACCTACAGAAAGAATACACTAACAGTGTGAAAATCAAATATGAAGAACCAATTGGAAGAAAACATTCGAAATGGGACTCACTAAAGGAAGCGATAAGAGCCATCAGCAAACAACACTGCCCCAAAGGAAATCAAGCGCAGAAAAAAAAACAGTGGATTACTGAAGAGATTCTCAACAAGATGCAAAAGAGACAGAAAATGATATCAAGACATGGAATGGAGTACAGAAAACTACACAAGGAAATAAGGAGAAAATGCAGGCAGGCTAAAGAGAAATGGCTCAATGATAAAAGTGCAGAAGTAGAGAGACTGAGCAGGAATAATAAAGCAGACATGCATAAAGAAATAAAAGAACTGACAGGACAAAAAACCTGCTCTTCAACAGGACGTATAAAATCCTAGGATGGAACAATCATATTGAAGAAAGAGGAAAGACTCCAATGATGGGAAGAATATATAAAAGATCTTTTCCACGACAAGAGAGAGCAACCGATAATACACAAAGATGAGGACAGACTGGAAATATTAAAGTCTGAAGTGAAATCTGCAATAACCAAACTGAATATAAACAAAGCAGCTGGACCACACGGCATAGTAATAGAGCTGCTGATAGCCTTGGAAGAATTTGGCATAGAGAAAATTACAGAAATGATAAACGAAATTTATAATAATGGTGTAGTACCAGATGACCTCAGCAAGTCAATCTTCATAGGGCTGCCTAAGAAGCCAGGGGCAAATGAGTGTGAACTTCACAGAACCATCAGTTTAATGAGTTATATAACAAAACTGATCGTCCAAATCTGGATGAATAGAGTGAGAAGCAGAATCAGGCCAGAAATAGGCTGAGAACAGTGCAAGTTTGTCAAAGACACTGGAACAAGGAACGCCATATTTATGATTAAGATGTTTTCCGAAAGGGCAATACAAATGAAAAAGGACTTGTACCTATGTTTTATCAATTATGCAAAGACGTTCGACAAAATATGCCACAAAGAATTGATGGAGATTCTCAGCAGCCTCGACATATTTGGGAAAGATATAAGAGTAATCAAGAATCTCTACTGGCAGTAAACTGCCTGCATACACACAGGTAACGAATTCAGTAGATATATAAAGATATAGAAAGGGGTGTAAGACAAGGATGTGTCTTTTCACCGGATCTATTTAACTTATACAGTGAGATTATTCTGAGCACTCTAGATGTTATGCCAGGATTTGTCACTGGAGGCCACAATTTAAACAACATCAGGTACACAGATGATACAGTGCTGATAGCAGACACAGAAAGGAAACTACAAGACCTCCTACAGAAGGTAGCTGAAGCAAAAAGGGCAGCCCAAAATGCCAAATACAGGTGGGGGGGGGTACTAAAATCAAGCAGGTACAAAAATTTAAATACCTGGGAAGTGTTCTAACAGAAGACAAAAAGTGAAACACAGAAATCTGAAGGTGAATTGGCATGGCGAAGGAAGCATTCCAGAAGCTGAGTAGAGTATTAAAAAACAGGACAATTTCACTAGAAACAAAAAAAGAGAATACTGGATTGCTATGTGATGTCAGTTCTTCAATATGACAGTGAATGCTGGACAATATCATCGATGATTAAGGAAAAACTTGAAGCAACTGAAATGTGGTTCTACAAAAGAATGCTGCAAATATTGTGGATCGAGCATGTGAGCAATGATGAGGTTTTGGAAAGGATGGAAATGATAAGGAAATTAATATTGAGCAAAAGAAAGAGACAGCTAAAGTTCCTAGGACATGCAATGAGGAAGGAGGGCTTGGAGAACCTGATACTAACAGGCCAGATAGAGGGAAAAAGAGACAGGGAAAAGCAGCAGATAACATAATTGAAGGACCTGATCAGGTGGATGACAGAACAAGAGTTGTGTGGGGTGTAACAGGAGAAAGCATGCTAAGAGCCACCAGAGATAGGGAGATGTGGAAAGCCATGATCGCCTACATCCTGAAAAGACAGGGCACATAGAAGAAAAAGAAGAAGAAGAATCTCTGTAAGATGAAGAAAGAAGCAAAATGGGTACTCTGTAATTGTAGTCTTGTGATAAGAAAAACTAAACTTAGTAAAGCATGGTGTAATGGCTTGCTTGTAAGACTAGTTTAGTAGTGAGTTTGATCCTCAAGGGGTGCCCCATACAAAATTCAATGTTCAAAAATCGACATGTCCTAAAATTAACCAGCCAAACCTAACTATTACTACTGAGTAGTGAATTTAATTCTCACTAAGCACCCCATAGTTCTAGTCATATGCTAAGCTAAGCTTAGTAAATATAAAGATGCACTTTGGCATTGGGCAATGGTGAATGAAATAATATAGTTAATCATTACTAATGAGGAGTGAGTTTGATCCTCACTGAGTGCGCCGTACTTGTGGTTTTGTACCAGAATAAACTAAGCTTGGCAGATATAAAGAGGCACCTTGGCATGTGGTAAACATCATTAAACTAATCTGATCATTACCAATGAGTAGTGAGTTTGATGCTCACTCGGTGCACCATATTTTTGGTTTCATACTAAAATAAACTAAGCTTGGTAAATATAAAGAGGCAGCTTGAGATGGGGTAAATATCAGCAAGCTAGTATGATCATCACTAATGAGGACTGAGTTTAATGCTCACTGGGTGCGCCATATTTTTGGTTTCATACTAAAATAAACTAAACTTGGTAAATATAAAGAGGCACTTTGGCATGGGGTAAGCATCTGCAAGTTAGTCTGATCCTTACTAATAAATAGTGAATTTGATCACTCACCAGCTTACCCATACTTGTGGCCTTGTGCCAAACTAAGATATGCTTCATATGTAACAGTTTGCATATCACATGTATATAAATTTGTCTTTTATGACTGTTGAAAATATCTTTCTCTGAGTTCTTTTTTGAAAGATGTGCATCCGTGAAGTCTTAACACTTGTTGCTGACTACCTGTCTCAATTGCTGATGGAATAAAAACCAAATGCTATAGAAGACAATTCTGATAACTTTCTCTCACTCGTTATCCATTGTTGATTGTAGCAAATCTTACTTATCACCCTTACAAATATTGAGCTTCAAAATATTATGTTGTGTTGGATTCTGGCAAAAGTTGAAGGGGTGAAAATGTGGCAGTGTAAAATTCATCTTTAAAGAAAAGAGAAAGGAAAAGAATAAAGCAGGTAAAGTGGAAATCTAAGACTTTTAAATTATTGAAGTGATTTACATAAACTGTTCCTTTCTATTGTTCTTTTTAGTTCATTTTCTTTTCATGAAGATAGTTTTTGTATAAGAAAAAATGGATTAGACCAGTGGTTATCAAACTTTTTTTAGTCAATGCACCATTTTTACCATATGTCTGAATGTCATTCCCCCACTTTTCCAGGCTTACGGCCATATCACGTTGAATACACCGGTTCTCGCTCAGTCACCGAAGTTAAGCAACGTTGAGCCTGGTCAGTACTTAGATTGGTGACCGCTTGGGAATACCAGATGCTGTAAGTGTTTAGTGACAGATGAGCATTGTGGTGCAGTGGATATCGGCTCTGAAAGAGAAATCGGTGAGCCATGTTCGAATTCCAGTTGAATACCCTGCATTCACTTAAGTACTGGTACCTTTAGGAAAAGTATTAATCCGTCCCTTCCTTCCAGTTATGGGTTAAATAATAGGGTAGGACTTGGGGACCCTGCCCTTAAAAACAAATCCCAATGAATCTTGATACTCGAAAAGAAAAATATATTACTAGACACAAAACTTACATAAACAACAAAAAATTGTTGAAAGAAAAAGGTATTACCAGCAATAAATAAATAAACATTTAGTTGGCAATAAATGACCTGCCGAGGTTGATATGCCATAAAAACAAAACAAACAACCAACCAACCACTTTTCCAATATTGTCCAACTCAAAAAGTGCATTCCAAATAATGTATATGTATTCTTCAAAATTTTCATTCTTTTCTATTTTAGTACATATACATGGATTATTTTTTATAGGGGTTTTGTGAATTGAATAGCAATAGAAAATGTCAATGGATTTTTAAACTTGAATACATGTACAGTAATTTGTTTTAATTCATAACTAACTATTAAATAAATAAAATTAAGCATACTTCAATAAATAAAAACTTTAGTAGAATTTCAGGATATTTTCATTTAATAAACAAAATTATATAAATAAAAAAAAGAAAAAAGTAAAAGATAGCTCTCCTGAAATGCCTGAAATTCATACTTGGAGGTGGGGATTTCTCCTGGTTAACATCCTTGGACAAAACACAAGATAATATCTTAATGACTCCTCTTACTACTTTGGTACTGACTATTACATCCAATTGCCGCTCAGACTATTGCATGAACTTGTCATGAGTACAAAATAATAATACTCTCTTTACCCACTCCATTCAAATTTGAATGAGCTGAGGTAAAAAAAAAAAAAAAAAAGGTAAAGAAGTTTGTGAGCCTATATGAAATTTTCTTTGGGCCAATGAATTTGGGCCTTCACAGATATTGACTGGTGAGCTGAAAAAAATTGGTGAGCCTATGTGAAATTGTAATGGACTATTGAAAACCTTGTCTTCACAGAAATTAGTTGTTGAGCCAAGAAGAAAAAGAAAGTAAAGAAGATAATGAACATATGCAAAATTCCTTTTTTTTTTAATTGTATCACCCCCAGCAAGGCGGTAATGCCACTGATGTGCAGGGGCTACATAAGAGTAAAAAAGATTAGGTAGAAGAGAGTGAAGAGAATGACGAACCAGTTAGAAAGGAGCAAGAGAAGGATGGGAATACAGGTATGATGACAGTTGCAAAGGTGGAAAGAAAGGAAAGGATATACAGGGTAGTGAAAGAACTAGAGTCAAGTGGTTAAGAGATGAGTATTGACATTGCATTTAAATTCCTGGAGGTTGTAGCCGTCAGGAAAGCAAGAATATGGAAGTGAGTTCCACAGGCGGGAAGTGCGAGAGAATTTCTCTTAGCAAGAGTATGGAAGCGAGTTCCACAGGCGGGAAGTGCAAAATTAAATTTATAAGAGAAGAGTAGCTGAAGTCATATGAAAAGTTTTGTTTCAGTTCATTGTTGAAAGCAACCAGCATTCAAGTTCTTGCTAGTGTAAAATTATTATATTATTGGATTTTAACAAAGCATGTGGCACTTCAAAGAATTTTCCTTCAACAATCCAAGAAAGGTAAGTATTTCAAATTATCTCTCTCTCTTTTAATCTTTGGCACCTGCCAAACAATTTGTTCTGCAACCATGTAAATATTGTCACCACAAGTACTAGTATGACAACAGGAAAATTCAAAACTGAATTAAAAAGTAAGTTCTCAGAAATTTTATCAGAACATGCACAAAAGCAAAGGCAAATTTTGAAGTTAAAGAAAATGCAACACCAATATTCAAACTGAAAAGGACTGTATCTTTTGCAGTGCTGGATTCAATCAATAAGAAATTAGAAAGGCTAGAGGATTAAGAGTCATTTCCAAAGTCGACTACTCTGAATGGGCATTGCCGACTGTTTATATGAAGAAAAAGAATAACAAAATTTGAGTATGTGCTAATTTCTCAACAGGGCTTAATGAAAGCTTACAAAATTATAATTACCCATTACCAAGTCTAGGAGAGATTTTCATCAAACTAAATAGGGAAAATGTTTTTCCAAGTTGGACTTTTCAGATGCCTACCTACAAATACCGGTAAAAAAATTGTTCGAAATTATTAACTATCAACACTCATAAAGGTCTATATAAACTCAACCAACTTCCTCTTGGGATAAAGGTAACTCCGAGCATTTTACAACAAATTATGGATACAATGCTCACTGGGTTAGATTGCATGCAAGCATATTTGAATGACATACTTATTAAAAGTGAAACCAGACACCAACATGCATAAGACGTAAAAATAATATTCAAAAGGGTTAAAGAGTAAGATTTCAAAATTAGTGAAATAAAATGTGAGCTATTTATATCCAGAATAAAATATCTGGGACAAATTATTGATGAAAAGGGTTGATGACCAGGTCCTGCCTGATCAAATGCAATCAAAGACATGCCCATCTCTACCAATTTAGTGAAATTGTAAGCATTTATAGGCTTTGCAAACTACTACCACATGTACATATCAAATATGCATGAGGTAACAGCACCTTTAAATGCTTTGTTAAATCAAGATTTGGACAAAGAAATGCGAAAGTGCATTTGAAAAGATAAAAATGTCCCAATATCTAACTTATCACCAATGCATTTTGATCCCAAATTAAACATTGTCATTGCATCAGATACAAGTGATTCAGGAATTGGAGCAGTAATATTACATAAATATAACAATGGAACAACTAAGTCAATAGTGCATGCTTCGAGGTCATTAATAACTGCTGAGAAAAACTACAGCCAGATCGAGAAGGTAGCTTTGGCTATAGCTTTTGACATGAAAAAATTCTATAAATTTCTACATGGACAAGAATTTCTCTTACCATCATCTCTTAGTGTCTATATATCGTTTAAAAAAGTGTTCCTACATATACAGCAAAAAAACTGCAACACTGGGGAATTATACTACTGAATTACAACTATAAAATGGAATTTTAACTCTTGAAGAAATTAAATCAAGATGATGAACTGTCTCACTTAATTCTGAAATTCAGTGAACCATTTGAAGATACAGTGATTATGGCAATAAAGGCTGAAAACAAAATTAAAAATGTCTTACATAATACTGCAATTTAGTCACATTTAACCATGTAACATCCAAAAAGGATGGCTTCAACCTGTCCAAACAAATATTTTGATTTGTGCTGATAATGAAAAAAAAATTTAGTATGGTGGCTGCAACACATTTGACTTGGTTAAATTGCACACCATTTGAAAATTAGTGTTTGGGATATGTATCTTCAAAGATTTTGAAATATTTTGTCCTGATGAAGCTACTGAAGCTGTTGGTTCTTTATTTTTCCACAGTTAATGGTATTCTGTTCAGGTGTCTTTAGCAGGAATACATTAATTCCACAGGATTTGGTATCGATGAGGATTTTTTGTGAAAATTTCCACTGACAAATGGTGCTGTCAGAAGATCCTTCTGTGATTCTGGAAAAGCCATATTTATATTATCCAATAGGGGATTCAAGTGGGCCAGATTTATCTTCTTTGTCATTAGCAAGGACATATTTCTCAAATGAGAACAGTGACTCATGGGTATTTCCCAACATGAGACCTGCAAGCCAGAAATAATTTCTATTGTGAGCTGCCCTACTTGGTAGCTGACTTGCCTGGGCAGAAGTCTTGCCTTGCCTGTGTGAACAAACAACTCATGCTTCTTGACTTCAGGCAGATAATGGACTGGCTGCTTTTTTTTAGTCTATGAAAGACCTCACTAAGTGGCCATCATGTGACTTCATCTCAACCAAAGGGAGATAATTGCCCTTTGTATCCCTACAAGTGCAAAATCAAAATTTTTTATAATCAAAAAAATTATTGAGATGATTTATCCAAAAATCATATTTTCAGTCCAAATTGTCTTCATTAGAAGAATTATGAAGACAGTTTTTGTATGACAGGGACATAGAC
Organism: Ascarosepion bandense; assembly: GCA_037127315.1. Taxonomy (NCBI): domain Eukaryota; kingdom Metazoa; phylum Mollusca; class Cephalopoda; order Sepiida; family Sepiidae; genus Ascarosepion; species Ascarosepion bandense. The sequence continues at coordinate 1,339,005 of JBBBDQ010000424.1, read as the reverse complement.
ATTGGAAGATTTCTCTATAACTTCTACTTAACTCAAACTTTTACTTGGACTGATATGTTATCTTTTATTTATACATGACATGCATATAGAGTATTAAACACAAGAATACGCATAAGTATTTAGCAGAAAAATGCCTGTTTTTTTTCTAAATGTATTTCTTGAAGAGTTTCAAATTTCTAATAACTTTATATCTATACATATATGCTTAAAAGCTGAAATTTTGCAGATTAATAATTTTATATATTGTTTTAAACATGCGTATTCTCTTTAAATTAATTTTTATTTTAAGTTACTCAGTATGAGTAGTGTATGTTAATAATAATTTTTAATAAAAAGAAGTTTTTATTTTTTCTGAAACTTTTAAACAGAATAAGTTCTGATACTGTATCCACTTTAATTTGAATGTGTTTTTCTTTTTACCACATCTTAGTTACAGATTTTTTAAGTTTTTCTTCACAATACACTACAAATTCAACTCGTTTCCATTATAGAAAGAAGAAAAATATGAATAGGAAAAGAAGAATTTAAAAAATGTAACAAGTTGTTTGAAGAATGGATTGAAAAAAGGAATGAGCAAATGAAAAACAAAACTTAAGTCTTGAAGTCATTTCTCACTGAGTGATGAAAAAAAAAGTCATTTTCTAGTTTGCGGGCGCGACAAATATAATCCGTTTTAAAATTCATTTTGCATTACTACACATGAATATTTCAGACGTTTTACACATTCGGTTGATCGTATAATTTTAGCTTAAAATTTATTTAAAAGCATAAAACCACTTAGGGTCCATTGCATTTTCTATTAAAAAACCGGAACCCGCATGCGCGCTCCTGTGAAAACATGGCCGTTTTAAGCGTTCAGGAAAAAGAAAAAATAATTCTGTATCTTATAGACATCAATATTATTGGACTTTCTGAAAATTTAGACTGTCTCAGGAGTGTATAGCTTAATTTAATTGATTAAATTTGTTGCGCCCGTAAAATAGAAAATGACAATAAAAAATAATAAAGAAAATGAGATCAAACTAAAAAAAAAAAAAAAATAGAAAAAAATTAAACGATAAATCAATTTTTTTTTGTATTTAAGTGCAAGTAGTAATAGTGGGACATTATTTTCTTAGAAATTATTCCATTACGAAAACTGATTTTAAAAAGGAAAGTTATTTACTCAAATGACGTTATGTTGTACTTGAGATTAAATTAAAAAAAAAAACTACTGAATACGTAAGTTGGCTATGTTAATTTAGCAATTTTATGACGAAGTAGTAGAGAAAATCGGAATTAGTGATGAAGAGAGTTGTCAATTTTGAGAAAAAGGAAGTTTTCTTGTTTTACGAAACCATCTAATTTTTTAAAGAACAATTATATAATAACTACAAGAAAAAAAAACTTAAAACCTATATTTTTATACATATATCATTCATTCCCTCTTCTGTGGTAGTTTTATTTGTTTTTAAATACTTCTACTAGAAATGTAGTGTGCATGCACCTGTTTACCAAAAGAGAAGTAAATAGTAGTTTCGTATGAATTATATAATAAAATATTTAATAATGAGGGGCAAAGTAATAACGAAGCTTTATTTCAGTTGAGTTTAAATTAATTTTAATGTGATTTTAGTCATTTATATTGCCTGACGCGTAGAATTAATAAGTACGAAAGTACTTTATATTCATGGAGAATGTAAACCTGACTCAATATGTAAACACGAGTCACAAAGCATGCGCATCAGATACAAAGCAACTATGGCGGAAGGATCGAGAGATGATATTTTATCCATTTTTCAGGTATTATTTTGGGGGGTTTTATAACTTTCTTTCGCAATTCTAAAAATACAGTCACATTTAGGAATTAAAACTGATCTTAGATAAACTGATATTAAGAGCTTAATGTTCCTTATTCTACCACAATTCTTTGTTAAATCTATTAACAGCTGAGCCGTAGGGAGTTAAAAATGAAAGAGAATTGAAATGTTTTTTTTTAAATATTGACTAAGTCTGAGTTGTGCCTGTAGTATTGGTTATTATTGTTAACATTGAAACCATTCTTCTTCGTAATCTGAATACTATATTATATTGTTTGACATCTGATTTTTATTCATTTTTTCCTGAAGGGTGTTATTTGGAATTCGTGTGTTAATTTATCATAAATAAATATCTATTGCTTTTTCAATTTTTCTATGAAAGTTTTTTTTTTGCATTTTTTTTTTTTGTTTAGTATGGGGGGGGGTGCGCATTTTTTTTTTTTTTTCATTCTGTCCACTAATGGCTTCTTGACTTCCGTGTGTTCGTTCTACTTCGTTTTCCTTCTTAAAAATCTTATCAAGGAAATGATTGCCACAGTAAGAAAACCAGATTTTTCAAAGCGATATAAAATAAAAATAACGTAAAGGAAGCAATTGAAAATTTCATGTTACATTTTTATTTCATTGAAGAATGACATGAGTCGAGTAAGACATATATTTAAAATAAAAAAATTAATACGGAATAAAAAAGGGGTTTGTTCGGCTTTCCTTTAACAAAATAAAAAAAAAGTTATCAATTAATGCTGTTTGTTAAAGTAAAATTTAAAATAGTTTTTCTTTTTAAATTTATTATCTACCTACTAACAATTTTTTACTAAAATTTTCTCTATAATACCTGATTTCAATTTAACGTGTGTATGCTATGTAAAGCTAAACAAACAGAAATTAGAAATATCACCCTCAGGCTGATCCCCACGGCACAAAAATCGTCTATGTTAATTAGATAATCATTTAATCAAATGTTGTTAGCTTATCAACTTAAAAAAAAAACAAAAACAAAAAAAAAAAAAAACAAATAATAAGCCAGACTGGAGTGCCACTACTACGGAGTTACTTGTGGCAATAAGTAATGATACACGCGTACACAAGTTTGTCATTGATGATGAATAATTAGAGAAATATTCCTCTGTCTAATTCATAATGTGCTCCAGTAAATTTTAAAATTTAATGATTAACATTTAACTTTTAGGAAAAGTCCAAAATTTTATTCTGACGGTACAGAAAATAATTACCAAGGAAACAAATTGTAAATGTGAACGATTCGAAAAACGGCACAGGCCATTATTTTTCTTTTTGGGTTTTGAATTCCTAGAAACAAATCGTATAAAAAAAGAATATTATTCTGATTTAAATATGCTCTTGTTCTTGTACAATTAATTTCCAAGAACGTTCACACACCACTTTTATTTTTGAATTTGGACGATATTCAAAATACTAATATGTGTATTAGTCATTGATTCATTCGTTACTACTTAGATTTTTTTTTTAACCTTTAAAAAAAAAATCGAAATTTGTTTGAAGATGATTATTTTCTGGAATTTTCCCGATTGATTTTAAAATTCTTAAAAACTGCCACGAAGAACACTTTTTTCCTACTAAGCGCATATTGTCCTCAACCCAATCTGATTTTTTTTTTTTATAAATCAACATATTTTAAAAATCGTAACTAAAAAAAATTTTGGTTATGTTGAGTTGTAGCCTAGAGAGTTTCATTGACGATGTTTTGAATCCTATTATTTTTAGATTAAAATAAAAATAACATTGTATTTTTAATCTACAATATAAAACTTGTTAAACCTTTTTTTTTTTTTTTTCCTGGATAAAATTTTGAGAAATGTATCCTTTGGAATTGTCTTCCAAAAATTGGTAATGAATATTTTCTAACTAATGCATTGATCAGATTACTGAAATTTTTACATAAGTGATCATGAAATTCCTGTAAATTATTATATTAGTTACATAATGTCATAAGTGAACAATTGAAAATAACAAAAACTAGGATTTTAAATTAAAAATTTTTAATGTAATAATTAATTGGTCAAACAGGTGGTCCATTATGTGCTGTAACAATGAAAAGATAAATCTTTCTGAGAGTTGTAATGATAGATACACAAAAACTACACGTTTGACTTTCTCCTTTTTTTTTTTTGTAAATTAATTGAAAACAACGTATCTAGATTAAAGGTTTTATTAAAAAAAATTGTCAAGAGGCACAATTTTTATTTAGTACTTAGTCTGGTTCTTATTTCATTTAGAAAAAAAAGAATAGCAACTAAAACAAAAATATCCACTAAAAAATAACGTTTATAATGCGTGTGTTTGATAAATATTTTGAACAGGAGTAGAGGGTTATCACTTGTTTTCGGTTCATTCTAAAGGTATTTTCATTCTCTTTCACTCCCAGTAGCCACTTGTATCTTAGTGGCATTATTACCTTGCTTGGGGTGAATTCACCAAAAAAAAAAAAAAATGACAAGTTAAGTAAATCTTACTAAATGTCAAAAAATGAGAGATCAACATAAGACATCTATTACCAAAGAAGCAGGTTTTTGTTCTGCATTCAGAAAAAAAAAACTTAACAATTGAACTACCTAATTTCTGTTTGGCGGAATATGGAAGTATTTTGTAAACTTATTCTACGTGTTTCTGGCAACAATAAAATTAAAATGGATTTCCATTCTATTACTTCCTCACTCTAGTGAAAACGCCAGTATCTTTTCCCCCCCTCAATAAGAGAATTTTGAAACATTTTAAGTCAGTGGAATATAACTTTCTGCTTTTTTTATTCTTGTTATTGCATTGGAGGAGAAAGTAAAGTATAAATATTTCTTTAAAATCAGCAAGTTTTTTTGCCATCTATGTCCCTTCAGGACGTGGGTGATCATGGCTCTCCACAACTTCCTATTCTTTGTAGCTCTGATTAGTTTGTCTTTGCTATCTCTCCTAATCACTGTACTGCAAACATTTACAAGCTCATTCTGTAGGTTATATATTGCTTTCTGTATATCCTGTTAGCATCTAATTCTCCAAGATTGTTCTTTGAAGGCTATGTATCTTGGCTCTTAAATTATGTTATTACATTCAAAGAAAAATATAAATTGTCTTTAATTCCCATAACTGTAATAATGAACAAGAATTTTTAGAAAAAGCTATTAACCTTAAGTGTTATGATGACTTTTCTACATTTTAAATGAAAACATTTTTAAGCATATTTGTAATATTCAGTCAGAATGTGTATTGTGGTGTAGTGGATATTGGCTCAGAATGAGAAATTGATTTTTTTTTTTTTTTTTTTTTTTTTTTTTTTTAAAATCATATCACCCCAAGCAAGGCAATAACACCACTGGTGTGCAGGGGGCTACATAAGAGTAAAAAGATTAGAAAAGAGAAAGCTGGAAACCACATCCTAACAAGGGATGGGCCTCTTCACCCGTTCAACCGGGTTGCATTCCCTTATGTGCAAATACCCTTGGAAAAGTATTAATGTCATTTCTCCTCCCACTTATGGGTTAAATAGCAAGACTGATTGGGTTCTATAGCCTTGCTTGGCAACCAGTCTACTGCAGGAAGTAATGTCAACCTACTGTGAGAAAATCTTCTGCCCAGTCAGTCATGTTTCTTTCGAGACATGATCGCCCAAGCCTGTATCACATATGGCACTTAACTCACTGAGTAATATTCACCATAGAATAAAATTAGTCTTTAAAATATTATAAAAACTATAAGTCCCGGAAATTCAGTTGTTCTTGTCCTTTGTGAGTTTAATACAGCAGTAGTGAACAAGTAACTTAGAGGGAGATAACTCATGACTACTAAAAGAGGCTTCACACAAGGAATGAGAATGATATATCCCAGTGATTGTAATATAAGGTTTGGTTCAAAATTCCTAGCCCCTGAAAGAGGCTGAAGCATACAGTGGCCGAAATGTTCAAATGGCAATAAAGATGAGAACAATAGTCTGAAAAATGTAAATAGTGTAAATACTACTTCATCTCAAATATAGACAAATATAGGTTGATGCAGTAGTAAAATTCAGTGTTTGACAGATGCTAAATTTAATACTTTGTAGAAAAACCTGAAGCTTCTAGGAATTATTTAATTTCCTCTTTTTAATAAATTCTACTTTAAACTCTTGTTGATCAATTTACAACTGTCGAATTTGTATAAATGTGCATTATTTTATAATCCAAGAGCTTTGCCTTATTTAGTGAGACACAAGGAAATGATGACATTATAAAAATGGTTAATTTTCTAATGCTAGGGAAACTTCAAAAAATCAATTTCATGGAATGAAGTCCAGTGTATTTAATTTTTTGTGGAGCAGAGCAGGTGTGTTTTAGTGCTGAACTGCTAATCTATTAGAAAACAATCTTAGACTATCCTGCTAATATGAATACATATATAAACAAAATACAGGTTTCTGTAAAGATTCTGAGGATAATTCTTTTTTTATTATTTATCTTACCTCAACCAGTTGAAATTTTCATATTATTTGGCACCATAAAATGCCTATTCATTCTTAAATCGTCCTTCCATTTTTACTTTTCATTTGCTGTAGTTTCTTTTTATTTTAATGCTTATTAATTTATATCAATTTTCAGGTATTTCAAAGCAATGTTCAATCCTGATCATAAAATATTCAAATGTATGAGGAACTATTAATGAAAAAAAAAAGAAAGATTTTTATGATTTTGTTATAAATTTAACATAATTGAGATTCATAATCCTAATTTATATATCTTCAATGAGGATTTTCTGGCTATTATTGAAGTTTATTATTTTGACAATAGATTAAGTATAAGAAAACTTTAATGGTCAGTGAATTTTCAAGGTCTGTCTGATATGAGTAAGGACAAGTATATTAGGATTGAATGCTAATATAATTTTAGCTGGATTCCTAATGCATTTTGAAAAATCATCACAGGCTTAACAAATATATTGATAACTTTTTTTTTTTTTAAATGAATTCACTCAAAGCAAGGTGATAATGCCACTAAGGTGCAAGGGGCTACTGAGAGTGAAACAGAATGAGAAGACTTTAGGAGCAACTGGGAACGCAATCCTAAACAGGAAAAAGATAAAACTCTGCTGTTCAAAAAAAACCTAGGAGTAGTGTGCACTGAATGATAGCCAAAGCTATCTAACAAAATCATTGCTGTAAATCATTAAATACCTCAACAAATTCAACAATTATTCTAACTTCTGCATTATAGGAATTTAAAATTAATTACTGAAATTTTTAATCTGTTTGATAAACATATTTCAGATTATTATTTGTGTACATTAAAATAATGTAGTTGAAATTTAAAAACCATGAACTGTAGCTTTGAATTATATTGTAAAAATACTTCAAAGCGTATTTTTAAATAAGAATTCTTATATTTAAATAGCCTCAACATTCTTAAACTTTTTAAAAAATCCTGTTGAATTAATATTTTATAAATTTATCCAAACAGAATTCCTTCACATTTACCTTTTCTTGAAACATTTTGTGGCAAGCATTGAAGATATGTTTTATTTTTTTCTAATTTAAAGAGTCAGATATTTTGGTATTGCATCTAAATGTAGTAGTTCTTAAAAGTGACAGTTGTTGTACATAAAAGTTAGGATAATTGTTAAAAATAATGAAACTTTATTCTGTTAGATGAATTATTTTTATATGCTTAATTGGTTTGTGGACACTCATTTCTCTTTTTTTCTTTTCTTTTTTTTTTTTTAATAAAATTCTTTTATTACTTTGCTTGAATACAACTGGTTGATGACATGACTTTAATATTTTAAATTTTTAATTATATTGGCAACAGATTAGTAGGCTGTATATTTCCGCATTGTTGATCTTGCATAACCTTTCATTTGGTATTTATATATTGTTGGCACTGAGTGGTTGACTGAACATCTTCAACATAACACCTATGCTATAAAAAAGATTAGTGTTTTTAATACTTCACTTTTTCAAAATTTTTAACTTGGTTTATAGTTACTAAAAGTTCAGTAATCAAATATTCATGACCTGTAGTGTACGATCAAAAACCAGTTCAAAATAAGAACTTTTGGTTAAGTAAATGAAAACTATATTGAATTCATCTTAAAAATAGCTCTTATTTTTAATTCATGATTAAATATAATTTTGTTAGGAAAATTAATGACAAAGTGGTAAAAAGAAAAAAAACTTGTGCAATGCATTTTGTCTTTTAGGATTTCATCAAATTAATGTTTTTGTTGATGTGATTATATATCCCATATTATGATAATAGAAGATCTGCTAAAAAAGGTGAAATGTTGTAATAACCTGTGGATAATCTAGCATTTAGTCTTTCATTACACTGAGTAACTAAAACATTGTGTTTTATAAAAAAATCTTATTTAAAAAAAAATGTTTAAAAATTGAAAAAAAAAATCTTTTATTTAAATTTATTTGTATTCCTTGTGACAATTGTAACAGATGATAGAGTAAATGTAATTGTATTGCAAAAGTGTGATTTTTGTTAATTACCAAATTTTTAACGTCAAATACTGCAAATATCAGACTAAAGTTTACCAAAAGTTTACAGATTTTTTTTTTAATATGGTTTTATTTTTGTTTTTCAATATAAGCAAAAATTTAACAAAAATTAGATTAAACAATTTTGTTTAGCCTAATTGTTAGTTGTAGTTTTTGTCTCAAGTGGGGGACTAAGGATATTAGTTCTAATGATATCTTTGCTAATCTTTTTCTTTCCAATTAAATTTATTGCCTGCTTTACACATTCTAACAAGGTTAAAGCAGAAGAGACTTTTAACTAATTACCAAATATGATCAACAAATTGTGTAATGCTTAAAGGTTGGGTGTTATGCAGTTAAAGATGATTGATCTTTTGTGTAGCCCAATTGAGGTAAAAAATTTTCCAAAAATTTAGCTATTAAGGTAAAATATCAGAAGTTAATATATTGCAGAATAATTCCTCTGGTTTAAAGTTAATTTGGTAATTGCACAGAGATTTCTTAAAATATTTTTTAACTAAAAAAAAATATACAGGATTCAACTGTTTAATTGTTGCCATTTTATATTTTTAATTTTGTGCATGTGCATTGTTTGTTTTTGATTTTGTTGACTGCACAGTATAGTAGGGTCAGTCGAGCACCATTTGTGAGAAAAAGAGCACCATGACCTCCACCAGAAATTTGAAAATGGCATGCTATACTGCTTGTCAGTGTTTAGGGAGTCAATCTGAGGATAGTGCAAAGGATTCAGTTGGATAATATAGCCAGTCAATATCATAGTGTTTGGCGTGATGGTGATGTTATGCTGCCATTTATCTTCCCACAGGGCTTCAGACTCAACACGGAAGCCTACATCAAATACCTGAGGAGGTAGGGCTGCCCTGGGTCAAGAGGGTGGTTGCTGGAAGATCATATATCTGGCAACAGGACTCTACACCATGCCACATGAGCAGGAGAATCCAGTCATGGCTGTCAGACAATTTCTGTGACAACATCACCCCTTACATCTGGCCACCTTTCCAGACTGTAACCCCCTTGATTATTATGTGTGGGGCACAGTTGAGTGAAAGACTAACAAAACTGAAGGCAAAGATTATGGCAACATTCACCAACTTGAGTTGGACAAGGAGACTATCCAGAAGAGTTGTAAGAGATTCTGAATCACCTGGAAGTCGTAGTTGAAGTCAATGGCGATTTTTATTAATTTACTCTTTAGAATTTCTTATCTGCTTTACAAACAATTTCCCATGGAATGTCGCAAGCCTCTTGCTGCTTTATTGCTATTTCTATGGAAAGTATTTAGGTAAACTACATTCCTTAGTTTCACTATTTCACCTGCCATGCCACACACACACACACTGTAGCAAACCACCCTCATTCCCTTTGTATTCCAATGGTGAAATGTAAGTTTCACTCAAGTAGCTCATTCCCATGATTCATTGCTTTGTGGAACTGACTCCCAAGATCGTTTTCCTGATCACTATAATCTTAATCTGTTCAGGTCTAGGGTTAACCATTATCTTCCCTATATATTCCTATAAGTTGTGTTTCTTACTCTCTCTACCTTGCATGGTTCTTAGGCCTTGTACATGGTGAACATCATTGTGAAAGAAAAATAAAAACTACAGCCTTAAAATATTAATGTTATGACAGATAATGTCTCATAAAACTATAGAATATATTTGCATTGGCAGAATACATATTAACAAACTACTTTATGCTTTGTTAAATGTCTCTTAATTGAAAGATCAATAATCATTATTTAAAAAAAGATAGCTTTGCAGTGCTAAATTATATAACATCAGTTTTTTTTTTAGAAAAAAAATTGAAAATTACAAGGATATGCTAAAAAGTTTTCACCATATCTATTTATCAACTTCCGTGTTTAATCATTAGACACAATTTTTCAGCACTTTATGACTCGGCTCAGACATTTTTTCATCACTGTTGTAATGGTTATTGGATCGTTTATATATATATATATATATATATCTTTTTTTTTTTTTCATAGGCTTTGTTACTATGTTTTCATTTTAGTTGTATAGATTACTTATGTACATCCATATTTAGAGGAAGTGTTTTTTTTTTCTTTTTTTTTTTAATCTAGCCTCTTTACTGTTCAGACTTTTACCAAGAGAATCTGAATATAGGCTACATCATGAGATTTACCTGATTTTGTTTACTTATTTTGAAATTTCCTTTGCCTGTTTATGACATCATGAGAAACCTGGAATGAATTTTGTGCATTCTAAACATTCTAAGACCTTTTTTATTTTTATTTTTTTAAAGTATTTATTAAACTAAGTTTAGCACAAAAACATGTGTAGAAGCCTCCAATTTAAGACTATAAATGTTTAAGCCTTCATAGGTATTTATTATACCATGCCAAATTTGGCACAAGGCCACATTCTTGGAGTGCTTACTGAAAAATGCTCAGCAAGACTTGTGATATTGGTACACAAACAGGTGCTTGAAATAATTATTTCTACAAATTGTCTGTTGAGGCTGGCCTTAGTGCTTGTAATTGTTTCTGTCTTGTAACCACTTGATTATAGTGTGAAAGTAACTGAATACTAGAGAGATTGGAGGGGCTTAGGTAGAGGCTTGTATTTCATGGATTTTTTTTTTATTTTATTTTACAACATAGATTTATCGATTTACAAATTTTTACTGGTATTTATATGCTGTAGATAGAAATCAGTTTCACAAATGGATAAAAGTCAGTTCTATTAGTTTGCAATAATGTATTTCACTCACTAAACAAAAGGTAGATGAAAAGGCACAGTGTGTAGGCTTTAACAATAAAAATATACTCAGCTCTGTAAAACTAGGAGTTTAGTATATCTGCTAGTTTGACTATTTAGTTTTCAATTAGTAAAGCATCTAATTTCATCTGAATTTGCGGCAGCAAGTTGCAATGAAGATAGAAGTAAAAAATATACTGGAACTAAATAACTTGATAGAAAATTATTTTGTGGTTGGCTTTTATTAAAAACTTATTATAAAGGGAAAAAGATTTTCTTTATGAGTTACTTAGTTTCACAAGATAACACTTAAATTTGTGAATGTTTAAGAAATTTTTTGTACTGTGAGGAGTTCTTTATGAGATAAGAAAATTTAATATCTTGCAAGCGTAGTAGATTTGTTACTGGTGTCATTGGACACCAACTATCTAAAATGAAGAATGTATCTTTGTTTTTTGTTTTTATCATATGCTAAAATTATTTCTTTATTGGTTTATTCATTCTAATTTAAATTTCTATTTAATTAGAAATTATAATTTAATTTTTTTCTTTAAGGAAATCAAATATTATCATTTATAACATCCTTGCATTTTTACTGATATAGTTTGTAACTTGTATTTCAAATTAAAAATATATTAATTCATGTATAAAGTATTAGTGATACCAAAGTGATTTACTCTGAGATAATTAATTTTATTGAAATGTATTTATATTGAAAAGTAATTTTCTCATGTTTTTAATTTGGAAGTTAATCTTAATATGCTAATAAAAAAAAGTGTATTTTAAAATATTCTGATAAAAATTCACCCTGAAAATCTGTATTATGAAAAGACTGTGTAATTGGCTATACTATTATCTTTAAAATTTAATAAAACTATTAAAAAAATATAGATTTGATTATAAAATGAAATGGCTTTCAGTATAGAAATACAAGATTATATGAGTGTATTATCTAAGATAATTTTTATACTACAGTTGATTTGTTCTTTGCTTCCATTTTTTTTTTTTATTACATTGATTATATTTGAGCAAACTGTTCTCTTAAGAAATATTTAAAAAATTGTGTGTATAATTATCTAATTCTAACCCAAAGCTTATATAGGCAACATCAATATCAAACTTATGAGAGATGCTCCAAAAGTAATGCATCTGATGGAAACTAGGACAAATACAGAGATCATAACAACACTGTTGTACAGAGCAACCTTTTCAGCTACTAAACACTCTTCTCCTACTTAGTCACCAACATTGGCTGTGCATTTTCTCCTGAAATGCACTACCCACTACCTGTGTTACATTCATTGTTTAGTCTCTGTAAATGTTCAGCAAGCAACGATCAGTGTCAGTGGCAGCAACTTTTTCTACCTGGATGAATTTAGCAAGACCTCTTGGTTTCATATGTATTTTTCTGTTATGCTAGATTCCTGCTATCTGTAATATGGCATAAAAAAGAATTATGGGTTATTGGTGGATGGTTTAACCGTTGCTGCCATTCTCCTGGTATTTATGTTTGACATCATGAGCTAATATAATAAGCATTAATTTTGAATTTTTGAGTTTTCATATTTGAAGTCATACAATTAGATCAACTTCAGAAAATAGTTAGGGCTAATAACTTTGCACCTTTAAAATCATGCCTGTTCCCAGTCATTTGATAAAGGCTTTATTTGTTTGAATCACTACTGTAGACATTTAAGTCATGTGTATAATATAAATGATAGGAAATTATGAAAATTTATTTTTATGGAGAATATAAGAAATAGTATTTGTGCATATTAAATAGTGTAGGTATAGAAAAGGATAATCAACAGGCTATTGATGTCTATATCTGTGTATGAGGGAGTGCTGTTTTAAATTAATGCTTTGAATGTTGCAATTTTATTCTTTGTTTTTTTTCATTTGGAGATATATATATATATATATATATATATATCCAAATGAATAAAAACAAAATAAAATGACATAGTTCAAAACGTTAATTTAAAACAGTGCTCAATATAAAAATAGGTCCTTGAATATTATTAATTATGTGAGAACATGTGAAAAACTACAGAATAGTAGTTTGTAGTTTTTTACATGTTCTAACATAATAACAGATATGTGTGCCATGGAAAATTATGGTATATTTTAAATCCCAATTTTTATGTGAGTCACCACACACAATTACTGGATTATTTACAAATTGATCAGATCAACACTTCTTCCAAGGGTCTGAGAACTATTTGTTTTTGCATTGGATCAAAGTATCTTTTCCCAGCCTTCTGCCTGAGATGAGTTTAGTATCTGTGTACTTTTCTTAGTTTAGTATCTGCAAATTAATCTTAACATACTGCTCAAAGCAGGTGAATGCTGGTATAGTGACTATGTCACTTTGACCTGGTTACCTCCAAGTTGGGTATTTGAATCCAGTCAGAATTCACTCGTGTGTGTGTGTGTGTGTATAATGTTAGTTCCTATGACTTGATCCAAAGAGTTGTGAATTCAATACCAGGCAACAGCAGTGGTTAACAAATAACTTACAGGGTTAGAGGGAGATAACTGTCTACTAAAAGAGGCTCTACACAAGGAATGAAGATCATATACCCCATGTGATTGTAATAAAGGGTTCGGTTCGAAATTCCTACCACCTGAAGAAAGCCGGAACGTACAACGGCCAAAACATCATACAAATGCCAACAAAGATGAGGACAATAGTCTGAATATTGTAAATAGTGTGTGTGTGTGTGTGTGTATATATATATATATATATATATATCCATCCATCCTGGGTATGATGATGAACTACATCCAGCAGGAAGGCTTCTGATTGGAAGTTTTGAGGAGTGTGGAACCACCTCTTAATTGTTGTTGTTCCCAGGTCTACCCTGACCCAAGGTGGTAAGACCTGCTAGGGTCCTAGCTAGGGGTAAATAGTTAACTCCAAAATTGAAGTCATGTAAGAGAAAAAGTTAGGATGGGCAAGATTCTTTAGCTTTGGATAGCAACTTATCTAAGAAAATGAAATCTCTGAAATACAAACTTCTACACCTACTCTGTATAGAATAGCGTATGCTGAACTCTCTAACGTTGTTAGGCCATCTTCCTAAAGATGGTTTTTCTATAAAAACTGAGTTTCCAAAGCTGGTTGGTGTTAGTAAGTGCATACAGTTGTAACTTGCTCCATTGTTTTCATGATGGTTTCAATTATGGAGCCATGAAGAAAACCTTGTCCAACCTGTACTAACATGGAAATGGACAGTAAAAGATAATAGGGTTATTTGGAAAGTTCATGACAATTTTTAGTCATTCATGTTCCAACATGATACAGGGTATCAAATTTATCGACAGATATATGCTTACATTTCCAATTAGAGCACACTTTCAACTATTTCTTGAGACAGTTTAAAATTACTTGTTTATTTTGCCTCCCTATGAAAATGGAAGATAATAAGATACATTTTAGACACTTGATCCTTTTTTTTATTACCATATAAAGGTAAAAATGTCTTCAAGCAAAAAATAAAAAAAGAAGGTATGTGCTGTGTATGGTGAAAGTGTTTTAGCTGACAGAACTCTGTGGAAGTGGTTCACTAAGTTTAGAGTTGGTGATTGTAGCCTTATTAATGAAGAATGCTCAGACAGACACCCACACACTACAGATGATAACCAAATCAAGACACTGAGAATAACCCACATTATACAACATGGGAATTTGCAGAAATGCTAAATGTATCAAAATTCACCATCCACAAGCACTTATTGAAGCTTGGGTACTCAAATTGCAACGATGTTTGGGTACCACATGATCTGAGAAAAAAGAATCTTTTGGTTTGCATTTCTATCTGATTTACTGTATAAACACAATAAAAATGCACTCTTTTTGTTAAATAAATTGTAACTGGTGATGAGAAATGGATCATTTACAACAATGTTTATGAAAAAAAGGATCCTTTAGCCACTCCAGAAGCAGGTTTTCATCCTAAGAAAGTCATACTGTACATTTGGTGGGATTAGAAAAGAATCATGTACCATAAGCTTTTGCCAAGTAACCTGTCAATTGATTCTAAAATGTACTGCTTGCAACTGAATGAATTAAAGGCAGCAATTAAAAAAAAAAAAAAATGCCCAGAATTGGCTAACAGGAAAAGTGTTGTTTTCTGTCAGGATAATGCCAGACCTCATATTTCTTTGGTGACCCAGCCAAAATTGTTGCAGCTTAGCAGGGATGTTACCCCCACCTGCCATATTCACTAGACATTGGTTCTTCAGATTTTCATTTATTCAGGTCCTTGCAAAATAATCTCAATAGTAAAAATGTTAATTTGGATGACATAAGAATCTGGGTAAATGGAATCTTTAAGTTAAAGGAAAAATGGAGAAAGTTGTGCAACAAAATGGTTCATATTTAATTGAATAAATATTTAATGGCATCATTTTGTTTTGTTTTAATATCCCTTAAAAATAGGCATTAACTTTCCAGACAACCATATATAGTTTATCAATTACTTCTCCATTTCTTTGTTGTGGTGGTGAATGAGTGGGCTGTTAAAGATTGTTCACGAATGCTTCTTACAGGATGTAGTAGAACAATGAGACATTTGAAAAGACAATATTTATTGCATATTATTATGCCATTACAAAATGATTTTCTAAAACTAAATTCTGAAATTATTTAGTGATTTATATGTTTTTTTATTTTAAATACTTTAATCCCAAGCAGAGCAATAATGCCACTAAGATACAAGGAGATTACTGAAGGCTTTACCATTAAGGCAGAAGTAAATATCTGTCATCAGCATAGATACAGAGTTGAGTGCTGATGAGTTTGGAGCAAGGTCGTTATTGAAAATTAAGAACAATGTAAGTCTAAGGATAGAGCTCTGAGAAACACCCGCATTAATATAAAAAGAAAAAATCTAGAAGTGTGTCCATTCAAGAACTACTTTCAATTTGGGAAGAAGACTTGTGTGTGAAACACTTTTGACCTATTCAAAGAAACTGCTTAAGCTTCACTCTATTTATTTGACATAAGAATGAAGCTTGATAGGCTTTCAGTAATAGACAATGAAATATGTAATAAACCCTGATGCCAAGTTTGTAAACATATAACCAGTAGTATTTTTACCCCACCTGGCACACCTATAATGTTCCAACTTCTTCCATTGACTTATGACAGTTCAGTTAATTTTTTTTTTTTTTTTTTTTTTTTTTTTTTACAACAAATGCATTGCAGGGAATTCGTGAACCTGGTACAGAATTCCATCTTTGGTTTAATACTCCCCCCTCCCCCAATAAAAAAAAAACTATCAGAAAACCTCGATTTCATTCTAGCTGTACCTCTCCACTAATTAGGGTACCGGATTGATAATACTAGATGCATCCTTTTAGCTTTCCTTATTTAGATGCCAACAAAATCAACTTAAATAAGACTTGAAATTCATTTTTAAAATAAATTCACACATTCTAGGTTTAAATGAAAATTTAGCCATACTCAATGAATACATTTTCCACAAAAAAAAAAGAAGCTATCTGCAAATGCTCCACAACCCAAATCATGGCTGGCAAATAGCCAGAAATTACTAGTAAAATAAAATGCTTGCAAAAACTGAAACTAATCACATGCATTCAGACATATTAATTAATACAAAAACCCCATTCCCATCAGAGAAGGTGGGTTGGGGAAACAAAAAAAATGACCTCACTTCCTCCAGCTAATTGAAAATGGACTAACTGAAATAATCTCATAACCTCTATCCTAGGGCTGACTGTCCACTATTTTCTCTGAACACTTAAAATAAATAAATCTTCACATTTGGAAAATGGCACTTTCCAAAAAATAGGTCAACTTCATTTTATTTTTCATTGAGAAAAGGCACAGGCATATTTGAAAATTCTGATTTCTAACATTTTCTTCCTGTTTCTAGTTTGTCTAATAGCCAAATAATATGCAATAAATATTATTATTATTATTATTCTGTCTTTGAATTTCTCTCATTAGCCTACTATACACACACACCCACTTCTTCAAACATTCTTTTTAGTATATATTCATGTTTAAGATGATTTTTTTTTAAACCAATGTGTATTACATCCAACAGTCTGCTCAGTCAAAAATGTGGAAAAGAAAATGTGCTCTCCAAACCTGTGTTCCTCCTTTGAGAGAGAAACCACTGTCTGATTCAATATTCATTAGGCAAGGCATGTCAAACATGTGACCCTTTACAAGCATACCAGCAGCCTGCACAAAGAATAGTAATTTGGTTCTTTTAATGGCTAAAATTGCAGTTTTTATAATTTGGAAATTAGAGTAATCATGTTTTTACATTTTGATTTATTTTAATAGAATACCATTTACTGCATAAATTTATTTAAAATAATTTTAATATTATTGACTCACTTTAAATTAGTATGGTATTAAGCTATTATTTTAAAAATTGTAGCAAATATTTGATATTCTTGGTGGCTCAGAAAATAGGGAAAAAATTTCTCTAGTAGCCATGCCACAAAAGTTCTTGTTTTCAAAGGTGAAATGTCAGCCAAGAAAGTTTTAGAGGTGTTATAAAAATTGCTTTATCTCTTTGCTATTCTCCTTGGGGTTCTTGACAAAATACAATGGAGAGTCTGTAATGTGATCGACACCGACTTGGCAGACCGGCTGCAGTCTCTCTCTCACCGGCGTGATGTGGCTTCCCTGTGTCTCTTCTATAAATACTTTCACGGCTTCTGCTCCGATGAACTTAGATCACTGGTGCCCCCTAGGTACGAATTTGCATGAGATACTAGATTAGCAACTAGGTCCCACCCTTTTACAGTAAAACCGATAAAATGTAACCGCAATTTCTACTCCAACAGCTTCTTTTCTCGCACTTCCCGACTGTGGAATTCCCTTCCACATGAAAGCTTCCCCAACAGCTACAATCTCCAGGACCTTAAATGTAAGGTCAATAGACACCTCCTGACACACTAACTCGCATCCATTCTCTCAAATACTCTTCCCATCTACCCAACCCTCAGCCTTGGTACCCTTACCAGTCTATCACCCTCCTTATGACACTTCCTATATCTAACCACTCTTTCTCTTTACCTTCCCCTATGTAACCCCTTGTGCAGTAGTGGCAGTGGAATGCCTTGCTTGGGGTGAAATGATTTTTAAAAAAAAATTATCTATAGTTTAAATAGAATTTTTTTCCAGATTCTACATCATCAATTTTGAAAATCATTTTTGTTTTCTCTCTACTACTTCATCCCTAACATGTTTAGTGCTCTTCCAGCTGAGAGAAAAAGAAAATTGAATGAAGAAGGGCGAGGGTTTCAAGAAAAGTGGTAATTACAGTGAATGAAAAGATACATTTTTTTTGATTTGCAATAACTTCGTTGCCATGCCAAAAGACATTATGAAATTAAACCTCTATCTTATGATAAAATGAAGGCCCAGTGCACATTGCAAAACTAATGGCTAACTTGACACAGCAACAGACCATTTTTACAAAAATTCAGAGACAGAATGTCGCTTCTGTTACTGCAAGCTATGAACTCAGTCAAATGATAGCCATGACTGGGAAATCTTACAGTAAATGAGATTTCGTAAAAACAGTTGAAATTGTATGTCCAGAGAAAGACCACTTATTCAAAGACATTTCATTAACCAGGAACACTGTTGCTGAATGGATTAATGAAATGCCAGGTGATTTGAAACAACAGTTGTAAGCTGTATCATCAGAGATTGAACATCTTTCTATTGCTATTGATGAGACTGTCGCCATCACTGGATAACATGTCTTGAAATCTTCATCAGGCCCTGTGACAGTGAATTTAATTTTTAGGAAGAACTTTTTGAACTGGTCCCCATGTATGACATTGGATTAAGCCAGGACATCTTTGAGAGAGTTGTCTAGGTTCTGCATGAGTATAGTTTTGATTTGTGTAAACTTGCATGCTTATCTATTGACAATGCTGTGAATTTGGTTGGCAAACATAATGGTGTTGCTATCTAGTTACAAAAGAGACTAGAAGCTCACATCCAGATTCATAATTTACAAATTTTCACTGTATTATTCATCACAATCTGTGTTCAAAGATTTTTAAATTGTATCACGGTTTGTCTTGATTACAAAGACACTGAAGTATATCAGGGGCTATGCTCTCAACCAATGCCAGTTCAATCAGTTGTTGGAAGTTATGGATAATCAGTTCATTTATCTTCCATTCTTCATAGAAGTCCAGTGATTGTCATGTCAGAAAGTGTTGAAAAAATTCTATTTGTCGAGACATGAAATAATTTTGTTAGAGATGAAAGATGAAAACAAATGAAATAAAAAGTACAAGGGAAACACAAACTTATCACTCGGTTGTATGATGACATCAAGAGCTTCATTACAAAACTAAGCTGCTGGAAGTCCCAGTTGTCAAATGAAAATTTAGTTCTTTTTCTTATGTGTAAAGAGCTGAAAAACACTGCCAATACCGAGACAGTCCTTAGCTTTCATGAAGTATGACAGTCACCTGGAATTGTCAAAGGAATTTCAGAAAAGATTTAGTGATTTCTCATCATTTGAACATCACTTTGCATTATTCTCATCATTATTCACTTTTGATGTTGGCAAGACGCAAAAAAGCCTGCAGATGGAACTATTAGAAATGCAGTTGGATTCTACACTCAGAGCAAAGGATCTTGAAGTATGAATATCTGGGTTCTTTTTATACCTTAAAAACTTCAGAAAGAGAATTCTAATTGATCAACATTTGTCATATCTGATCAGTTGTAACTGCACAGACATTTTAGATAGATAAACCAAAAATTGTCATGCTTCAGGGCAAAAAAACTAAAACTAACTGAATAGTGGCAAATAAATGTTCAGTTTTGAACTGTTGTATTTTTTGTATAATGTATTTGTTACTGTTGTAAATTGCAAGTATATGTTCTTGAAAATTTTATTTTATTTTATTTTTTTCATATCAAACTACTTTATTACTTTGTATAAATGAATCCTGCTGAAACATTTGTATATGCACATTGTATGTTTCTAAATTTCAGTAACAAAAATATTTTGCAATTTTATTAAACAACTCCTAATTAGTTGTGCATACGATTGGTTGTCTGGTGTGGCTCTCATGACGACATATATGACCATGTAGCCTTCAAGGGTTTTTCAGTTTGATATCTCTGCTTTTGGCTGCTTTAGCACAGTTTCATGGCCTGGCAAGTTTCTATTTGCCATTTTAAGTGATGTACATCCCCTCCCTCCATCTTCTCATTCAGATTTTTTTCAAAGCTCATATCTACTCAAATTCATATCCTAAACATAAGGCAATTTCTATATAATTCGTTTAAAATAAATCCATTAATTCTTTACAAATGTGCATGTGTGTAATAATAATAATAGTCTCTATTGATATGTACCTCCTCTACTATTTGATCTTTCAGGTCATTACAGCAATCTTCAGGTGGGAAATTAATAATTATTAATTTTCACCTGAAGATTGCCATAACAGCATAAAACTTTGAGTAGTGAAGTTATGTAGCAGCACAGACTGTTTTATTATTTAATAATATATTAAGCTCTGTCATTTTACTTTGCATCTCACATCATAGCTCCATTAGGACCTATTTAAATGTACATTGAGATCTACCAACCTCTGGCAGTAACGTACTTGTGGATAATATGAACAAAAAAGAATAATGCAAAAAAAATATGGTTTATATATAATCTTCACATGATTTATTTTATATTGATCCATACTTGTATATCATTAAAGCATGATACAGATGACTTTATCTGAAATTTTCATTGCAAAATGCAAAGGTACTGACCTAAAAAAAAAAATATTAGCTCTTTAGATTTCTTAGACCCCCCCTCACCTTTTTTTTTTACTATGGTGGGTGAGGGTCTTAAGAATCATAAAGAAATTTAATTTTAATTTTTGTTATTTTGTCACACCTAAAACGAAATTGACAAAAATTCAGTTTCTCTCTATTAAAAAAAGCCACTGTGGTATATCAAATGATTTTGATGTTAAAATTGTCACTGAAAAACTGCTTGAATATTAAGTGTAACAATCTAGTTGAATGGCTGAACAATTTGTAAGGAGATTAAAAGAGCTGGTGTCAATATGAAAGCAGAAAATACTTTGTTTTGTGACACATTAACTTCGGCATTTTGTCAGTTGGAAATAATTTCTTTAATATACAACTATAAAATAGTGATGACGTGATTTCATTTGGAAAAATAATGCTGATGCAAATAAAAATTAGTCAGGTATATTTAGAGATTTTTAGAAATTTTCTCCAAAATGAATTTTTAGTGCTAATAATCAAATCTGCTGATATGAGTTTTGTTTTTTAATACTTCAATGTGAAATTTTCATTGGCATACTGACAAGGAATAATCTTTTTTCAATCCTTCCTTCTTTAAGAGCTATGATTGTACAACACAACTTGAACAGCCACTGATTTTTGCAGAAATACTACAGTTTACTAAAACTTTCAAACAAAGAAGTGCAAAGTCTATAAATTTCTACTGTTTTATCAAGGTAGAAAACCTTTCTTTCATCCAGCTTGTCTTTTACAATATATTGGAATTTTAGTTTTGAATTTTATCAATTTCTACTCCTTAATTCAACTCCTAATTGATTGTGGTTTTAATGGTTTAGTTTTATGCTTTGAAAACTTTTGTTTAGCTTTATTATAAACATTCTTATTATGTAACAATGTGATCTATTAAAGCTTATGATATTCACTACCAAACGATCTCCCTCTCCAGAGCATTAACACATGCAAACATAGTACTTGTCATTTTGCATTTTGGTTTACTTGCCACAGAAAAAAAAACATACAACATAGCACTTGCTGCAGCCCAGTAAATGAATCAAACATCAGTCAGTCAGTTAAGTGCCATACGTGATACACACTTGGGCGATCATGTCTCGAAAGAGACATGACTGACTGGGCAGAATATTATCTTGCAGTAGGTTGCCATTGCTTTCTGCGGTAGACTGGTTGCCGACCAAGGCTATAGAACCCAATCTGTCCTGCTATTTAAACCCATAACTGGAAGGAAGAGACGGATTAATACCTTTCCCAAGGGTATTTGCGCATAAGTGAATGCAATGGATTCAACTGGAATTCGAACTCGGCTCCCCGATTTCTCGTTCCGAGCCGATATCCACTGCACCACAACACACATCACCTAATAAAAATACCAAGTTTTCAAATTCAAATGTCAGTTATACCATATTTGTAATATTCTTTGCTATTTTTTTTTTTTAAACTTGGTTTAAATTATTTTCACTCTTCATCACAGTAACACTTAAATTAATCATTGAAACCAGTCTCTTTATTTTTATTAGACTTCAATATTACCACTGAAATAGCTTCTACTCTTTGATGCTGGAACAAACAACTCATAATTTGCTATGTTTTGCCTGCTGTTGTAGCAGTGAAAAAAAAATTGCTCATGAGGTTCATGCTTATCTCTCTTTTTTATATCTTTTCTATGGTAGGCATGAGTTCATTAGTTATTTGTAATTTGGTTTTGTTTCTTGGTTAATTATTTGCATGACAACTGCATCTGGCAGCAAGGCCTCTGTTTGGGGGATTGTGAGGAGCATCAAACCCCCTCTTAATTGCTGTTGTTCCCAGGTTCACCTTGACCCTGAGGTAGTAGCGTCTGTTAGGGTCCCAGCTATGGACAAATAGTTTATCCCCAAACTGGGGTTAAAACACAATGAAAGTATAAAAATAGACTTATATAGCAAGCATTCCAGGAATACATTTTTGAAGGAAAATAAAATATTACCAGCAATAAAAGTTTTGAAGAGAAAGCTGATCTACAAATTTATTTCTTACAAAGAATATATATTCTATTCATACAAATCTATTGTAAAAATTTTGTTAGCATTAAATAACCCATTGAGTTTGATATGTTGTAAACCAGACAGTTTTCATATTCATTAAGGAATATGTAGGAATGCTAAATTTTTTTAAAAATTTTATTTGTAATAACCATTTCTAATCTTTGAATTTTGACAAAAATGGCTCATATTAACATAATTTGGGTGTCAAACTGCCAAAAATGAAAATAATGGAAAAATCAGTTTTAAAACAGTCATATCTAAACTTATTTATAAATGGAATTTTGTGTGTGTCCGTTACCTATAGACTCTGAAACGGCTGAACCGATTTTCTTGAAAATTTACACAGTTGTACTATAAGTGTCTGTGAGTGTTCTTAGCTAGGTTTTGTGTCGAGGAACCCCTGATAAATATCACTAATCGAAAAAATCTGGTGATAGGAGTGGCCTGATTTTAATCAAATTTGATACTCATAGACAGTCATAAGAAACGATATTCAGAAGTTTCAAAGTTGCAGTTCTTACAATAGTGCAGAAAATCGATTTATTTATATATATATATATATATATATATGGCAAGATGTTTGTGTGTGTCTGTTCATCTGTCTGTATGTCCTTTACACAAATCCACAATTTTTATCTGATTCTCACTAAACTTCACACAAATGTTCTTTAGGCCGAGTCTGAGCTCCAGGACCATGGATTAGTTTTAAAGCTTTCATTACACCCGAGCAACGCCAGGCTATACTGCTAGTTTAGCCTTAAAAACAAAATCTAAATCTAAGAAATAACCATTTCTAACTTCTCCTCTTATAATGATTGATCTATTTGATTACAGGAGTAGTGTTAAGTGCATTGACAAAGGAGGAAGATATGGGAAAAAATTATCTTTGTTGTGTAATATAAATGGTATTTTTCATTATTAAGAATATTCACAAAGTGAAATATATATAGTTTTAAGGTATGCCATGTTTATGAGTTAAAGTGCTTGATATCAGAGATAGAGCAAGAGATGTTTGGACAAGAGTTCCAACTCTTGTAGGACCTAATGTAGCACACAATTTTGATTTCTCTGTTATTTTAATTAAAAAAGAACATAACCTTTTAAGAAAAAGATACTTTGAAAACATATTAATAGCATTACCAACTATAAACACTTATTTAAGACATATATTACTTCAGCAACTTTCTACAAATCTATGCTCCATGAATCCAAAATGTGTCTACCAATAGGTATAATTAAGTAATTTAAAAATACTTCCATATATTCATAACATTATGATGTTTTCTCTATTTGTACTACATTCTATTTTACTTCATAATTAACCTATCATAATGTTTTTCTCCCTATTATTGTAATTATATCTTATATTTTTCTCCCATTTATTATATATTATTGTATGTTATTTATATTTCTTAATTGTAATATTGTAATGATATAATATGGCACTTCATATAATTACTATTATAATATTACATATAATACTTTAATATATGTTTTAATATTTCTAAATGTTACTTATATTACTTGATTATGATTTTGTAATAATTTTAATATTTCATTGAAAGATTCTAACCGTTAGCTTATTTTGAAAAAAATTATTAATAAAAAGTTTGCTTAATACTTGTATATATTATTTTGCTACAATTTTGAATGGAAATGTATTTTGTTTTGTCATTCACACATATAATAACATTACTTATATATAAACATACTTAATTCATCTATAGTTTAAATATGCTTGACACATGCATTCTTTTCTCATACATACACTTAAATTTAAAATAAATATATTTTATTACACTTAGTGCACATGCACACACACATAAACAGGCATAAGCTTTTTCTACATTTAAAATTGTTCATCTATTGCTTTATTGCATGTGACACGTATCTGACCAATGAAATCAAACCTCAATCAACATATTGTCTTTTTGGATTTTTGAAAAAAAATTTTTCGTCTTTAAAAAGTCTCAAGAAGCTTGTTAAAGTGAAACGTTAGAGGTACTTTTTTTTTCTGCCTGTTCTTTACTTATTCTATTTGGATATTGAGATCAACACCAAGGTTTCATGCTGAATAACTATTTTACTTATATTTTTTATTTTGTAGGAAATCACCAGAATAGAAAATTTTAATTTGTGTATCGAAATACTTGAACAACATGATTGGAATCTTCAGGTAAGTATGTATTTGAAATCAAGCCAAAAAAATCTTTCAGATATTATTTTGTGAAAGTGGAAAAACAAAAAACAAGGGTTATATGATTCCTTATTACAATTGTAATGTGTGTAAATTGTTTGTGAGTGCTAAATAAGATATTTCTAACTCTGAATGTTCATTCTGAAACAAATAAACACTCGCTAGCCACTATAACTTCAAGTACAAGGCTGGTTTGTTGGAACCCTTTTACTTTTAGACTCACTTTAATATGACAATGTTCTTGAAGCACTTTTCTGAAATTTATGGTGACCCACAATTCTTCTAGATTGATTGGCTGTACATCCATAATTTAAATCTCTGTATCCACCACTATGCAAAGGTGCTCTATGGAATAAGGATCTGGTAACTATGGAGGCCACTGTGACAAAACTTTTTGCTGTGTTCTCTATTTACCAATCTACCACTATTTTTGATTTGTGACATGGTGTGTTGTCCTGCTGGAAGTGACCATCGGAAGATGACTGCATCATTGAGTCATATGATCAGTCACAATATCTTGGTAGACTGTAGCATTTAAATGACTCTTAATTAGTACCTAGGATCCCAATGTATGTCAAGAAAATATTTCCCATACCATTATACTTTCAGTAACAGCCTGAACCATTGATACAAGGCAGGATGAATGCATACTTCATGTTGTTTACACCAAATTCGGGCCCAACCATCCAAATATCACAGCAGAAATTGACTCATCAGACCTGGGAACATTTTTCAGATTTTCTATTTGTTCAATGTTGTTATCTGTATCAAATTGTATCCTCAGTTTCTTATTCAGCCTGGTTATCATTTACCAGATGAAAAGCAACGGCTTGAATAAAACAGTTGACTAAATGGAATGAACGCATGTCCAATGCTGATAATTATGGTAGTGAAGAAGGAATTCAGGAGAAAATATAAGAATAACAACTAATAAAATAACTTTACCTATCATTGTACTAGATCTGCTTTCAATAAGTAATTATCAGTCAGTCAGGTGCCATACGTGATACAGGCTTGGGCAATCATGTCTCAAAAGAGACATTACTGACTGGGCAGCAGATTTTCTCATATAGGTTGCCTTTACTTTTTGTGGTAGACTGGTTGCCAACCAAGGCTATAAAACCACATCTGTCCTGCTATTTAACCCATATTCGCATGGATATTTGTGTGTAAATGAATGCAATGAGGTTTCAATTCACCATGCATTCAGAAACACTCTTTGATATACTTTAATTATAAAGAGTGGTTATTCGAGCTACTGTTGCCTTTCTATCATTTTTGAAACCGTCTGGCAAGATTTCTATTCACAAAATTAATGCTAACTGGAATTTTCTTTTTTTGGCTATTTCCTATAAACCTTAGAGCTGGTTGTACATGAAAAACCTAGTAGTCTTTAAATACTCAAACCAATGACCATACTGTGTTCAGGGTCACTTTAATCCCCTTCCTTTCTCATGTTAACCTTGTCAAAGGCCATTGATATATCTAAGGTGATTGTCCTCATGCTGAATTTATCTTGTTCCTCATTGATTCAAGACCTCAGCAGTGGGTTTAGAACAGTGAAATCCATATTGCTTATCACTCGGGAAGTTGTTCCTGTTGAAATGTTCAACACGCTTTTTGTTGATTATAGACTCAAAGAATTTTCTGATAGCCATTAAATTGCTGCTACATCATTGGCTGATTAGAAATTTGCATAAAAGTGCATTTGAACAAAAGTACTTAAGTCGTCAGTGATTGTATAAATGAATTGATGATCTTATACTTACCTATAATTTTGTTAATTATCCGCTTTTCACTTGTGAAAATTAAAATTTGTTTTGAAACTGTATGCCAAGAAAATATTAAAAAAAGCTTATATAACTCTACAAGTTTTTTAAGAAAAAATTTTTTAAGAGTTATATTAATTACTTACATAGGTATGACTTCTCTCAAAGTTTGCACATTTTATCAATTTTTGACACTGTCATTTCAAAAGAAATTTTGTAGGATTTTTTTTTTTAATATATTTAAATACCTCCACTCCTTTTTGATAACTTTTAAAATTGAATTTTTAAAAATAAGTTTTCTTGAAACTTTTATTTTAGTTTTAATTGAAAGCTAAATGATTAAATTTATTATTTCCAATAAGCAAAATACTCTGGTGTATTTCAAACAGAAATTACAATGATTGGAATATAAAATTTTGTGATTTAATTTTTCAGCCATTTTTGAGCGATCAATACATTTGTAAACAAAAGTTTAATTCTCGGTTAAAAAATTTTGCTAAAATAAAATATACATCTGTGACCCATTACTTTTGAAAGATTAGCAAATTTAATGTTAAATTAATCTGATTTACACAAGTATTACTTATTTATAGCATGAAATTTAAAATAAAACTATTTCTTAATCAGTTGAGCATTTTAACCTGTCCGCCATATTTTAAATGTGTTGACATGTGAGATAAGATAAGTGTATGGCGATCACAAATGACATAATTGTACAAATTTTTTTCCAGTGAAGGGAAGAAATCCTGAAACACATGACCTTTTAATGTACACAGAAATTACTGTACAAAAATAAACTTCAAATAAACACAAAAAAAAGAAATTGAAATTTATTTTAAAAAATATGACGAGGTAATTTGTATTAAACTTTACAATTTTCGGTCAGTAAATATAATCTTCACTTTTTAATCTACCAACCTAACGTCTACAAGTCTTGGAAATATTTTTGAAACTTTATAAATTATAATTAAAAAAACAAAAATGAAAATAATTCTTTTAAATTTCATTATTAATCAAAAAAATTTTCTTCAGACTATAATATCTGAAATCTATATTATTTATTAAAGCAATTAAAAGCTTATCTAATTATTGTTCTAGTTTTATTGCATTTTTCATTTTACTATTTGGAGCAGATTTTTGGTAAAAGAGGCTAAATGGTTTAAAAAAAAAAAAAAAATACATGATTTACATTTCCCAGTGAGTCCTTCATTTAACTAATAAAGCCAATTTTGCCTAGAGAATTTAATTTCTTAAAATTTCATGAATTTACATGGATGGTGATTAACATGTTAAAAAAAAAAAATTTTTTTTTTTTTTTTACCAATATTTTTTAGAAATAATGATTTCAAAATTTCAAACATGTTAGAAAGAATTTAAAAAAAATTTTAAAATAATTAAAAAATGCTTTGATCTTTTCACTTAATAATATAAACATTTTGATGGAAGAATTCATTTTTAAGTTTGGGACCTTTTTTTCGTCATACTATCCTTTTTTCTTCTTTTTTTTTATGGTGATTTAATGGAAGTACTTTATATATATATATATATATAAATAGTTATGAATTAATTGTACATTGTGACACAGAAATTTCTATGTTTCAAGATAGATTCTCATCATCAGGCAATGTTGATGTTGGTTGTGCAGATGATTTACATTTAAATGACAAAAACCTTTGGTTTACTGTGTATGTATGTGGGAAGATATAAAATTTACATGTGTATTTCTTTTGGCTAATCAGAGCAGAGATTCATTTTGGGATTTGGCCCCCAAAGAATACATACTAACCAACTTTTTCTCCTTTTTTTTTTTTTTTTCTCCTGCCTCATCCTAGCCTTTTCCCTCCTTAACGGTACAATCAACATTGCTTGATGATGAGAATCTATCTCGAAACATAGAAATTTCCATGTCGCAATGTACAATTAATTCATAAGTATATAATTATATTAAACTCTATAATATCTATTATATTGAGCACAGTCTATAATAAAATAAATATCAGGGTACTCAAAATAATAAAACCTTGAGTCCTCTTCATTTGGAATTATATATAATCTTGCATAATAGAATGGAAAAATTATGTAATTGGCTTTATCATTTAAAAGGACGTCATCAGACAAAATAGTGTAATGTTACAATTTTTTTTTTTAATTTTTTATTTATTTATTTTATTTTATTTTTTTTCAGGCCTTTCTATTATCCAACATTGTTTTGACATCTAGAAATTTATATTCTCCTAGATTTTCATAGTAAACCTTTACTGTAATTGTCCCTTTTCATTATAATAGTGGGTAGTGTGACTTTTTCTGTAGATTTCTTTGTTTCTCTGTTTTTGTGTCACACTCGAGCAAACAAAATTTACAAGTGAATCCTGCTTGGTTTCAAATTTTTAATTAGAGGATAACTAGGCAAGTTACATCCATTTTGCTAATGTTCTGATGTTTTGGTCAGCCTGACTAGATTAATTTGCAAGTATTAAGAACACAGATCTTAAACAGAGAACCAAGAAAGAAAACTTGAATTCTTACCTATCCATATGGAAGTAATTCAGCTTCTTTTTTTTTTCTCCCCTAGTAGTTATTATGCTAATAACATCTAGAAGGGTATTTACAGATTATAGCTTAACCAGTCATTGTAACTGATATTTCTTCTGTTATCCTCGAGGGGTTATTGAGAGGGTGGGGCCAGACTTGTGCATCCCCCTCTCCACACACACTTTTTTTATTTGTTTGTTTATTTATTTATAAATGCCTTGTTCTTTCAAGATGTAGGTAGTCATGTCTCTCCACAGATTGCTTTTATCTGTGTATTGAATGATGTCTTGGGGAAAAATAATGGAGTAGTTTTTGTTGTCTTCTCCAGAGTTTTAAATTCATAGTATTCTTTTAGACTTGCTGTTACCAAAATCTGTAGAGTTCATTCTACACAGCTATTTAACCAGTAGCTGATAGGCAGAGAAATGGATTTATGTCTTTGCCAAGGACATTAGCATGAAGGGACTTTAACAGACTAGGCCAAAAAGCTGAATTCTTTCTTACACTAAGAACACATTCATGCAACTCCTGTCACATCTGGTCAGATGCCCCTGCTATTCATCTTGGGCTTCTTGATAAAATCCAACAAAGAATCTATAATGTAATTGATTCTGACCTGGTAGCTCACCAATGTAATGTGGCTTCCCTCTGTCTCTTCTACAAATACTTTCATGGCTTCTGCTTTGATGAGCTTAGCTCCCTGGTGCCCGCTCTGTATGAATTTAGTCAAGCTACTATACTAGCAGCTAGGTCCCACTCTTTTACAGTGAAACTAATCAAATGTAACTGCAACTTCTTTGCTCACACTTCCCACCTGTAAAATTACCTTCCATATACTTGCTTCTCTGAAAGCTACAATCTCCAAGAAATTGAATGGAAAGTCAATTGCCATCTCTTATCTTCTTGACTCGCATCCTTTCCCTGACAACCTTTGTATTATGTTCTTTTTCTTTTCCACTCTACTCTTATGCAACCCTCTTCACACTTGTATTCTCATCCTTTTCTTACTCATTCTCTGACCCTTGTAACTTGTTTCTCTTTCTCATCACTCACCTCTTATGTAATCCCCTGTGCACCAGTGGCAGTTCTGCCTTGCTTGGGGTGAAATGATTAAGAAAAAAAAATTTCATAGTTGTGTTCTGAACTCGAGATGGCACAGTTTTTTTGAAGATTCAAACAACAGATTTGAGTTTAACTGAGAAAACATAAATATTACTTAAAAGTAATATAATTATTTATTATATGCACTTGTTTCTTTTATTTCATTTTATTAGGTATATTCATTTGAAGTTGTATATGTATTCTTTATTATTAGATGAAAGAATCTTAAATCCCAATTTATATTTTGCATTTTTTTTTCTATCTTCTAAAATGAACAAACTTTTTATGTTTATTTGTGTACGACTATTTTGTAAACTGTTGTACTTTCTAGTCTTTTTGTTTACATAACATTTTATGATTAAAAAAAACTTTAATTTTAGGGGAGCTTCTTAAACACATAAATGTTTATAATTATATATGCTCCAAAGGTTGTAACATCAGTGGGTGATAGTGGAGACAAGCTCTCACTGTCTATAAATGCTTCCATGGTATGTGCCTCAGATAGATACTGACAACGAAGTCCAGCTCCAAGGTGGAAAACTGTAGCCTTATAACCAACTGCTTTGGGTAGATGGAGTTTGACAGCCAAGTAAAGCATTCCATCTAGGGAAAGGAAAACCCTGATTTTAAACCTTCACTGCTTTGCAGTCATATCAAGACATGGAAAAAGCTATGAAAGTAAATCCAGTCAAGTTCCAAATGCGGTTGGCTATCAACATTGATAACTTTCTGGCAACTTCTGCAACCAAGCCAGACCCAAATTTAATGCTCTGTATTCCTTTGGATATTGTCGGTATGGCTGAGGAGGAGTCATGTAGTCTGGGTATTGCATGTCCTCCATTGCCCAGGTTTTTTAATTCTGGAACATTGCCTGTTTAGAATCTGTTTGCATACAATATGAAAAATTGTACACACACTTCTCTCACATGCGCACACTTAGAAAACAAAATCTATTCATACATACACATCTCTTGGAAAGGGTCCTGGGTATGACTGTAAACTGCATCTGGCAACAAGGCCTCTGATTAGGAGGTTGCAAGGAGCATGGGAACCACCTCTTAATTGATGTTGTTTTCAGATCCACCCTGACCCAGGATGGTAGCACCTGTTAGGGTCTCAGCTAAGGGCAAATAGTTAACCTCCAAACTGGGGTCAAAACACTATGAAAGTATTAAAATAGACTTTTATAGAGAAATATACATTTTTGAAGGAAAAATATTACCAAAAATACAGTTTTGAAGATAAAAATTATTCTCATAATACATTTTTGAGGGAAAAAAAAATTATTACCAGCAGTACATTTTTGAATACAAAACTAGAAAACATCTTCAGTTTCTAAAATTAAAAATAAAATGTAATTAAAGCTAGATCAACCTTCTCACTATAACTGAACATTTAAAAAAATACCTTAAAACACTACCTTTTTGGCATTAAATAACCCACAGAGGTTGATATGCCGTTAAACAAAACTCAAACTCTCTTGGAAAGGAACCATCAGTATTTCTTTATGGATAGCATTAAATGCAAGTTATTAAATAACTGCAAAAAGTGTATTCATGTCATCAGGTGATATCTGTCTATATGTATGGATATGAATTTATTGTTTCTTTTGTGTGTCTAAATAAAACCTTTTCTCTTTGGTCCTTTTGTAGGAGGCTGTCCAGAATGCCATCCCACCTGAAGTTTGTTCACCATCTGCTGATATCCTTCCAGGTGGCCCTACCACACAAAACAGTAATGAAGCCAGTCCATCTCTACCATCATCATCACCATTTGAAAATGCTAGCTTAGCATTAGACTATCCTGTTGAAACAAAGCATTTGCCTCGTATATTAACGTTCAATGTTGAATATGAGAGCAGGACAATCAGTTTATCTTTACCCGATACAGACACTGTTGGTAAGTGCAATAATGTGGAGAATAAAAAAAAAAAACTGGTACTAGAATTTTAAAACAATTTGAGCTTTCTTATTATTAAATACAGTTTTCCCCATATTCAGCTTAACACATTAAAAAGTATGAAAATGGTTTCAACAATTCTTTCTTTTGGCTCATAAGCTTTGTTTAGTGTCTGTTGTGCCCTCTGGCCTTTTGAGCGTGTCTGTTGTGCCCTCCGGCCTTTTGAGCGTGTCTGTTGTGCCCTCCGGCCTTTTGAGCGTGTCTGTTGTGCCCTCCGGCCTTTTGAGCGTGTCTGTTGTGCCCTCCGGCCTTTTGAGCGTGTCTGTTGTGCCCTCCGGCCTTTTGAGCGTGTCTGTTGTGCCCTCCGGCCTTTTGAGCGTGTCTGTTGTGCCCTCCGGCCTTTTGAGCGTGTCTGTTGTGCCCTCCGGCCTTTTGAGCGTGTCTGTTGTGCCCTCCGGCCTTTTGAGCGTGTCTGTTGTGCCCTCCGGCCTTTTGAGCGTGTCTGTTGTGCCCTCCGGCCTTTTGAGCGTGTCTGTTGTGCCCTCCGGCCTTTTGAGCGTGTCTGTTGTGCCCTCCGGCCTTTTGAGCGTGTCTGTTGTGCCCTCCGGCCTTTTGAGCGTGTCTGTTGTGCCCTCCGGCCTTTTGAGCGTGTCTGTTGTGCCCTCCGGCCTTTTGAGCGTGTCTGTTGTGCCCTCCGGCCTTTTGAGCGTGTCTGTTGTGCCCTCCGGCCTTTTGAGCGTGTCTGTTGTGCCCTCCGGCCTTTTGAGCGTGTCTGTTGTGCCCTCCGGCCTTTTGAGCGTGTCTGTTGTGCCCTCCGGCCTTTTGAGCGTGGTTAAGGTTAAGGACACTGTAAATAGTACAAATAAAGCAACATGTAGCTTGATAGTCATAATTTTAAGATATTTACTTAGAAGAATGTTTTTTTTTGTACTTTATAAAATTTTGAAAAACTATTTGCTATAAATATTGTTTTGAGAGAACCTACTTCCTAAATTCCCTAAAAAAAAAAAACAATCATATTTAAAAGAAAGAAAAAAATTTATTTACTGACTTTGCAACCTGATTAGCCTTGATATCAAATAAATAGAATTTCATTTTCTAATCAGTCATTAGTTTAAAAATTATTGAAGTTGTTATTATCCAAGGATCTTAGTTACTTTATATCATCTTTATTATATTTGTAAGCACTGAATAACAATGCTATAAAAGCATTTTTATTCTTAAATTTTCCTGTCGATGATATGGTATTTTTGTCATTCTTTGTAACTTTGTTATAAGCAATATAATTAAATAAACATTATGGCATGAAATCTAAAGTGATTTTTAGTTCCCTTGCAATCTGTTCTAAATTTGTTACTGGTCAAGATTCTTGGATATGTGTCTATTGCTTTGCAAAAAGTATGTTGTAGTTGCTTGTTTCTATCCTGCCAAATGAATAACAAGCTTAGATTCAATCTTATAAATAAATAAACGGCAAATTCTGTCTGTCCATATGTCTGAAACCTAACTCTGGCCACACTTGCTCTGCATAGATGTATATTTTTTTAGAATCGGGATGATCTCAATATTGAAAATCTGCTTTTACTTTGGTGCTTGAACATTCATTCAGCATTGCTATTTGTGTTCAGATGAAGAGGGGAAAGTCAGAAATTCAAATTTTAAAATAACTGAAAATATTAATTTTTTTGAATTTATATTCAGTTTAAAGTAACACAAAAACTTTGAATTTAAGATTTTTTGTTTTCAATTCAGTTTAGAATATCTCCAAAACTTTGAATTGAGTAAATCAGTTTTATTTCTTTAAAATGCCAAGAAATCATAATTAAAATGAGAGATTTCGTGATGGGAAGTTTTAAAGTTTCACAGAGTTTATTTGAAGAACTCAATTTTTGTCCTGAATTGGAATTTCATTCAAAATTAGAGTTTAGGCTGGAATTGAACTTATAGCCCAATTCTGAGTTAGTGAGGTTTTGAAGTTCCATTTAGGAATTTGGTTATTTCTTCAAAATTATTGTTTTCTAAGTTGGACCAGAGGTTTCTTTAGTTTTGGGCCGAAATCCCAGTTAACCTTCTGCATGAGCATACTAAAAAAGACCCCACCAAGTGCAGCTTATAAGCTAATTTAAAATTAATTTGACTGTAGAATAAAAGCTGCTGGTTATTTACTTATTAAAAGTTTAATAGAATTATGCAAAGGTTCTAAAACAAAGCAAAAAAAAAAAATCTGAAACGGCTATAAAAGCGTTTTTATTTTAAATTTTCATATTCTGCAAGGATATAATTGAGTACAATTTTTTTTTTTATCAAGCCTTTTGTTCTTTGAGCTATAAATTAATTCCTGTACATTCATTATTCCATGTAATTCTGATTCTCAGTGCTTTGCCAATCACTTCTTGTTAGAATAATATATGTTGCAGTATGACTTTATTTTTTTTTTTTTTCCTGGAAATAGACCTTATAATTCCTAAAGATTAGTTAACCATCACAATTCCAAAATTTTCCTTACTTCTTTTTAATTACTTACTGGACTGTTTAAGCACTAGTATTTCATTGTGAAATAAATTATTTCTTGATATTTTATTTCAAATTTGTCTCTTATTCCTCTTTGCAGTACCATTAAACCATTCCTGCAGACTTCTATAATATTTTGCACATTTCCATGCACAGCTGTTACACTTTTCTGCTTAAGCTCAAAATGCACCTGATCCCCCACACACACACACGCACACCACCGCCACCACCAAGCTGGAAGCTCAGCTATTCTTTCTGACCGAGAAAAATATAATAGCAAGAAGGAATTGGGGAAACATGGAGGGGGGTGAAGATAGGAGGTAAGAAAGCTCGAGAAAAATAAAAAGAAGGCCAGGTGAAAGGGAAAAATTCATACATGTATCTCAAGAGATGGTTATGAAAAATGGCATTGAGTTTGTTGGCGGGATATCAAGAAACAAAAGATTGAAAGGAATGTAGGGAGGGGATAAGTGTAAAACTTGTACATTGATAACAGTCCATGTGCCAATCAATGCTTGTTGGTTGAAGCTGCAGCGTGTTAACACAAAGTGAAGATGAAGATAGGCCAGATAGACATTGAAAAGTCAAATGGCTGTTTTCAATTACAAGTTTCTTTATAGAAGTCGGGTACAGTTACTTGAGGTGGACTCTCTCATTGACTCTCATGGGAGGTGTGTGGCCACTTTATCAATTTCTAAATCTAGTCTTTTATGAGAGAATTAATGGTGATTATAATAGTTCCTCCCAACACACTTCTCTTCTGGGAAAACAGTTTGTGGGGCGAATTACTCCCAATAGAATCTCTCTCTCTCTCTCTCTCTCACTCACAATATAAATTTTGTCAAGCTTTTCACTTTGTGGCTTCTAATTGAAGATTTGTTATTAATTGGCTCTTATGAACAATTAACTATCCAACAATGCTAACACTAAACAAAAAGGATTAATAAAGTATTTTTGCCTTCAACTTCCTCTCTTTGAAGGGAAAGGGTTATGAAACACTTTTTTATTTTATTTTTTTTTTATTAAAAATTTGTTAGACAATGATTTTATGAATTACCAAACACATTAATATTAATAATTACCAGCTCAATAGCATGAAAATTCATATATGCTTATATGGCCATTACTAATAAAAAAAAAAAAAATTCCCCTTTCATTTAATTTTTCATTAATGAATTTTTGGATATTTTATGTAGTACTTAAATTTGCATTGTAAGGTTGTTGTTTTTTTTTTTTTTTTTTTAAATAACCTTTTGATACATATTGGTTACAATTGTAATCTTTCTCTAACCTTTGTTGCATATTGGTTACAAATTCATAAAACTTTGTTTACATACAAGTGTTCAAAGGCTGAATGTTATAAAGTACTAATTTCAAGCCTTCATTTTTCTAATTCTTTGTAAGACACATTTACGCCATTTTTTTCCATTCTTAGCCAATTTATTTTAGGGATAAAGAGAATGAGAAGATATAAGTGAAGGCCAAGAAAAGAACAAAGCCATGAGATCATAGATAATTTTAGTTGTTAACATCCATAGAATTTCCAGTTTCAACTAGTTTATACAAGCAGTATAGCCCGGCGTTGCTCGGGTCTAATGAAAGCTTTAAAACTAATCCATGGTCCTGGAGCTCAGAATCTTTGGACGTTGGCACGAAAGATTAAAAAGCAATAGTTGTTTCCAGTTAAAGCGAAACCATAGACTGAAAGAAAAATGAATAGATGTAAGTCAAATTTTGATTTCCTGGTATCGATGTCAAATAAGTTTTTTTTGTCGTAAACTGAATTTTGAAGGCTAAATAAGTCCTCTGAGTAAATGGTATCTTGGCTGAGACTAAGAACTACAATTATACCTACTTAGAACCAAACCTGAAGCAAAAACTAAAATAAAAGGGCTGAAAAAAAATAGACATACAGGCAGATAAACAGACACACACACACACACACACACATCTTGCTTTTTATATATATATATATATATATATATATATTTTCTGCACTACTGTAAGAACTGCAGCCTTGAAATATTGTTTCTTATGTCTTTGTCAATGAGTGTATCAAATTTGATTAAAATCGGACCACTCCTTCGATAATCTGATTTTTTTCGATATTTATTGGGGGTACCTCGACACAAAACCTAGCTAAGAACACTCGCAGACACTTATAGTACAACTGTAAATTTTCAAGAAAATCGGTTCGGCCGTTTCAGAGTCTATAGATAACAGACACACACACACAGACAAAGTTCTATTTATAAATAAGTTTAGATATTTTGTGTATTGTAAATAGAATGTTAAGTGAAATTACCTTGGTTGAAGTTAGTTTTCTTAGTGTGAATATATTCATATAACTGAATATGGATTTATATAATTATTGGACTGATGTGGATGGCTACAAAACTTCATGCAGTTTTAATGCAGGCTAAAGTTAAATAGAAATGGTAAATTTCACTGAGTTTCAAAATTTATTTTTTATCTTCGTATCATAGAGCAGTTTTTAGTGAATTTATTCTAAACAAAGCAAACCACTGATATTAATTTGAATGGATTTTTTGACCATAGAAGTCTTAAAACATCTAAAATATCTTCAACTTGATTACCAATTTAAAGCGTGAAATTTCTCAGTAATCCTTAATTTTCATTCAGTTTTGAGTTTAGAATAAAAGTGAAATCTTTCTATCATTACTGCTTACATGTTTTTTTCTCCTCCCATTTCTAATGTTTTAATTGATACTCTTTACTTTTGTGCAATTTTATTCATGTTGGTGCTTTTTTTTTTTTTTTTTTTTTCCACTTTCAAATTAACTTCTCTAGACAATATCTCTCTCTCTCTCTCTTTTTTTTTTTTTTTTTTTTTTTTTTTTTTTTTTTTTTTTTTTTTTTTATAGCAAACCTAAGAGTACTTTTTGGGAGGTATTCATTTGTCTGTCCTTTCTTTTATTATTGGAATAGAAAAACTTGAATTTTGTGTTAAGGCGCTGAAGAAAAAAAAAACTGATTACTGTTTGAATTAATAGCCTTCTGGCTTTCGTCTGAAGCAATTTGGCAGTCATTCTTTTTTACCCTGTCTTTTCTTTCCCAAACAAAATTGCATTAGCCTTTAACAATAGATATAGGCTCTTTCTCCCCAAGGTCTTCCAGTAAATTGTTTCTTTAAATAATTGTTGGCTGGCTTGTTTGCTTATCTCTATTTCTGCTTCATTTGTAATGGCTTTAAATAATTAAGGTTGAAAGAAAGTGTATACTAAAAAATATTTTTAAAGATGTCAAGCTTTGATTTGAGTGTGTTATGGTTTCCAAATTAGTCTAAAATTGTTCTTTTTAGTAAATAATTATTGGATTTTTGAAAAGGAAAAGAACCTATTCTACCTCAAAATAGCTACAAAGTTTGTTTAACAATTAAACATTATCGCCTTGCTTGGGATGAATCATCCCAAGCAAAGTGATAATGCCACTAAGACGCAAGAGATTACTGGGAGTGAAAGAGATAATGATAAACTTTAGAAAGAAACCTGATCCTAAACTAGAAACAAGATAAACCTCTATTCCTGTTCACAAGACTGGGGAAGAGTGTGAGCTGGACAATAACCCAATCCACTTCTCAACATCAGAATCTATTTTGGACAAATATCTTTTCAGCACCATCTCGTACTAAGTTGTTAAACATTCTGGGTTTATTTAAAATATCAACTTTAAATGAATCCTGTATTTATCTTATTTTTCCATGAGATTTTACAGTTGATCCCATGTAAATATTTAAAACCTGAAATATCAGTATGTACAGGATTTAAAGAGCCATTTATTTTGAACCTTGTTAAAGCTGTGCAAAAATGTGTTTATGAGGGTATGCAGAAATGTTCTTGGCCTGACCAAATGACCCAGCATCAAATTTTTTATTTTTAGAAGTCTTGTTAGGATAAAAAACACTTTTCAACTGTTCTTTTGTAGATTTGT
The DNA here is from genome assembly GCA_037127315.1 of Ascarosepion bandense. Classification (NCBI taxonomy): domain Eukaryota; kingdom Metazoa; phylum Mollusca; class Cephalopoda; order Sepiida; family Sepiidae; genus Ascarosepion; species Ascarosepion bandense. Next base: position 1,300,189 of record JBBBDQ010000424.1, on the reverse strand, counting down.
AGTTATGCAAAATATAATAAAATTTATCATTCCAGGCTCTGTTAAAGATGAATTAAGCCGGCGTTTGAGTATACCTGTCTCTGACCAGGAATTGAAAGGCTGGAGTTCGAGCAAAGTAGATGACAAGGTTACTTTTTCTGTTTTCTTTCTTTTTAACTTAAAACTTTAAAAGAAAATTTATATGATATATTTATGTACTACTTTTAATAAATGTATACTTTCTTTTCTCTTAATCGCTATTTGCTTCTGTGTGCTATTTGGCCTGTCAGTTTATAGAAATTCTAAGTAAATCATTAAATAAATAGAATTAAAATTAAAGAATTATTACATATGTTAATGTGTTCAAAGAATCAATTTTACTTTAAAAGTTGCTTTATCCAATGTATTATATATTCTGAAATTGAAGGTACTTTCCTCTCTAATACCAGTCTCTAAATTTACCCTGCACTCTTTATAGGCCAAGAGTTACTTTAATTTTGTTGATTTATTTTTAAATTGTGAGTGTCCTTGACACTAGGAAATACAGTAATTTTGGCATATTGCTTAATAATTACTGAGTTAGTGTAATTTTTTTTTTTTAATTGAAAGACTCTCAAGTATCTAATCTAAAGTAATTATTAGTGTTAAAAATATTTCATAGTCTGTTTCCAAATCCTTTTGCAGCTTTGTTTATTGGCAAGCATTATTTCACTATCTGCAGGAAATCTATTATCCTATGCCATGGAGAATAGCATTCTAGTGTGTGTGTGTGTGTGTGTGTGTGTGTGTGTGTGTATATATATATATATATATATATATATATATATATATAAATCTTTTTTTTTTTTTTTTAAGATAACTGATAAGGTACAGAGATAAGCTTTTTTTTTTTTTTTTTTTTTCTAACTGAATGTGTGTGTTTTTTATGTAGGTATTTGAAGTTATAGGAACTTTTCATTATCCAAACAGTCAGCACATTGTGGGCTTAATTTTATTGAGGTGAAATGATTATAAAAAGAAAAAAAAAAAAACCTATCAAACTTCATTTGAAACATAGTAGAAAATACAAGTATAATAGCCTCATCCACAGGTAAAAAAAAAAGATAATTATAGAAGCCCTAATAATAATAATAATAATAATAATAATAAAAAAAGGTAAAACCAACACTCAGTAACATTAACTATGTACATGGTCACAGTGTTGATCATGTTTGGAAAATAAAACATTTCTATAACTTCAGACAAATTCATAAAAAAAAACCCACACATTCAATTAAAAATAAAAATTGCCCTTGATTAGCTGAAAGTGTTTGTTTATGCAAAACTTTCAGAGAGTTTTTATACACTTTGTGTAGAAAAGAAAACACTTGTATGAGCACAAGAAAAACTAAATAAAAACTTTAATCACTGTACATTGTCAGTCTTTAAAGAAACACACATGCACACACATATTTAAGTTATAATTTACTAAATAATTATTTCTATCATACACAATAAAGCATTAAAAATAATTAAAAAAATTTCTTTGTTCATAACTGTTGTGTTTGTAATCGTCCAGTAGTTTTTTTTTAGTTAAAAAAATTCTGATTGCTGTGTTTTTATTCTTTTATTTTGCAGAAGCCCTTAAAAGATTTACACTTGTCAACAGAAACAAAATTAAAGTTGCACAATCCAAAAAGTAAATTTGCTCCACCTGTAGTCAAACCAAAATATTCAAATGCAGCTGCTGAAAGGTCAGTGTGCTGACTTTGACTTAAAGCATACATACTATGAAATAAGAGATTTAGTTGTAGTGTTTGTATTATTTTATCCAAGATTAAAGTACAAAGTTCTTAGACTATACAGTAATATTTAAGATGAAATTAACATTTTGGTTAATAAATTCTCATGTTTACATTGTGGTGTTTATTGGCTTCAATGAAATTTATAGTCATTTTAGTATATTTTTCTCACTTCAACATTTTTTTGATATTTTTTTTTGTTTTTTTTTTTAATTTTTTTTTTTTTATGAGTATGATTAACCAGTTATTTTTGCTTATTAGTTTTGTAGATGTGCAGATCATGTAACAGCTATCAGTTTGAAAAGTGGAATTGGCAAGAAAATTTCAACTGATTCTGCTTCATTCACTTTATGCTATTGCCCTTAGAAAAGGCACAAATCTATCTTTCTTGATCTGTGGATTAAATAACAGACTGGGCTTTTTTGCCTTAAGGTGGCAGGCAGTCTCAGAGAAAGAAATTTTTGAATTCATCAATGAGAAAGGCTATTTTGGAGACTTTATGGCATGCACTATTTCATCAGTTCTTCCAAAATGTATGTCTGGTTCTACACAGATTTTCTTCACTATAATCAAATCATCTATGTAGTTAGTCTAATGGTTCAGTTTTCAACTGATCTGTTATATTGAAATTAAGTCTACTGTTATCAGTCTGTACTATTCTTAGTAACGAGTGAAATGGAGCAGTTATATTTAAGATTCAATAAACACAGGGCACCCCTAAAGTCTAGACACTTACGCAAAAATGCATATTTTCAAGAAATTTTCAACATTTTATTGAATTGGAATATTAGCAAATAACATCAATATGATTTTCATCATTTCTGATGCAATGGTTGATGTGCTTTGCAAGATTCACATGAACTCTGTAATAAGTCCTCATTGCCATCAATTTTATCACATTCATTCTTTGTGTTTAATCAAGTGTGTTACATCTGTGTTTTTTATTGAGTTCACCTTCTTTAACATACCCAAGAAAAAGAAGTCAATTCTTTTGACAAAGCCATATTTAATCTATTGAGGTAAAAAAAAAAAAAAAAGTAATTTTGTTAATGAGATTTCCTATGTATCCAGACTTTGACACCCTGTAGATCATTTCAATTTAGAATAAGCTGTAGAGTGGGAAGTATTGGTGGGGTTTAAAGAAAATGAAAAGACTTTAGGAGAAGGAACCAGAAACCCAATCCTAAACAAGAAACGAGATGAATCTATTCCTGTCCAAAAGACCAGGAAGGAGTGTGAACCGCACCCCAATATCAAAACTCTCTTTGTGACCTTGTTTTATTTTAGCTTGTTCTGTAAAGGATAAGTGATTTGCAGTATTTGTAATGGATTCAGCATTTTCTTTCTGATTTTGAATGAAATCAAAATGAAAAAACTATTAAGAATAATTAATTTCTTTGTTAAATAATTTTGTTACAATATGTGAATATATGAAGGTTTTTCCCTTTTTTTTTTTTTTTTTTTTTTTTTTTTTTTTTTTTTTAGTTCCTCTTCCACCTCCCTAAAATGCAGTACCTCGGCTGATACAAAACTTGCAGGAAATTCTAATTCACAAAAGGTAATTTTTAATTTTATCAAATCACAAATAAGTAGCTTGAATCACATTTTATCTAATTTCTTTTTTAGTCTATAGAAATGTTGTTAAACTTCAGTTATGAATCATAAATGAGCTGATGGCAATATCACATTGAAACATTGGTTCTTGTCCGATTATTGAAGTTAAGCAACGTTGACCATGGTCAGTACCTAAACAACTGGCCACTGGAGAATGTCAGTTGCTGTAATCTTGAATATGCAGGTAGAATAAGAGATAAAGGCTTTGAATGAGAAATCAGTGTATAGTTTTAATTCAAGTTGGGTTGGTTATATTCACTTACATGCAAATACTCTTTGGAAAAATATCAAACCCCCCTCTTCTCTTCCCAGTTATGTGTTAAATCAGTGTTTCTCAAACTTAAGCAACAGCACACCGACGAGCAAATAAAGATATAGCACACTTAGCAAAGTTTTTAAAAGGTAAACATTTAAATGTTATGAGATAAAACCATAAATTTTGAATTAAACAAAGAATGTTGAATACAATTATATAAAATAATGTTAATATTCATTTATTCAAATAAAGGAAAATTTTAAAAAGTTAAATTAAAAAAAGCAAAAATAATTAAAAAAATGAATATTAAAGCAAAGTATTTAAAATAACATAATTGAAGAATAATGAAAAGAATTATTTGAAACAAAAATTTTAATACTTATTTATTCAAATACTCATGCTGTACCATTACTACTTACACACACACACACACACACACACACGTGTAAGCCATGACAATATTTTGTGGAATGCTTAAGTGCTTAAGAGGCTCCTGTGACATGCTAGTGTGGCATGGTGGTTGAGAATCACTGAGAATCAAGACATTTCAAAGAATCATCATTTCCAAGAATCATCATTTCCAAAAAAGAAATTGTTACAATCCAAAACTTCCGGCTTTAAATAACCTCAAAAAGGTTAAGCTGTAAAAAAAAAAAAAATCGGTCATAAAAGATATTTCATATTGAAATAATAATCATAATACAATATTTTCTAAAGTTCATAGAATATAATCCTCTTGCATTTGAATATTCATTTACTCTTTCTTATTGTGCTAAAATGAACCTGCTTATCAAAATCTGACCCAAATTCTTTTTCTTTTTTTTTTTCTTGGTCAAGTCAAGAACTTTTCATCACCCCTTTGTGATGTGCACGTGCCCATACTTATCTGTGTATATATTAATAGTAATTTTTCTTTGTGCATTTTGCTTCTTTTTAATAGGATAAAATGGAAATAGCTGATGAAGATGATGATGATCTGGCTGATGATTATGATGATGATGATATGATTCCTGACAGCATGATTGAAGATGATATATGGACACCTTCAAAGCCTAAATGTGGACCATTAAGTAAGCCAAAATACAAGATCTTTCTTTTCTGCCATCTCTATCAGAATGTGAACAAGAATTTAATTTCTTTTGATAGCTGTTGTCTTCTTGAGCTGCTGTTTTTTTTATCTTATAAGATAGCTGAGAAATTTTGTATATACAGCTGTTACTTGATATTTTATATATAAAAAACTTTAAAATTTCTGGTAGTGTTAAAATATTCTATAGAAATATAGGCATGAATACTCTCTCTCCCCCCTCCCAATAATGTTGAGAGAAAATGCCTTCAAGATGCTTCATGGTATTAAATTTTTTTGCACACACCTTTCTAATACTTGTTGAGATTTAACCATTAGCTTGATAACTCTCCCTGGATAACACTGGTAAATTCCTGTGTAACAGAACAAATCGGCAGTGAAGAGCAGCAAGTGGCCAGTACAAAGTTAATCTTATAAATAACCTTATTTGACTTACAGTATATAGACTGTGTAATTCTTCTTGGTGTTTAGATATTGGAATATTGTACTGATAAACTAGAATTAAGCGTTCTACAGGTTAATAAATTCAGAACAGTAGTTCTATTCTTAGTAGTGTATTATATAATGCATTCTAAAATTTTTCAGTATTATAAGCAGCAATAATGTTCAAAGTAGGATTTCAAGATGAAAATAAGAATTAATTCTTTATGTTGCCTCTTTAAACTAACTTGGGGATGGTGAATGTTTTTAAATTCTTAAAATAATATATACAGTTATCAACTATTAAGTCTCTTAAAAAAATTTTTTTTCTTGTTTCATTCCCTTAAAAATATTTTCTGTTTTATTTACCAGTGCCAGAAGATTTTACAGATGAATGTGAAGCTCAACAACAATTTACGCGTGGTTTTATTGATCGGTGAGTAGTGCAAATTCATTAAGTACTTTTAACATTTTCCTCAAGGAGACGTGTCTTTGGCTAAATATATCCTTAGCAGGTATTTGTTTCCACAAACAAGTATGTTGTCTGTTAATATAAAAGGCATGAATTAAATCCTTTGGAAAATTTTGGTTGCATTTCATATTAAACTAAACTAGCGGAACCTGTGGAATTTCTATGGGAGGATAATTATGATTTCCTGGAAAAATTTTACTTTGTCATACTACAAATGATAGTAACATTTTCAGACATAAAGGTATTGGATAATAAAATAGCGATAACAGTAATTTTATTAAAATATCTATAAAAGTAATGTCCATAGAAGCTACTTTACTGTAATCTTATATTAAGCGGCATATGCACAGACCACAACCAAAATCTGTACGCTATTTTGGAAGAGATTTTGAAAGAAAATTTTTTATTACTGAAAAATCATGGCTCCTGTGTCCATTGTAAACAGAAAAGACCAACTGAGTAATGGCCAAGGGTGTAGAGGCCAGAAATTTTGTTATTAGGTCGCAGGTTACGACAACAAACCTATCTATTTTTACTATATTGTACAATACACATTCATATACACACATACAGTTACTGCTACAACCACCAGCTAAAGCTGCTACTGATACGATAATGCTATAGGCTCTCTCCTCCTACTCTCACTCTTTACTACCCTTTTATTTGGTAAAGGTAAGAGAAAGGCTGAGGAGAGTAAAAAGATAGAGAAGGAAAAGCTTGTGTAGTGAGTAAGTGTGTTCTCTTTCTTCAGTGGCATAACAGACGGAGGAACTAAGTAATTAACAAGCAGAATCGTTATATGATTATAAATGCCTTTTTGTATTTATGTTCTCTTAGTTTTTGGTTTATTATATTTGAAATGACTGTTTAGTAAATTAGCAGAACAGAGATAGATTTAGAAAGGTTACACTGATTAAGAGGAAAAAGTCATTTACTGCTTTTAACACAAAATTTACAGTTTTGCTGTATATCATAATATCAAAGATTGTGTGTATATATATATATATATATATATATATATATATATATATGGTGGACTCTCATTGTAAACAATAAATGAGGGTCAGCAGTGGACAGTACCCTTCATTTTACACTTGCACATGGGATTTCTGTCCTGCATGCATTTGTGTTGAACTATTAGCCATTCAGCTACCAATCAACCTGCACTAAGATTTGTTTAAAGTGATCATTTGCTTGTGCAGCACAAAGCACACTCTCTCCATCAAAACACACACATGCAAACTATTTGACCCATAGATCGGACCCTAACAGGTACTTCCACTCTGGGCCATAGTGGACCTGGAAGTAATGACATTTAAGGGATAACTCCATGTTTCCTAAGATTCTAAATAGTAAATTTAATTTACATTGCTACATGGAAATTTCTTCAAGATTTTACCTCGTCATCAGGCAATGTTGACTCATTGTTGTGAAAATAATTTACATTTGAATGTAGAAAATAATCTAAAGAGTTAATATGGATGGAGGAAAACAGAAAAATTCATGTGTGTGTTTGATTTAACTAATTGGAATGAAGTTCAACTTTTAAATTTGAAAATATAGGTTATATGTTTGGGGAATAAAGGGTTTCTTACGATATATAATGTATTGAGCACTTTTTTAAAAATGTAAATGCCAGAACTTGGAATTCTAAAACTGTTGGTTCTCTTCACTGGGATATAAATCGCTCTCACTATGATAGAAAACTATACATTTATTTTTTAACAAAATATGGAAAAAATAACATTTGGAATCTCTCAGAAAAATATACTTAATACCAACAAAAGGGAATATTTTGTAAGATTATAATACAAAACAAGATTAGATTTGAAGAATGAGATGGGAAGTTCATTTCTTTTTACATAAGGAAAATTTACCTATAGACCAAGAAGTATATGGTTTTAAGTCAAAAACAACGGCCTCGTATCTAATCTAAACTTATTTATAAATGGAACTTTGTGTGTATCCGTTACCTATAGACTCCGAAATGGCTGAACTGATTTTCTTGAAAATTTCCACAGTTGTACTATAAGGTTTTGTGTCGAGGTACCCCCAATAAATATAGAAAATCAATAATCGAAAAACTCAGGTTATAGGAGTGATCCGATTTTAATCAAATTTGATACTCTCATAGACAAAGACATAAGAAACGATATTTAGAAGTTTCAAGGTTGCAGTTCTTACATTAGTGCATAAAATCGATTTTTTTTTTTTATATATATATATATATATATATATATATATATATATATATATAAGGCAAGATGTGTGTGTGTGTCTGTTTATCTGTCTGTATGTCCTTTATACTAATCCCCAATTTTTATCCGATTCTCACCAAACTTCACACATATTCTTTAGGCTGAGTCTGAGCTTCAGGACCATGGATTAGTTTTAAAGCATTCATTACACCCGAGCAACGCCGGGTGATACTGCTAGTATTGAATAGTTGTGTGGATTTGAAAATTATTTACTTGATGTAGCAAATAATATCACTTTTCATAAAAGAAAAACAATACCTTGAAAAGATCATGAAAGAATTTTTTAAATCTGATAAAATATTTATAAAATTGGATTAAACAGCAAATTTCTATAAATTAACACCAATAGAATATAATACTCTAATTATGAAAAATTTAACAAAGAACTATAAAAAAAAGTAAATAACATAAAAAATTTAGTTGAAAATATAAATGCTTCCAGTAAAAAAATCACTGATAGATTGAAAATAAGCAACAGAGTATCAAAACTCAGCACAAAGGAGTGTTATATCACCAGAAAAGACCATAAGCAAAACTTTGATACAAATCCTACCACTAGGATAATAAATCCCACAAGACCTGAAATTGGAAAAATAAGTAAAAAATATACTCAAAAGAATAAATAAGCAAATTATGGAGTACCTCAGATCGATACCACCAATGTAACAAATTGGTTTTGTAATATAAAAAAAAAGACAACTGTTTTTTTAATCCGATTCGATATTGAAGAATATTACCCATTGATATCAAGAGAACTATTTGTTACTGCATTAGAATTTGCCACTGTTTATTCAGATCTATCGGAGGAGGAGGAGGAGGGTAACATCATAATGCAAAAATATCTGTTCTTATTCATAAAGAACAGTGAACAAAAACTAATTCCAAGGAAAATTTTGAGATAACAATGGGATCTTTTGACTCTGCCAAGTCTTTAAATCTGGTTGGCTTATTTGTGCTATATAATTAGGTACCACAAATTGGCTAGTTTCGGGTGCAAAAACTGGTAAATGTAGCAAAATTCTCTTCAATTTCAACTTGCAATATCTCACTTAATTTTGGGGTTACTTTGATAAAATTTTGATGTAGACAAAATTTAATCTTTTCTCTTTTATAAAGATGCAAATATTTCTTTTGTATTAAGTTTTATTTTTTGCAGGCCACTTCAAGTTAGGTCACTATTTTCAGTGAAAGCTGCTTTGTTTTTTTATGTGAAAAAAAAAAAGTTTTTTCAAATTTCATGTGCATGTTTGTCTCTACACGTAAAAATAGTCTCAATTTTAAAAATTCTGAAATTTACACCATTTTATAGATAGATATCTTGTCTTTAATAATCTGTTAGTGCCATATTATTACGCTCATAAATGAAGGAGCACCGCGAATAAAAGTGGATATATTTCCATATGTCGAGATTTACAACTGTGGACACAGTGGCGTAGTAAACCCACGTCACCAAACTCAACTGCCAGCACGAAAAAATAAGCAAACGAAAACTTCAACAAACAACTTGTTTCACTATGGATGGATACATTGCAGTTTTTAGGTGAGTTTACATTTTTATATTTTCTCTGTTTTATTTAAAAGTTGTATAAAGTACTTTGTTTAAAATAACAAATTGGAGAATCCTATATTTTTAGTTGAATTTTTGTTAGTCAGTAAAAAAAAAAAAAAAGAAAGAAAAAGAAAGAAAAAACAAAAATGTAAAATTTAAATGTTTTGCAATTTTTTGTTTAAATTCTCAGAATTATTAACTTGAACGTTTAGTTTATACTTTTTAACTAGACCGGGTAAATTTTATAAAAAAAAACTAGAAGAAAGAATACATTTTTAGTTGCAACCCATCACATGTACACCGGTAAAAAAATAAAAATGTAATAAATGTGTATCAGTTTCTTTAATAATTCCTGTGATCTGTGGGTTCTAGAAAAATTATTATTGAACAATTAGTTTAATGATTTTTTTAATTAGACCAGTCACATATGTGCTGATAAACAAAATAATTGTAAATAAATGTGTATCAGTTTTTTCTTTATTTAACAATTGGCTTTTATTAAAAATTTACATGTATTAGCATAAATTTAACCTTTATTACTTAGTATTGTGATTTACCCTTTTCTTTTCATTACTTTCACTGTAAAGGCAGTTACAGAATAATTGGAAATTTCTGGTCCCTTGGACAATCAAACAGAAAATGTTATTTCACAAAAAAGCTGTCATTGCTATTAAGAAATATATTAAAATCTATTTCCCATTTCTTTTGTGATACAAGAATTCTATTTTATTTACAGATTCTTTAGCTGCCAAAGGAACAAATGAGTTGACAAATGAAGCAGTTTTTCAGCTCCAGCATTACTTAACAAAGAATAATCTCAAGTTCAGTAAGATGGTCATCTAATTACAGTGTAAAGCATTTATCCTCAACAATAAAAAAACTGGTACAAGAGAATAGATAAAGTTGTAAAAGAAAGGAAGAAAGCAATAGTTTTTGACTTCACCCTTCCACGAGCGAGTTAGCTGATCTTCACAAGACGAAGGCATTGGAAGAAAACTTTGTGAAACTCTGTATCCAAGAAAGAATTACAGAAAATGAAAGGCAAAAGAAGAAAAAAGTGTCAAACTGTTACTGAGAAACAGAGAATCATCAATTGCATTATCGACTGTGTTATCAAGCATGGTGGTTCTGTGAATTCTGTTAAAGAGATACAACTGGTTTTACAAATTGGTTTGGAAACACTGAAAGACCAACTGAGATATCTCAAGGTGGTCTTAGGTGTCAAGATCAACATCAGTGGAAATAAAGTTCAGCTGGAAGCTACTCTCTGATTACTTGACAAGAATAAAACCAGTTGATTTATCTCCACCTCTAAAGCAACAAAAAAGCATTCTAATAACTCCAGCAATGGTGATGAAGAGCCATCTCAAGTTATTTTCACTTACAAGCCCCAAGAACAATGGGTTGCTGTTTATTATGACACCAACTTTTACATGGCCAAGTTATTGATGCTACATCTCCATCCAATGCTGTAATAAATTTTTAGCCCCAACTAAAGGCAGAAATGATTTTTTTTGATGGCCTTTGTCAGATGATATTGCACAGGTGGAGTCAACATTTGTTTATAGATGGGATTTTTTTTATGTAATCCCAATTTCAAATGATAGCAGGATTTGGAATGTTCTGGATATAGTTACTATAGCAGAAGCCTATAAAAAAAATTCTTACTGCAAATCACTAAGGAGGGAGGACTGCAGAAAGATCGTTAAATCTGCCTAGAAAATATGCTCTGTCAGTTAAAAATACATTCTGCTCATTTTAAATTCTAAAGTTTAAAGTTTTACAATAAAAATTTGAAAAAAATGATTTTGTATAACAAATTTCTAAATTTTGTTGTCTGACTTTTTTTTATCAAGTTGAAAACTTCATAATTTCACCCAAGTTAAAATGTGTCTATGACAAAAAGTTTTGATATTTTTTTGAATTTGCCATCCAAAAATTAGTAAAAATGCAAAGTTTCAAGCTTGTATCTCCAATGGATACTTTTTGATAGTAAGTTTACTGACATGTACTTTTAACTCTTTTAACCTTTTTCTGCCCTATCATCAAATTGTTTCTGTCTGTTTTTACATGGTCCAAATAAGTTGTTTTTATTGATTTACTATTAAAAGAGAAGTTTAGCTTGATCCCTAATCTGCTATGAAGTGTATTAAGATTCAATGTGTTAGCTGTTTAAATGAAACTTATATGAACAGTCAAAGTTGCCCTTTCATGTCATTTTCTCACTTTGGGAGGGGGGTGATAATGGGAATTTGCTTAATGTTTAGGCTGTTTTGATCTAATAATTATCACTTCTATTAGTATTAATTTTCATTTACCACATAATGACATTACATTTTTAAGGATTTTTCACTTGTGTGAAGCCTGCATTTTCAGTTATACACTGTTAAATTTGTCTTCTAGACCAATAGCACATAAGAAGGCAAATTTTCTAATTTCCGACGAACTTTGAATAGTCATAACTCTGTGGCTAATTGAGCTACTAAAATAAATTTGGTACCATTGTTTATGTTTTACAAATATCTATATGCCCATATGAAAATAAAATTTTGGTTTTGGGTACCTAATATAATCTTTCAGCCCATAATGATATGAATACAGAAAATATTGGATTATACAGGGATGGTGGCTTTATGGTAGGGAGGAATTTCACAAATTTTGAAACAGATGAAATTGTGGCAGCATACCAAGACTGTGGCCTGCTATCCCTTTTAATCAGGATCGATCCTGGTCCAAGAACAAGCCATCAGCCCACACCTATCTGTTGTTGGCGTTGACACAGCAGTTGGTCTTTAAGTTGACCTCTTCAACTGTAATTTCTCTTATCCACATTGTGATTTTTGATCTTAAGAGAGTTAAGCTGAATTATCACTGGGGTATTTCAGCCAAGCTAAACCAAGTTGGATACGTGCACACAATTGTGGAAATAAAATGGACAATGCCTGAATTAATCATTAGATGATATTTATATATAAAAGAAAAAAAATTACAGTTTTTCTTTTTCCCAACCTGTTCTTAATAATTGGCGATGGAACGAAAATTTTGACTAGTTTTCCTAAGAGTGGTAATTAGGTAACTGGTAAATTCAAACACAATTTGTACTTTTCAAAAATGATTCATCAAAGTTTTTCTTATCAGTTTGGCACAAGGGTTTTGTTGGAGTTTTCTCTTCAGCAGATTACTTTGGTTATTATCATCTCAACTTTGGGTGGCAACTGGCAACTTCAAACTCCAACTGACTGGGACTCGAACTGAATGATGGGTGGTGACAGCTGCAATGACAACTAACTGGGAACTGCTTCTCACTTCATCTCCGGGTGGTGCTTGAGCAGGAACTGACTTTAGCCCCTGTGGGCTCACATATTTATGGGTGTCCCTTTTTACTAGTGTGGTGAGGATGCATAAGGGGATTTATGTAAATATCCTAAAATTCAAACGGTCCTCTTTCTCTTCTTCACAATTCCAATTCTGGAAGATTCTCTCTTGGGAGGAGCTATTACATGACATCAACTTCTCTAATGTCTTATTTTTCTTTATCTCTATTTCGCACTTCCAATTCTGGAAGATTCTCTCTCCTCTTACATCTCTCTCAGGGAAATTTAGAACTATAATTTTCCCAACCATTAACAATTGGTTTTTTTTCTCTTCTCCCAACAAGATCAGTTTAACATTTGACCTAATTGTCTTGGCTGTGTTTTTGGCCAAGTTCCACCTGAAAAATTATGAATTAAAAAAAAAAAATAAAATTTCTTTCTCCAATTATTTTCGTCTATGCAATGCTAGTCTGTTTCACTTCATTCAACAAGGTGGTTTTGACATTTGTTCAGCTGCTTCGCTGGATAGTAACAATCATATTGTGCAATTCTGTTTCATTTCTATTTTTAACCAGTTTGCAATCTTGGGAAAATGAATCTCTTTCCGACAAAAAAGAAATATCATGTTCTTTAACCCTTTTTCGTCCATAAAAATTAAAATGATTTTAGTTAACCCTCTTTCGTCCATATGCCATGTTAAATATTGTCATAAAATTAGAAAGTTAATATATAGAGAATTTAAAAATCTTAGCTTAAAAGTGACTATTAATACAAATATAAAAAAAATTTCCTCAATGTGACTTTAGATTTAGAAAATAATCTATACCAACCATATAAAAATACAAATCCTTTATATACCCCCCCCAAAAATCTAACCATCCTCCATCTATTATTAAGCATGTACCCTCATCCATAGAATATAGAATTAGTAGAAATTCTGCAAATGAAGAAGTGTTTAATAAGCACAGTAATTTTTATGATACTGCCTTAAAATATAATGGGTATAAAACCCAAATATTAAATATGTAAAAGATGATTACCCCCCTCCCCCCAAGAAAAATAGAAATAGAAAAATTATTTGGTATATGCCTCCTTTAAAAACGAAATGGTTAGCAGTAAATTAGGTAAAAAATTCCTCTTTGATTAAGAAACATTTTCTGAATAATAATTTCATTAAGCAAGATTTTTAATAAAAATACTGTAAAATTAAGTTATAGTTGTAAGAATAATCTGGAAAAAATTATTCTAAAAAATTCATAATATTTTAAATAAATAAAAATTTAGACCTAATTGAAAATAAGAATCATTTAAAAACTTAAATCAATAATTTATACCGTAATAAATATAATTGTAGAAACCCTTCTATAAAACACCCTATCCTTTGGAAAACGGGTGTTTTACAGAATCTATTGTTTATCAATGTACTATTTCTTCTATGGAAAATCCTAGTAATATAAAGATTTATATTGGTAGTACTAAGAATTTGCTGAAAAAAAGATTTTATCAACACACTTGATTTAATAAGTAGAGATAAAATGTCACTATTGAAATATTTTTGGTATCTAAAAGAAACCAATAAAACTCCAATAATAAAATGAAAAATTAAAAAATAATAAAATATGCAAGTCTTTAAATGACCTATGCCCCTTGTCCTTTATTCTTTATTTCTTAAGAATAAAAATCTGTTAAATAAATGTAATGAAAAAAAATGTCATTTGTAAATATTGCAAAATGTTCACCTTAGAATACAGCTAAAAATTATTCATAAAAGAACATTGATTAACTTGTATATATCTGATAATTTGTTTTGTATTATATGATATTGATTTAAATAAATATTAAAATTTTTACAAATTATGAAACATCGAGAAAAAAAAGCACTCTGAACTGAAATAAAAATAGTATAACCATACTCAAAGGTTCCTTAAAGTTAGATTAAAAATAACAAATTTTAAAAAAATTCTTTTTTGTTTTTTAAAAACGCTGGGATACAGAGAAATCTTAGACAATTTTGTAATAATAATGGATACATCATACCAGAAAAGAGCAGTCTAGACTGTAACTCACTGGACTGACACTTTCCCATTAAGTGTGAAAGAAGAACCCTCTATTACCCAATCATATAACCTATATTTTCAAATTTTCTAATTAGTTAAATTAAACACACACACATTTTTCTGTTTTTCTCCATCCATTTGTTTTCTACATTCAAATGTAAATCATTTTCACAGGTCAATATTGTCAAATGACGTAAAATTTTGAAGCACAGAAATTTCCGTGTTGCAATGTAAATTAAATTAATTTTAAATAAAACCAAATTTAATTATAACTATGCTCTATAATATACTAGCAGTATAGCCTGGCGTTGCTCGAGTGTAATGAGTTTTAAAACTAATCCATGGTCCTGGAGCTCGGACTCTTTGGACGTTGGCACGAAAGACTAAAAAGCAATAGTTGTTTCCAGTTAAAGTGAAACCGTAGACTGAAAGAAAAATGAATGGATGTAAGTCAAATTTTGATTTCCTGGTATCGATATCAAATAAGTTTTTTTCATCGTAAACTGAAATTTGAAGGCTAAATAAGTCCTCTGAGTAAATGGTATCATGGCTGAGACTAAGAACTACAATTATACCTACTTAGAGCCAAACCCGAAGCAAAAACTAAAATAAAAGGGCTGAAAAACAATAGACATACAGGCAGATAAACAGACACACACACACACAAACAAACATCTTGCCTTTTTTTTATATATATATATATATATATATATATATATATATTATTGATTTTCTGCTCTATTGTAAGAACTGCAACCTTGAAACTTCTGAATATCATTTCTTATGTCTTTGTCTAGGAGTCTATCAAATTTGATTAAAATCGGACCACTCCTTTTATAACCCAAATTTTTTTATTTTCGATATTTATTGGGGGTACTTCAACACAAAACCTAGCTAAGAACACTTGCAGACACTTATAGTACAATTGTAAATTTTCAAGAAAATCGGTTCAGCCATTTCGGAGTCTATAGGTAACGCATACGCACATAGAGAGACAAAGTTCCATTTATAAATAAGTTTAGATTTAGATTAGATGTTGTATTGAGCACCTTTTTTTAAAAAAAAAAAAAAGTAAATGCTGGAGAATTCTAAAACTGTTGGTTCTCTTCACCTGGATGGAGAATATATTATATATATATATATATATATATATATATATATATAAAATAAGAGAAAGTAACTTATTTAGAAGGAAAATTTATCAGTGCTGCTATTGAATTTTATCAAAATATGAATCTACACCCTATTTTCAAAATACACCCTGGAATTTTTCTAATATCTCCATTCTTCCATTCTTGAAAGAATTACGATTTTGCCAAGACAATATACATGACTACAAAAAATTGAAAGAAAACTGTTATATCCTTTTGTTATTCAAAATATATAATGCATAAATTAATTCCACACTAAAACAATTTAAATATTAATTTGTATTTTTTTTTTTAAAAAAGTCTTTTCAAAAACATAACTTTGAATTATTAGACATTGAATTGTCATGTCATTTGTCCTCTATAGCTACATAAACTGATGAATATTTATGAGAGTTCCTAAACTTAAACAATTTGAAAAGCCAATAACATTTTTGCTCTTGTATATAAATACTTGTTACAAAATAAAATCCTTGCATTTGCCTTGATAAAGCCACTCAGAAGACAAAATACATTAACTAAGATAAAATGTTCTTTTTATTATTATTCATATTATCATCTTACAGATATACTCTATCTGAAAACTTTTATAGAGATGCACTGAGGAGGACAAGAAACAAATTTAAATGAATGGGTTCATTGAGAACATCTAGTGTTGCTTTCTGATATTAATATGAAGTAAATTTCTTTTGCAACTTTTATTTTCTCTTTTCTACAGATTTGGAGAATGTCATCCAGCATTTTACATTGGTACCCTTGATGATGCTGTGAAGGATTCTTTGATGTTGAGAGCAAAAGAAGTAAGGTTTTAAAATTCTTTTGTATTAATTCTCTTGAAATTCCTACATTATGACAATCTGTTTCAAAATAGATTAGCAAGAACAATTTATTTGAAATGACTTTTTAAATGGGTTTCTTTCTTTTTCAGAGAAAACCATTGGCTGTCTATTTACATGATGATAACAATATTGTTACCAATGTATTTTGTTCAAAAATGTTGTGCTCTGAGGAAATAGTCAACTACCTCACTGAAAACTTTTTTGTCTGGGCATGGGATATGACAAATGACAAAAACAAAGCTAGGTAAAAATATATATATATATTTCCTTTTTAATCTCAGTTTTGTTTTTAAAGTTTCTTTCTCATTTTGAAAATGGCTCAACTCATTCAAAATAAAACATGAATAGCATGATTTAGGTCTTGTTTTGTGCTTCTTGAATAGACTGTTAAAGATTGAATTTTAGAAACAAATGTACATGGTTTCTGTAAACTTTCTGAAATAATGTGAAACTTCAAATTTTATTAAGTGTAATTTATAAAATCAAATTTGATTTAGAAAATTTAACTCTAGTAGAAAAACCACTAATAAACGTTTACTTATCTCTCTCTTTTTTTAATCAAAATTTGACTGCTCTAAACAAATGTAATTTGTACTTTAAGTTTGTCATTTATGTAATTTCATTATTTAGACTGCAAACTGTTTGCTGTAGTAGTTACATAGGTAACAAGTTATCTGATATTAAATAATTGAAATTTTATTATCAAACAATTCCTTATTAGAAATATTTTAATGCTTTAAGTGTTACAATTAGAAATATAAACAAGTTATTGTTACCATTAAATTTAATCTAGTACTCCAGAAAGTTTTCCTGTGTGTAGTCTTTATTTAAGCGGAAAGAAAATGTCTTGTGTAAAAAAAAAAAAAAACACTTATCGAAATGATTGCAATAAAAATAGATTCTAAAACGATTTTAAAATTGTGTAATTCTAAATTCTTAGTTTGAAATTAGAATTTTGATTTTTGTTTATGCATTTAGCAATCCTAGTAAAGTAAAGTATCTAACTCTTTCACCCTGTTTTCATTAGAATTAAACTCCATAAGTATTTGATACTGAATTTTAGATTAGGCTTACATCCTTTATTTTGTTTTTATTTATAAACCTAAGTTAAAAAAATGTCTAAATCACTTTGTAAGTTGTAGGATTTTACTTAAAATGAAAATTACTTATTTACATTCTATACTCTTTGTGAATGTTAAAAATGTCTTTCCTGTTGTTTCAGGTTGTTGACAATGGCAACTCGGCACTTTGGTGTGATTGCTTCTTCACAGATCAAGAGTTATATACCCAATAAATTACCTTTATTATTGATTATAAGCCGGGCCAGATCCACCAATGAAGTTTCTACTGTGATACAAGGTGAGTGCAAGTTTCTACTGTGATACAAGGTGAGTGCAAGTTTCTACTGTGATACAAGGTGAGTGCAAGTTTCTACTGTGATACAAGGTGAGTGCAAGTTTCTACTGTGATACAAGGTGAGTGCAAGTTTCTACTGTGATACAAGGTGAGTGCAAGTTTCTACTGTGATACAAGGTGAGTGCAAGTTTCTACTGTGATACAAGGTGAGTGCAAGTTTCTACTGTGATACAAGGTGAGTGCAAGTTTCTACTGTGATACAAGGTGAGTGCAAGTTTCTACTGTGATACAAGGTGAGTGCAAGTTTCTACTGTGATACAAGGTGAGTGCAAGTTTCTACTGTGATACAAGGTGAGTGCTGAAAAGTTTGATCATATTTTGGAAAGTAAGTCAAGCCAAGAGCTTCTTAACACCTATACATATAAATAAATAAAATTTAGCTTTAAAAATTCCAGCATATTTTGTATTGATGGTAAGTTCCATAAAATTAACTTTTAGTAACCTAAAAATGATGTACTAATAAGGTTAAGTGGTTTGCATTTATTCCTTCTGTACCAATATTATGCAGAAAGAAATATATTATTAAAAACAAGAAATATGAATAGTTATTTGTAATTAATAATGCCCACACTAGTATTGAAATATTTTTTTCTTAGAGGACCTCTAAGAAATTCACCATAATATTGTTTTAATTTCTAGTTTTGTTATCACTACAAATTACTTGTATTCTCTTCTTTTTTTTTTTTTCACTGGTCATCATAGTCATTGTACTGTCGTATAATTTTGTCTCTTAATACTTTCACTACAAGTGTGTATTGATTGTGTTCCTCCACCCACTGCAAG
Organism: Ascarosepion bandense; assembly: GCA_037127315.1. Lineage (NCBI taxonomy): Eukaryota > Metazoa > Mollusca > Cephalopoda > Sepiida > Sepiidae > Ascarosepion > Ascarosepion bandense. The sequence goes on along the minus strand of JBBBDQ010000424.1, from coordinate 1,281,216 downwards.
TATTATGTCTGCTAAAATGGTGGATCAGTGAAAAACTGATGGCTAAAATTGGTGTCACATAAATCCTTCCTTTTTAAGAATTATCAGAGGATACTAATAAAACTAGGTAAGAATTTCTTGAGTTTTTGGATAGGATAAAAGAAACTGTTTTATTTTATTTTAACACCTGTAAAGATAGCAAATTGAATACTTTAGGAAAACTGTACCTAAATGAATTGGTTGTTCACTAAAAGTTTGGGTAGTGCAACAGATGTGGTGAGGGGTGCTCTGGGTCTCTCATGATAGCAAGTATATTGGTCTGTGTAACCCTGACCTGTCAAGGTGATTGGGTTTCCTCCTTGACAGGTTTCAATTGTGGGTTCCAAGGAAAGCACAGGCAGGAAATTTAAATTCTAAAAATTATGAATCAAAACAAAAAAACTCAAATAATACCTTTCAGACTTGGATCCTGATAAAAAAAAAAATAAGCACGGACTTTCCAAGATTTTTTTATCCTAGGGTCGGGGAGGGGGATGTCCATTGTCAAGGCTGTCCCCTTTCTTGATTGAAAAAGTAGTATTTAGTCAGATTAATCCAAAATTTGTCAGATGAGATGGTAATTTAACAGTGGAGGTTGAAACAAGAAAACGGGGACACTAATGTTTTAATACTCACAATGTGAGTCTTAAAACTTTCCCTCATACAAGACTGAATACATCGAAAGAAGTTATTAGAAGTAGAGAGCTCTCTCTGGCCACACCAGAAGAAATTTCATCTGCCTTGGGTAGCCAGAGAGTCTCAGACTAAAAAAGAGTCACGATTAGAAGAAATGGTGAAAAATGTTTTACAAATATATGCATCTTCACGTTCAATTCACCAAAATATATTTCTAAGATAAAAATAGGCTATAATGTTGAGCTAGTTGAGTTAAATATACTGGCTCCTCTGAAGTGTTTCAGATGTCAGAAATTTGGACATCACGAAGATAGCTGTAGGATCTGACCTACATGCTCAAAATGTGGCCAAAAAACTCTGATCGTGATGAGGTTGATTGCAAGAAGAATCATCCAGCTTATTCTCGTACTTGTGAGTTCTAGATAAAAGAAATCTTGAAAGAAACATTTCCTTCTCAGAGACAAAAAAAATTAGTTGAATGGTACATGAGGGGCACTTCCTTTGCAAGAATGGTGGATAGGACAAGTCCAAATAACTCCAATCTCACTGATAAGTATAGGGACCTTATTGAGACTTTGCACTTGGGACCAAATGATTAGCTCAATTTCCAAAAAAACTTAAAAGAATTGGGATAGTCTGAATCTGAAAAAAAGAAAAGGAAACTGGCAATAAGCGGATAACATAATCTCAAATGGAGACTTCTCCTTCCAAATATCAGCCATCTGCAGAACAAAGGTCGCAGAGATCACCTATATGTTCACCAAAGTTCTTAAACAGTAGAATAAATTTATCACCAAAGAAAATAGAAACCAAGCAAAAATTGGAAGTGTCTACTGAAAATCGCTTTAAAAATTTAAATGAAATGGAAGTAGATAGCCAAAACCTATAGATGACTAAACCTTTCAAACTAAAACACATCAAAAACAAATAAGCTGTAAAAAAGAAAGTACAAGTATGTTTAAAATATTGCAATGGAGCTGCCATGGATTGAAGGCAAACATTAACAAGCTGCTTCAGTTATCTACCCTACCATCTCTCTTAAGGAAGGTTTCTTCCTTAAGAGAGGCGACAATTTAAATATAAAAGATTACCAGCAATACAATTACATAAGACGCTGGTCTTCAGGTATCAGGTAGTATATCCATCTTGGTTAAAAATGATGTTTCACAAAATCAGATAAACTTAAAAACCAATTTACAGGCAATAGCTGTAAAATGGAATGCTTAGTGTACATTCCACCAAATGAAGAAATAAATGAAAACAATGCTAGGAAATTATAAAGCAATTCCCTGCTCCTTTTATGTTATAGCACCTTATGCGGCTGTAAGGATACAAATCAGAAAAGAAAGAATATGAAATCGGTTATAAAGAACAATGATTTTTGTATATATAACAATAAATCACCAAATTATGTGTCCATTCTCTGGCAGTTACTCTACAATTTATCTTTGTGCAATCCATCTATCTTTATGGACTTTTCCTGGAATGACCCATGCTTGGAATTAGATGAAGCAGAAATTCCAGTACTGGAGCTGCACAAGTTTCTAGGCATGAATTTTGACAGGGAACTTTCATTCCTCATTTAAAGTATTTGAAAACAAAATGTAGCAAAGTCCTTCAATTTTTGTATGTAGTGGCTCATACTGAATGGGAAGCAGATTGGTATACACTAACCAAACTATATAGATTGCTACTCCATTTATAACTGGATTATGCTAGTTTTATATGTGGGGCATCCAGGAAGTCTTACATTAATGCAACTTACCATCAAGGGCTCAAACAAGTGCTCGGGGCTTTTAGGACAACCCCGGTGGAGAGAAACCAGTGAAACCCCTTCACATCTGCGGTGTATTAAACTGGCATTTCAGTATTATGTAAAACTTAAATCATGCCCAACTAATCCAGCTTATCGATCTACATTTGAACCAAATTATTGTGATCAATTCAGCCATGCAGAAAATATCATACAACCATATGGACTTTGGATGAAACCCATTCCTGAAGAATTAGGTACTCATCAAATATCAAAGAAACAACGGTATCCAGAATTCCACCTTAGATGATTGAACATCCTCAAGTTATCCTAGAAATGCATAATTTTCCAAAGAAAAAAGAAACACTTTCTCATATTTCTGGACACATTCCAGAAAATACTGAAAATTTTCCACAACTACACAAAAATATGTACAAACGGTTCAAAAAGTAGACGAAATAGGATGTGCAGCAGTCAGTCAAAAAATTACCAGAAAGAAACTCCTTCCAAGGGGAAGTTTGATATTCACTGCAGAGGCTTATACCATTGAGTTGGCTCTAGACATCATCACTGAGAGTAAACTAAAGAACTTCCTACTTTTTTCAGACTCACTCTCTGTTCTATCAGCCTTGGAGGAAAAAAAATGCAACAATTTAATGCTAATTAAATTATTGCAAAATAATCTGCACATTGAATAAAGAAAAATGTGGTATTATTTTGGATCCTTAGCCCCACTGAAATAAAAGGTAACTGTAAAGCAGATCTGGCAGCCAAAACAGCTTTGGACATGAATGTGGATACAGGGATGAAGATTCCATATACAGACTTTAAAGAGGAAATGTATTTTTTAAAAATGGCAGGAGTACTAGGACAATTATCCACATAATAAACTCTATGCAATCCATCCCAACCTTGGAGTAAGTTATACATCTTTCAGAAAGTCTCGAAAAGAGGAGGTCGTAATAGCCCGTTTGTGTATCAACCATATGAGAATGACACGAGAATAATATGCTTATAATCATCTTCGCTAAATTTTGATTTCTGCTCTGGTCACACTATCTAACAATTCTGCGGGAAGACCTAAGGCATGTAAGTTTTTATGGCTACATTTCATGATTTGATTTTCTAACTCGAATAACATAACATCAGAGAGGCAAACCTATCTATTCCTAGAGGTCTTTGAAAAGAGGAGGTCTTAATAGTCCTCTTGCCCATCTGCCATACGAGAATGACGCATTCTTTCTTACTAAAGAAATTCAACCGGTGTGCCAAGCATGTAAACAAGTACTATCAATTAAGCATATTTTGACTGTCCAGAACTAGCTATCTCTAGACAACAATTTTATAATAATCATAGCATGTTTGATCTGTTTGAAAATGCTAATATGAATTACATATTATCATATCTAAAAGTAGTCGGCCTCTACAAGAAAATATCAAACAGGAAAAAACACAATTATATTACTAGCAATACATTTTGAAAAATATTACCAGAAAAACATTTTTGAGAGAAAAAAAAAATTTCTCAGTAATACCTTTTTAAAGAAAAACAAATATTACCAGCAATGCATTTGACTCTTGTTAAAGCTCTTTTTACAAAAATGCATTAATAAAATGTCATCTAAAACCAATTTCTTACAAAGAATATTTATTCTATTCATATGAATCTATTGTAAAAAAATCTTGTTAGCATTAAATAACCCATTGAGGTTGATATGTCGTAAAACAAACCAAACAATTCTGTCTTATTAAACATTTTAAATGTACAAAAATAGATTAGTTTTTTGTTTTTTTTTTCTTTCTTCCTAAGCAACATCTTACCCTTATCCATCCTTGTCTGTCACTGTTAAAATCTTGATAGTTTTCAATCTATAACTGATTCCCTGAAATTCAGAGGAGACATTTTCAAAAATTTAAGCTTTATCATTTGATTTGTTTTCTTTGCAAAACAATATTATCTACATTAGAAACAATGATTGGATTTTTTTTTCAATTTGCATTTTTGTTTAAATTTAAAACCAGGTATTTTTATTTTTTTTGCACACTCATTTGCCAGCTGAATAAAATTTGTAATACAAGTTGATTAATTTATAGCAATGTAAAGCAGATTTACTTGGTTTAAGTTTGAATGTTTTCTATAATCACTGAATAAAATTGAAATTGAACCAAAAGAAATTTAAAAATATATTTAACCTCTAATATTAAACAATCTTTTATTAGTTGTATTAATTTTAAAGAGCAGAATATCTTGTCACATGACCCATGATACTTAAAATAATAACAATGTATTTCTGTGACTCAAAAGTTTTTTTTTTAAATTAAATTCTTTCTTTATTTTTAGGTTGTATAAATTTGGATGAACTCATGTCTAGTTTAATAACTGCTTTTGAATTATTCCAAGACCAACAAAGGCAAGATGTTATGGAAGAGGTAAGTTCTCCCCACCTTAAACTTCTCTTATTTTATGCAAATATTTTTCTTAATTCATTTCTATCAATGTGCATAGATAGACTGAAATTAATAAATAGTTCTAAAACAACCAATACTTACATAATCTCATATTTAATAAATTAATGTTTAAGCATCTTCTCATGTCTCTTGATCATATCTAAGGTCTTGTGTAACACTACTTCTTCAAGAATTAGAAAGTCTAATAAATCTAATGAATTATCACCGATGGCACCAAATTTGAAATACACACTATGTATTAAGAGTTCATGAAAAATGGGACATTATTTAGAAGTAGTTAAGATGTTTTGTTTTTTTTCAATGTATATATAAAATTATCACAAAACATCTTGCAAAGTAAACAGTAAATTCACAAGTGATTACATAATTCAGAAAATAGTCATTTAAGCCATCACACACACACACACACACACACAGGGTTGGTACAAGTCCTGGAAACTTTAAAGTCCTAGGAAAACAGCAATATCTCAAGAGTTTCTTGAAAAGTCAGGAAATGTTCTAAATTGGGCTGCCTTTTCCTCAATTTATAAAAGTTAAAATGCCAAATCCCAAAAATCTGGCTTTTTTACAAGATAAAACTGTCCTTTAAGAAAAATGTTTTTTAGTTATAGTTAATATTAGGCAATTACTGCAAATGGTGGTTTGTTTCCTTGATTAGAATGAGTTTCTGACCTCGTAGTTACTTCTGTATTTTCTCATCTACGTGATGAGAAAGAATATGAAAGTGTGTCTTCTAGCTACTATCTTCACTCAACAAGAAAAGAGGAAAAGCAAACATAAAAGGCGTCAGAGACAAACATTTCCGTTAAGAATAAATTCACACTCATTGAAAGGAAAATAATTTATTTTACAAGTAATAAAATACATTTTATTTTGAAAAAAAATTTTTAAAATTTGACTATTTGAAGAAATTTTTTTAACGTGTAAAGTAGAAAGTCCTTTTGATCTCTAGTCAGTGGTGGGCGAGTTAATTCTGAAAAAATAGATACTTTGTGTCTTACATGCCAATGTGTATTTATATGTAAACTACATTTGTCTAAATTGTTGCCAAATTTGACTCAAAGAAAATGTAAATGGGAAGGACAACAGAACAATGAAATGTACCTTTTGATATGCATTAGGATAGAAAACGTGTCTTTGAAAAAAAATAAGAATGTTATTAAAGTTTGCAGGCTAATAATGAACTGTAGCTAAAATGATGAAATATATTAGGTATATCCACTAATTCGTGATACCTCAGGTTTAAAATGAATTTTTATAAAGGAAAAATATTTCTTGAATCTTTGATTGAAAGCTAAAGGATCAAATTTACTATTTCCAGTAAGCAAAATACTCTGGTATAATCTCAAATTATATTGATTGGAATTGATTTTTAAAAATGTTTTTCAACCTCTTAATTTTTTTTTTTTTTTTTTTTTTTTTTTGTTTTTCATTACAAACTAATTCTTTATTAAAAATTCTTCCAAAAATAAAATATACTTTTCTGAAACTTTATTTGAGGAATATTAGCTGATTAAAAGTATAATCGATTTGAAATAAGTATTTACTTTAAGTTTAAAATAACACCATCCATATTCATAAATTTAAAACAATTATTTGGTTACTTATTTTAGTACATCATTTTACTTAGGGCTACATGATTCAAATGGTCAGTATATTACTTAAACAAATTAGCTGTAAATAGTCAGCAGTGCCTTTTTATAACTATGTGGTTTATAATACTGCCAACTGAGGCTGTTTTTACATTTATGTAAGTAGTGAAGTAATCATTCTCAGTAACAGTTATCAAAATAAATTTTTCTTTTATTTATTCATTTTTTTTTTTTAATTAAATCTATTTTCATCATTTGATGCCCAAATCATAAACAGTCCATGCTTTGCTATTTCAGCAGTCCGTTCAGTTTTCCTATTTCCTATCACTTTCTTTCTAATTACATGTTTGTCCTTCCAACTCTTATTTTTTTTGTCTTAAGAGACTACTTTTTCTTTTATTGTTTAAGTATTTCTATACTTAAAAGAAGAAATAATACTTTTTAAGTGTGTTTATAGATATCTTGTCTTTAATTACTGTGTGTGTGTGTATATATATATATATATGTATATATAAAAAATTTTTGTATTATAGGAAGAACGAGAACGCCGGGAACTGATAAAACGTGAACAAGATGAAGCTTATGAAGCTTCTCTTGTAGCTGATAGGTTAAAGGTAAATGTTTCTGTTTGTCCAATACTAGTTTGAAAAGAAAGACGTTTGGCCTTAAGCCGATGTAAAGTTACAAGAAGAATTTCTCAAATTATCACTGATAATGAAAAAAAGATAATGAGTTTTATTTATAGTTGACCATTCTTTCATTTTGTATATGGTTTGGATTAGAATTAAGTATTGCATCTATCGTGTTGCTATTTAGAATTTTATCAACATTGTTACTTCTTCATTGTCAATTGCATCTGCAGATAATGTTGGTCTGTACACAACAGAAAGGAAAAGTGAAATACTTTTTTTTTTTTTTTTGTTAGGGTTTAAAATGTTTGAAATGGTGAGATTTTTATTATGAATAATTCTCCTTGCATAAAAATTTAGTATTTGATTGAAATCAATGGTTAAAAATGGCTTTGAGCAAAAAAAAGTGAAGTCTGTAGGTCTTCATCAAGACCATCCTTCTTTTGAACCTTGTGAATTGGTGCTACAGAATCACAAAGAACTGCACCAAATAAAAGAAACCACATCACTTGAAGCTTTTCAATAACAGAAACAGCTAAAATGGATATTACATGTAACTCAAAGGGAGAAAAATGACATAAGTAGTGGGGAATGTTAGCATTGCTATAAAAAAAAAAAAACAAAGAATGGTTATGAAGTTTTTCCTTGTCAATACTGGAAAGAACAATAACATCTGAACTTGAAAAACCTATTTTCCTGAAATTTTTTTTTTAATAGAAAGATTCTATAAAAAGTAGTACTGGCTACTTGGTTAGTGAATCTTGAATGTTTCCCTTTCATTTTAAGTGAAAGTATGTTATAGATTGACTGTCACTGATTTGGTATCACTGTGACCTGTAGGGTGCAGGATTACTGATGAATACGCTTAGCATAACAGGTAACCACGTTGTCTTACTTTTAAAATATCTTGTAAATTGGTACATGTTGTTTACTAAAGGAAAAGTTGTTGTTTTTTTTCTCAGAAGTTCTATCTTATTGGTTATAGATAATGTATAGTGTTTGTGCTTCACACCACGAGAAACACTTCCTGGAGCTATGACTAGAGCAGGTTATGATGCAAATGCACAAAAGATGTGAAGAAATATTGTTCCTAATGTTTGAATATGCTCAAAAACATAATGGTGGCACTAGCTGTGGTGATTCTATAAATCTGACTGATGTTGGTTAATGTGTAAAAATATTCTTTATTACATGTAAATTATTTTTGGTATGTGGAACTAATAAATTTCAATATTTCTAAACTAGTATTAGAATTGATTTTTACTTTATTTTTATTTTTTTTATAGGAGGAGCGTTTACAGCAAGAAATAGAATTTGAAAAAATTGCCCAACAAAAAAGAGAAGAGGAAGAACTTGCTCGATTAGAATCTGAAAGAAATAAAGCAGTAAGTAACAAGCAATTCTTTGAAGAATCTGTTTGTATTCCTCTCCCCCCCCCCACGCACGCACACACTCCCCTTCCCTTTATGATGATTCATTTTTATATTGATATTTTTTTTTAACTAAATCTTAAGTTTTCATAAATATTTATTTCTGCTTCAAATTAATTGCTGTTATACTACTTTTATAGAGATTTTTAAGAAAGTGCTAAAATTGGATATCAATAGAAAAAAAAATTAATGGTAGAAATTGCTTTTTAAGAACACTCTCAGCTATTGGGCATGTATTAATATACACACTAAAAAGTCTGCCTTCTACTGAGCACCCATAGCTCAGAGGTAGAATTGCCAACTGATGCCAATTTGGTCTGGTTTCAATCCTGGGTGAAAAGCAATTGAAGTCTAACCCGATGAGCTGTGATACAGTGAAACAGATCTGTCTGTGCTTGACACACACACACATATATATATATATATATATATATATATATATATATATAATTTAAGAAAAATGTTTACTGGTTTATAAGATATCCCTGTAAAAAAAAAAAAAAAAAAATAGTTATTTGCTTGAATATAAAAAATCAGGTCTTTCTATTAAAAATTTTTTTCTCATTTGTTTTTGTGATGTAACCATAAAGATTTATAACAAATGAGGCATGACCAATTTTCTTTAAAAATATGGTTGGCTATTTATACATTACAAAAGGAAATATGGTTGTATAAAATGCTTAATTTAACTTCATATAGTTTTTAAGACTGAATATTAGCTTGAATATTTTATATTGCAAAAATTGGTTGTGGTGTAAATTTTCATAAGTTTGTATATGACCCTTCAACCATATGCTTTAACAATTTATCTCCAATATTTTTCATCTTAGCATAAAGCCACAATGTGTGTGTGCATATATATGCACCACAAGCGGATGTCCATCTACTGCTGTAGATTTAACTTTTTTTTTCTTCCTACACTTATCACTATAAAAGAATCACAAAAAAATCTTTTTTAATGAATAGAAATTGTTTGTTTAATTTCCTTGTTATTGTTTGTTTTAAAAAAAAAAAAAGATACATTAACTTTTTTTTTTTTTTTCTCTCACGGAGGAATTTATTAAATGTAAAAGTTTTCAATGGAAAAGCAGTTCGTTTTTCTTTCATGTATAGAAGTTTTCTAATTTATTAAAACACAATGCGCAACCAGTGTATATTTTAAACATTTCTTTTTATTTGCAGCAAATGCGGGAAAATATGGCCAAGGAGCTTCCTGCTGAGCCAGCTGAGAACATAAAAGGTGTTGTCCAGATACGACTACACTTGCCTTCTGGAAATATTGTCACCCGAAGATTTTATGGTCAAGAACCATTGCGATATCTTTTTCAGTTTCTCACCTCTAAAGGCTACCCAACAGATGAATTTAAAGTTTTGTCAAGGTATCCACAGCAAGATGTAAGTATTTTTTTTTTTTCCCCCTTAAGAAATTTATTGGAAATTAATTGTGCAGAAGTTTTCAATGAAAAAAAGAAATGAATTCTGGGAACTTTTGCATCCGTTTAGTAACAGAAAATTTAATGTTCAATTTGGTTAATTTTCTAACTTTTGTAAAAGACCTGTCCATTAATTTTAAAGCAGTAATAGAAAGTAATTTGTTTATGACAATTTGATAAATATAATACGTACATTGTTTTTCCTTTCAAGGCTTTTGATGTTGACCAAAAGGTTTGTTCAGCTGAAAGCAAAATCAAAGTATCTCCCCCTTTTCCTATATCATGAAAATTCATAATTTGTTTCTAGAAATTATTTTAACAAATTATTACTGATTGGGTTGGGTTTTTTTTTTTTTTTTTCAGTTTACTAGGGAAAACTTACAGAATTTTATAAATACTAAATTTAAAGTAGTTAAATGACTGTGAAAAACTTTCCAGTCAAGCTATAACAATATTTGTCTGTTACAAAATAAACATGTGAATTAGCATTACAGACAAATATTATTTCTTAACTAATCCCAGCTACTTTTTTGTCAATTTCTGCCTTCAGTTAGTCTAATTAGGAGTAATATGTGTTAAAATCAATCATTTGGTTCTCGGGAAGAAACTCACAATAAAGGAGTTCGTCTTTGGATGATCAGTCTTTAGTATGGTTAGTGGTGATTCATTTTGCTTACTCTGACATCTTTCATTCCTTATTGTTGAAAAGTATACACTTTTCATTTTCCAACACAGTTTATTTAAAAATGGAATATTTAAATTGCATAGTAAATTGTACAAGGATTAAATTCAGTATTTTTTTTTTTTTCTCTCCCCACTTGTGAAAACAACACCTCAAAGTGACTAACATTACAAGTTTTGATAAAGGATTTTCAACATTATTCAAATGTTGACAATCTTTTGTATTGTATAACATTTATTATTCTCTAAACTTTGATTGTGGTTATCCTCAGCTGGTCTCCCCAATTGTGAAACATCATTCAGTGAAAATGAATCTCCAGCACAAAATTTTGACACATTTGATTATACCCAGTACCTTCTTTATAATCTGTACAAAATATTTTATGTTTGAATTACATTTTTACCTTTGTTAAATTGCATTATATACGAAAACTTTGTTTAAACCACACTGAAATAATAGCTGCACTACTATCAAGAATGATCCGTTTTGGAATTGTATTTTACTTTTAACTAAGAACATACACAGGATGAATATATTTTGGCCAATACAGTATTCCTATAATTGTTTGGTATAATGCTATTGTCTACCACTGGCCGTAAGTGACAAGTTTTATGATGTCTTAATGTCTGTAATCATTAGATATTAATTTAAAAATTTTTTTTTGTTTTCTAGGTTACTCAGTTGGATGAGAAGAAATCATTTGAGCATCATAAGCTGTTTCCTCAAGTGACATTATTTGTAGCTGAGCGATAGTAGGCAGAGAGCATACAGATGTATAAAGATAACAACTTTTTCAAGGAATGATGAAAAGATTAAATGAAAATAAAAGGTGGCAAGAGAGAAATTGATGTCAATTCTACTGATTTTACTCTTGTTTGAACTTTAAAAAAAAAAATTCTCTTGTTTCACTACAAATGCATACCAACTGATATATATATATATATATATATATATATATAGGTCCAAGTAAAATTATAAGAGATCTGGTTGAAAAGAGTAAAAAAGAAAAATAGGAATAATTTTGAAAAAGTGTGTGTGGGTGGGGGGTCAGCTTCTTTGAGTACCCAAATGAAGACAGATATAAAGTGTAAAAGAAAAATCTTTCAAAGAAAGAACATTTCTAGATTACTACAAAATGTATGCAAATCACCAGTTCCATAAACTGTGTGGTTTCTGTATGGGTGTGTTTAATATCGACATACTGGCATATATTGACTCGTATGCCTGTGTACCTCTATGAAAGGTGCACCTGTGTCAGATGAGAGCATTTATGATGTATGTATGCTTATGTCATGAATGGCCTGAGCCTGTTTGTGTCTATGTTCACAAAAGTGTAAAAATGTACCTGCATGCATCTGTGAGTGAAATTCCCTCCCCAACACACACACACACACACACACACACACACACACACACAAAAACACATGCATGTAAGGGAGCAGGCATAATTGTTGGGTTTTCTCTATGCGCCAACAATAATTTCAAAAAAATTTACAACTATATAACTTTGTGCCATTTACATACAAATGCAATGATTCTACTATACATGAATTATATATTCAGACTTAATTGAAATGATACTATTAGATTTTTGTACAGGAACTGTGAAATACATTTTTTTTTTAATCCATGATGGATTGTAAAGAAAGCAACTATGACACTATCTAGCATTATTTTGTTCATGATGCATGGTCAGTGCTTAACACAGGTGGGTTGAGTTAAAATCTATATAAGTAATGTTCAGCAACTATAAATGGAGATATTTACTCTCTTTTTAAGAGGTGCTTGATATAAACTAAATTATATATGCAATCATGGTTGTGAATCTTTGCTTTCTATAACCATTTCTTCATAGATATATTACATACTGGTTTAAATTCGTTATTATTGTGCATATACACAAACATAGTGCATGTCTATATTGCAGGGGTGTTATTTTTTATTGCACACCTTAAATCTACATATTTTTCTCCGCCTTTGTTTTTGAAGGTGTGTGTGTGTGTGTGTCTTATGAGACACATTTATAAAGGTTAATTTAGCTGAGACCACAGTTTGAACAAAAATTAATATAGGCAAAGTGTTATAAGTAATGTATTTATAAAAGTGAACAATTAAGCAGTAATATATGGGCCCAAATGACTGGATTATAAAGCTAATTAGCCTATGAAAAGCTATATTCTCAGCTATGTACATGTCTAAATACACACTAAATCTGTGTGTAGATTTGGAAATACACATACTTAGTATACAATTATAGTTATACTTTATAAATGTATTCTTGAAGATATGTGCACATACCCATGTATGAGACCAACATTTTAATATACACTATTTTTTCATACTCCCCTGTATATTTTACTATATATTTATAGTGGTAGGGTTGTACTCTCTCTCTCTCTCTCTCTCTCTATCTATATATATATATATAGACACACACACACACACACACACAAAAAACTTGTATAACTATGCATTATTTCATCCATATATTATTAGTATACTGGTTTTAATGTTTCAGCATTTAAATACACATTATTTATATGGTGTTGTCTGCAGCAAAAATAATACCTTTTTTTTTTTTTCTTTTATTGCACAAAGTTAAGTAGTTTAAGAAAAATTACAGGTATAGTTACATCAAAACAGCATGATTTGTTCTGATTAACAAATTATTTAACATGTTCAAAATTCTCCTGTTCATGTTTAGTACAAAGCTGAATCCTATAAGCAACACTTCTACAAATCATTTATTAATTTAAGAAAATTTGTCAAAAATTGTCCTTAGTTTAAGCCTCTAAACAAGTTCTTTCAGTATACCCACAATAAAATCTGGTCATGATGGCCACTCAATTGCCTGTTATCCAATTAAAAAAAAAAGTTGCTACCTTTGCTGCAGTGTTAGCTCAAATGTATGTTTGTGTATGGAAAATTCCTCTTTTTTTTTTTTTTTTAAGGACTTATTCTGAAGCTAATTTAAACTATATATGCTCTCATCTGGTTTAAACACAAGTACACACACTCAGGTTTATACGCATACATGACATTCACCTCAGACTGAAATATACAAATAGGTACGTATATTTCTTGGTGCACATATTAACATATACAATGTCTTTGACATGGCTCTCCTTTTAAATAATGTGTGTATTCACACACACACACTACACAATGTCTGTGCCTCTTTTTCTTTTCTTTTTTTATTTACTGTTGATTATCTTGTTCAAAACTTTTTCCTCCAAGCTTCATTTAAAATATATATATATATATATATATATATATATATTTTTTTTTTTTCCCCCTTTCTCTACTTGTTCTTTCTACCTCTCTTCTACTTTAAATAAATACTGTGTGAAGTGGTTTCTCTTTCTTTCTTTCCTCCTTTTTGTTAGCAGCTACATCCTATTATTTTTGTGTCATGGCCATGCAGAGGGATTAAAACAATTTTTAAACGTGCACTCTTTTCAAATGTTTCTTCAGTTGTCTGTTTTATAGCACACATTCAACATAAAACAAAGACTGAAGCTAGTTAACTGTAATTATTTCTTAAGGTTGTTATTTATTTAAAGTTTTTTTTTGTTTGTTCAATAAAGTTTGCATTAATAGTATTTGCTATTTAGCAGACTTCTCTGCTTATTTTCTTCAAACTATTGTGGACAGTGATTGAATTTTAAAATTCCCGCAAGTACAACTTGCTTAAGTTTTTAGTTCTGTTATGTACAATATATGGCAACATGGATTTATTAAGTTGGTATCTTTTAGGCTATAAACCAACTTGATACAAGAAAGTCTTTTTTCTTCTCCTCTTACTTTCCTCCCTTAAATATACATTCTCTCTTTACCTTATTTCTCAGTGCCTCTTCTCTTTCTGAACACTTCTATTTATCAATCTCTTTCATTCTAAGTAGACTACAATACTGACTTTATAAGGATTAGCATTTCTTTGAGTTGACTCTTAATTTGCTGGCAATTCAAATTCTTCAAACAATTCACACATAATTGTCTTTACAGCCTGAGGCCTTGTTTTCAATTTCTTATTGGATTCTTAGGATTTTTCCAACTGTTATCTATACTTTTGTGCCACTTGTACTTTTTTTTTTATGGTGTTTGAAAAAAAAAAGTTAAATTAAGTACAACAACTTCAGATGGAAGATTTCTTGTTTCCTTTTAGACTCTTCAAATTGTATGGTTGTAGATCTCTTACATATGCAACTTGGACTAAATCTTACATAACGTATCACTAATGTAAATAAAATGTAGCATTCCTACTGTAATGTTTGAGATGAGACCTTATTTCAAGAGTTGTTCACTCATTTATTGCTGTTGCCAATGTTTTAAGTTCCCAAGGAGTTCTGTAAAGTTTTTAGCCCAAATTTTGTATATGTGAAACATATTCTTAGTTAAACTCATAACTCATAACTCTTTAGCACTCGTTCATATAAAAAGGAAAGTGAGCAAAATTTTAACAATTTCCAATCATTAAAAAGATTAAACTGGACTTATGCCACTTTTTTGTGATAAATGATTGGTGGGGAGGGAGTTCCACATTGTCTCATTTGTAATTTTTTGCTTTCAGTTTATTTTAAAAATAATTACTGAGGAAGTACAGTATAACCCAGATAGAAGAGATTTTCTCTGGTCCCAAATTAGAGCCTGTGGTAATGTATATAAAATAGACGAAACAAAGAACTTTTATCCGGTCCTGACAATTCTCTTATATCAGGGTTACATTGTATACAGAAATAGCAGTCAAGAGAAATCCATCCTTTTAACACCATTTTTTATGGTTTTGCAGGTGTTTGTTAGACTTTGCTACACCTTTTCCAGCAAAGAAATTGACTGGTTTCACTTATACAAGATTTAATGTCAGAAAGTAGTTTTTTTCTCCTACAGTCATGCCAAACTTCATGGTAATGCTTCCTTTCCATATTTTCATATCCAAACAAGATTGTGGAAAACCAGCCATGGAGCACAAGAAGTAAATTACTGAGTAACATCCCATATAAAAAAGGTACTTTCAAACTAATAGATTAATAGACTAAAATTTAATGTTTCCAAAAATTTAAATTTACCCTCAATAGCTGATTATCACTCTTATTCTTAGTTGTCTTTCATCACACTAATTCTCTTTATTAAAAAACAATATACTTTTCTAAAACTAAGGACTATTAGCTAGCTGACTGTAGTCCTATTGACAGTTCATGTTCTATAGACTGTATAGTAAAATTCAAGAAAATGATGTGCTATTTTTAAGTACACAGTAATCCCAATTTAGGAAAATATCTAATGTACTGAATTTTAGAAATGCCAGCTTTAAATCTAATGTACAGTTCTTGGGTATGGTTGCTTACTTACAATTGGCATGTTTATGCACTATTTAAAAAAAACAAACTTTAAAATGGTATTTGATATTAAGCCTTTTCCATTTATTAGTAAATCAACTCTACAATAACATTAAATTTAGTCTTTAAATGCAGAATTTTATTAAATGTCAGCTTTATTCTTGGTAAATTTAGATTTTGTTTGTCAAAAACAAATTGACAATTTAAATTCTCAGCAGATTACTGAAATAATCTTTCACCTGGTTGTACAAGCACCAAATTTGGCATACGTTCTCTAGGACCTATTCCTCTCAGAAAAATGTTACCCATGTTAAACAAAATTGAAGTGGCATGAATATGTTTTTGAGTTAGGAAAATTAATTTCTGCACTTACAAAAATCGTAATTATTGAGAATTATGATATAGCTGGAAATAAATGACTCTTTTTAGTGCTACATTTTGCAAAAACAAAAGAATATAGCATGTACAGATCTTTGGATCCATGTGGTTGATTAGTCAATAATTTAATCATCACATTTACATTCACAACTGTGTTCACTTGAGACTGAAGTGATAGCATTTACATTACCCTTGGCATTCTGCCTTGCAGCCACATTTTAGCTGCTGCCAACTGGGTCATCCAAAAGACTTGTCAGACCTCACCAGCTTTCTGCCACCCTCCAGTTTGCACACTATTGTCTGGCTCTATATGCAGCCTTTTTGATAGGCGGAATATTTGGCATGCTGTATGAATAGTTGCGCATGTCAGTCCCATGTCATTATATGACCTTTGCTTCTGGGTGAACCAGTTGAGTATTACCTCCTGGAGCTATCTGGTGATTAACAAACTTCACAAGGATGTTGTAGTCTTCATTTTCTATAACTGGTGGATACTGACTGCTTGAAAACGGGAGTCAGTTGAGGGTGAGCCTCCGAAGCAGCTTTCTTTGTTTTTAATTTTTTCTGTGAAAAGCTGGTAGAAGATATCACAGCCAGTGATGGTATGAAAGAACAGCATGCCACTGGATTTGTCTGGGCCAAGATTTGCCAGTCATGAATTAGCAACCACTTAACTGACCCTGGCCAAATTCAACCCTAACCCACATCTTGGAGAATAGCAAAAACACTGGCTGCATAAAGAGCATGGTTTCAAGGACTTAAACTTTCAAGACTGATGACTGTTGGAAAGAGCCTTTGGTCACAACATTGGCACTATCTCATCAGCAAAGAACCTGAAGAGCTGTGTCTTCTTGTCTAAGAAAACTTTTCCAGTTAAGTGGCGCCTTGGTTTTCTCCATTATTCTGTGTTGATTCTCTTTGCCTCTCTGGTCTTATTTCAGTATTCAGTAAACATCAAAAAACTATGTCCTTGTAAAAGTCAATGAGTACATCTGAATTTTTTAAATATCTAGGACGGTATTTGATGGCAATGAATATACAAGAGAGGATGACCCATCAATGATAATGATATCACATCCTGGGATAATAACTAGCTTCCAGAATTTTTGATAGTTGTGACTAACCAGTCACTCAGCACTACATGGAACGATAGGTGTTTCATGTTTCATGTTTTTCAACATGAAACACCTATCGTTCCATGTTGAAAAAAAAAAAAAAAAAAAAAAAAACCTCAAGTAGGTGCTTGGCAGGATATAGTTTCAGCTATCTGTGACACGATAACTAGGCTATATTAAGGTGCTTTGTAAAATATGTATTTTATTATAATAGATTAAAATAAGAAAATGGTTAAGAATAGAAAATAGATTAAAAACATGAAAATGCCAAAAGTGAAAAAGAGGAAAAAAATAAACGCTTTTTCTTTTATGAGGAAAATTGTGGAAGAGACAAGGGTATCAGATTACTGTTTTAAATCCTACCACTCTTCCGCTAAATATTTGACTAAATTTGTGATTTAATGTGATAAAAGATAAAGTTCAGGAAATAGGTTTCTTTTTTAATGACCAGGTCAAAGGCTGTCTTTTAGTGTATCTTGACCACACATTAAGAATTTTCCGGTGGAAGCTTTAAGATATAAACAAAACCTGGAAAAAATACTAAGTCCGCCAGATGTTTACACATCAAAAGAAGGAAAATTTAAGTGCCCTGAAGTTTCAGACTTGCAGTCGCCAATTGCTTATCAACCGGTTGTTGAAAGCATTTCCGAATTAATTTTAAATAGAGTCAGTGAGTTCCGGAGAAATTGTTTGGACCGACCATTGGGGTGTTACATATCTCTTGGCAAAAGAAGTCTTTGTTCTTTTTGATAGGCTTATAGAAGGAAGCTCATCACCCAGACCATTGAAAAATTCTTGGACAGCAACCTTCCTATGAGTTGGGGAATTTCTGGGTTTTTATTTTGATATTCTTAATTAGAATTAGTTCCTGTGCTTCTTGATTTCCTGATGTTGCATGTTAAAAGATGGATATGCTGGTTCCATGGATTGATGTGGTTACCATTGTTAAAGAGGGATTATTGCTGATGTTCAAGTGTTGACAAACCACACCTTCCTCTACATATCTGGCTACAGCTGCACTGAGGCCATAGTCATGGTGTATTTCTATTAGTAGTAGTGTTATTTCAGTTCCAGGGTAACTACATCATCACTGCTCAAGACAGCCAAAAGCTTGCTGTCATTAAGCCTCTCATTTAGCCACATGGTTATGGAAATTAGATTTCTCTAATCAAAATAAAACCTATTCAACATTTGGACCCATAGCACATTCCTATTTACATAAGTTTAGCACTGAAAACGCCTTTTATTTTATGAGCCAGGCATCTTGAAAAATGGTTGGTCTTTTTACATGGGTAATGTATTTTTCTGAGAGAATTGGCCCTGAAGCATGTTTACCAAATGCTGAGCTTATACCATTAAGTGAAAGAACCTTGTGGGATACAGAATGTGCACCACTACAAAAAGTGCTTTTAATAAAGTGGGAGAAAAAAAAACCCCTGAAGATCTGACAATGACTTGCAAGAATTTACAAAATGTTTTACTGCAAAAACACTAAGATTCTCTTATATTAATCTTTGGCTCAAAGTTAATCAAAGTTAAAAAAAAAAAAAAAAAAAATTTTGAATGTGTTAGAAAAGATAAAAATCATTGACAAAGCCATTTTCATGGTAGGTGTTAAGAGAAAAAAAAAAAAAAAATAATTAATGTCTTGATGTGTACATGAAAATGCATTTTTGTAAATCAAGTTTAAAAGCAAAAATAAATAAGTCAAAAACAAATATTAATTATGCAATTTTATTTTAAATCAAAATTTCAGCTGGTCCTCAATCAAACAAACCTGGAAAAAAAGGAAATGGAGAAGTTATTTAATAAATAAGTATATATTTTTTACAATCCATAATTTAATTTTTTTCTCCAACCAAATAAAAATGTAAATAGTGTTAATATTTTTAAAGAGAAGGAAAAGTGTTTCACTTACCAAAGCCCATGTCATCATCTGATTCTTCAGATTCTTCTTTCTTTTTCTCCTCTACTTTTTCTGAAGAAAAAATAAATTTTAAATAAGTAATCAAACACTGAATAATTATATATATATATATATATATATATATATATATATATATAGGGTGGATCCAGAACAATTGTACCACCACCTTAAAGACTAAATTGTGTATGTTAACACGATTGAACCCAGAGGTAGTATATGCATGATTAGGGAGCAATCTTACATTAGACTATAACAACCTCTACACACTGAACTGAACTCTTATGTACAATTCTTTTTTTATTTTATAAAAACTATTAGTATTTTCACATCCACCTGACCTGATATGGTTGAAGCTGCAAGCTTTTTTGGATGTCTCAACCAAAAACCAGCTAATTTTACTAACAGAAAATGAATTGCCAGTCATGCTTTAAAAATGTGTTTATTACATTCTCCCCTTTGTTTTTCTTAGTGCTGTAAATGAGCATAATTAAAGATTCTACAAGAACATGTCCTAAATGTCAATACAAATGGTATTTGGCTACTGCTGGTTTCTACTGTAGGGAAACAAGACCAAAGTCTTAGAACAATAATTTCAAAGATTATTCATTTATTCTTATTCAGTTATTTCCTCATCATCTAAGTTTTCCCTGAAAATATAAAATCTGTCTCAAGCAAATACCACTTCTTAAAACATGTATATTACATGTTTTAAAAAGTGGGGCATGTAGTTCTGCCATCTCTAAGTATTAAGGATACTTGAAAAACAGCCTCACTCTCCTACCAAATCTAAGTATTGTTCATAAAATGTTTTTTTATTTATTTTATTTTATTTATGTTTTTTTTTAAAAAAAAATAAAAACTCTTGCTAATTTTTCATTCTATTTGAAAAATGTCTTCAGATTTGCGGCACATAATTTTCTACATAAGATGTAGAAACCAAAAATGCCAAGTAATGATGAAAAGGCAAAAAAGATTTAGGATTCAGTGTTGTCATGGTTTTGTAGTTTATTTCGCTTCCAAGCAAAACTTGATGCATTTAATTAGCATAATTGTACAAAAAATTTTGCTGCTTCAGCTCATGCATAAACAATACATTTTATGGCCGTATGAAAAATTAATGCAGTTAACCAAGATTTGCCACAGGTGGGTGGGTAACTATGTTCAGCCATCTTCAACAATCAAGACTTGTACATGAAAGTTGAACATGTTCTACGAACAGATACACATGCTGACATCATTACATCCACTTTTACTGCAGTTACTGGTGCACACAAGAAGGTTGTCCAGTTAACTATCTTCCAGCCAGTCAAATAGTAATGATAATATGATCCTTATAAGGAAAGGGTCAGCATTCAGCCAGTGCTACTTTTGCTTTAAATTGTCAAAATAATTTTTCAGAATGTCAGTCAGTTAAGTGCCATACGCGATACACGCTTGGGCAGAAGATTATCCCGCAGTAGGTGCCATTGCTTTCTGCGGTAGACTGGTTGCCGAACCCAATCTGTCCTGCTATTTAACCCATAACTGGAAGGAAGAGACGGATTAATACCTTTCCCAAGGGTATTTGCACGTAGATGAATACAATGGATTTAACTGGAATTCGAACTCGGCTTCTCATTCCGAGCCGATATCCACTGTACCACAATGCAGGATGTACAGTAGCTATTATCATTCTTTCCAGTATTAATGAGGTTTTCTTCCTAACCTTCGTTTCAAGTTACTTTCCCTTCTATGGTTCTTTGATTCTATAGTGGCAATCCACTAAGTCCAAAGAATAATGGCCTTTGGTAACACATTTGATTTGATCAGATATTTTTAACCTTTGATATGAGAAAGCAATAGCTTACAATTAAAATATTTAATGAACAAGTCTGGCACTAGGCATGACTTTTATACGGTCTTGATATAGATAACCTGCAAATAAATGACAATCATAATTGTCATTCTGCTCCTCAAACAGATGGTTGACACAAATGACTACTGTAAGCTTTTGTTTAAATAGTAAACTTACCTTTAGCAGGTGCTGCAGCAGCACCACCACCACCAGCAGCGGCTGCAGCAGCCGCAGGTGCTGCGGCAGTTGGAGCTGCAGCCATGCTGCCAACTTGTGTAAGCAGAGATTTGATGTCAACACCTTCTAAAGCACGGGCAAAAAGAGCTGGAAAAAATAGAGAGAAAAAACAATCTGTAAATTATGACCAAAACAAGACCCTTCAATTTATAAGACAAAAGAAATTCATTTTAATTATCCTTTATATTGTGAATATAATACAAACAAAAGTACCATTGGACCAATTTTTGCAATCATTTTTCACTACAAGGAGATTCCAGCATGTCAAATTAAAAGACTTGAATCCAGTGCTTTTTTTTTTTGTTTAGCAAAGCATTTTTTCATGTGCACATACATAATAAAAAAAAAAATCATTTCAATAATTTCTTTCAATTTCCCTTTATACTTTGTTTTAAGGTTTATCCCAGTAAAATTGTTCAGCCTTAAAGATCGTGTGTGTGTGTGTGTATATATACACACACACACACACACACACACAATTACAATTTTTGTTGTGCCCAATAAGAAAAGAAACTTAAATAGAAACTAGTTTCATTATATACTCCATGAGTGCAAAGAACACCAAATTATAAGTAAAAATCTTTGAATGGCGTGTTGTGAATGACCTACAGGCTAATTGCTATATAAAGCAGTCACCTTCGAACGCATCACATTATTATAGCAGCAAAGAAAAAGAACCAGATAAAACGGGTTTAACTGGCACCAAAGACACTTTGCTGCAATGCAACTAAGATTTAAAACTAATTTTCCAGTTTTAAATTGATACATGTAAATTCAGACAAAAAAAAAAAAAAAAAAAAAAAAAAAAAAAAAAAGTCAAATATTTTAGTATCAAACAGTTTCATAAGCTTTTTACACATTTTGCCATTTCTACAGAGAAAATTACAATAAATGAATAACTGCAAATTTTCTGAATGATTTATATTATTTCTTTATCTTTAGAACTAGAACTACCCCTGAAAATGATTTACTTAAGAAGCTCCTAATCTCACAACCACCCTCTGGAAGATTCTGATGGAAAAATTGCTTTTTAATTAGGTTTTGGGCATATATCTATATAAAAATGAATATCTGTATGTGGGGGTGCCCGTCTTCATTCTAACAAACCCTACTTCTCAAAAACCCTTGGTCCTATTTTAACCAAAATTAGGTCACTTGTCGATCACAACACAAACATTTGATGTAAGCGAAACTTTTTCAAATTGATCTACAGAGTATTGAAGAAATCACCAAAACACTTAGAAACTTTTCTTTTCCTCAGACACCTTATACAAATTCAACTAAAATTGAATAACTTGTAAATCAAGGCCTGAACCTTTGATGTACACAAAAAAATCTTTTTTTAAATCAATGTACAGGGTTTGACAAAAATCAATGACAAACTATTTTGGGTGGTGTAATGCACACTTATGCAACTCTTCAAGAGGCTTCACTCAAACTAAAGTCACTGGTAGCCAAAAGCACTAGGATAAACAAATAGGAAATGCTTATCAATCTAATTATTAGATTCTAATAGGTCTCACTTTTGTTAAAGCTTCAAGATAAATTTGGGTATTTTATTTTGGTTTTCGTTGGTTAACCAAGCTTTACACACTACTTGTCAGCTAGAATTAGTATTTAGTGAAATCTCAAATTGACATGTCAGCTCTCGAATTTAGATTTCTATGAATTATTAAATTACAAACATTGTTTAACAAGCTATATGTATTATACAGGAAGCCAAAATAACACACAGCAATATTGGCTTTAGCCTTCATGCTAAGCCTCAGCAAAATGAAGACTTAATTTTTGATAAAATTTATCATGAAAGCTAAAGTCTAAATAATTTAAGCAAAGAAGTAACATTGAGCACAATTACAGGAGCTGTATGACAAAAATGGTGGTAATGTCTTCATACAAGAGAAACATCACTAAAACATTTACTGTCAGTTTATGTAGCAAGCCTCAGGAGGTAGCAAAGTACTATCACCAAACACCGCTTTAACTTGCTCAGAGTTAAGAGATAAAATTCCAATCTGAGTTGCAGAGAAATGTGCAAGAGTAGCACTAATCAAGTGTTATTGATAATAGCCTAAAAAAAAAAAAAAAAAAGGGGGGGGGTCTTTTGCATGCTTTTATGCAATAAAAGTTGTTGGTAGATCAAAGTCTGATGCCTTGATGAGAGAGAGAGAGAGAGAGAGAGAGAGAGAGAGAGAGAGAGAGCTTAAATTTATAAGCTCTATTTTTAAACTAATTGTAACTTAATTGAAATCTAAAAGATTAAATTTACTATTTCCACTAAAATTTCAATGAATAATGAATTTTTGTAAGAATTGATTTTATTTTTTTCTTTGCTAAGTAGTCTTATTTAGTTACTTTGTTTCTTTGGTTAAGCCATTAAAACAGATTTTATTTACATATATTTTACTTTGTTCTAAGGGTTGTTTCCCTTACACAATGTTAAACTGGGTTATGTTAACTTTTGGTCACCATACTTTCAGATTGATAGGTACTGTCATTGCCTACTTGATAGGTCAACAAGTCAGACCTTTGTTATTAAGAAATAGTTTTATTCTAAATTTAATGCCTAAAAGTTAGCTATAAATTTAAATTAAATAACATCAGAAAACAAAAGCAATGACTATAGTAAATTTAAAGTCAACATTCCTAAAATTAATTAGATTGAATACTGAACAATGTTCCACCCCTTTTTTTACATTACCAAATTATATAAAAAAATAGGGAAATTCCATTTTCCTATTTTTTTTAAAATAATTGTCTCAAATCAGATTAATCAGCCATAATTTAAATTGGCTCAGATTTTTTAAAAATAATAATAATAATAAAAAAAAAAAAAGTCATTCAATGAGAAAGAAGTCTTCTCCACACGAAAGATACATCATATTACTTGTTTGATCAGAAAGAATTAGGTCCACTTGACTGTTTAAACAAGACTTGAATTTAAGAAAATTAATACTTACTTGGCCAATAAGGTTCAACAGAGACATTTGCAGCTTTCAAGATTGTCTGGAGTTTGTCAGACTGGAAAAAGGAAAAGATAGCATAAATGGCATGAAACAATATTTTGGCCCAATTTGGGATACAAATCTTCATGCTTTCCTATTTTTAAAATTAAAAAAAAATTTTTTTTTGTAAGGTAATTTCTGTGTTAAAAGGTCATGTTTCACGATTTCTTCCCCTTGCAGGAAAATAATTTTTACACAACTATGTTGGACATCCTGAACAAGATCCAGTTTTTATTTAGATCGCATTTCTGTGAGCAACGTCATCAAATTAACAGCTGCATAAAAATGAAACAAATGCACTCATTAACTGAACAAACTCTTCATTTTTTACCTGTCTTTAGTTGGTACCAAAAAGATATCTTAAAAACCTAACAATAAGCTCATTATAAATTACAAAAAAAAGTATCTGGTCGGAAGAATGCGATTTACACAAGATAAGGATCTTTTGTTAACTCGCCCGAAAAATAAAAAATTTATAAAAGGTTCTTTTCCATTGCACTCCATTGGTTGGATTGACTTTCGTGATCGCCATAAATGTGGGCTACTCGAGTGCGCTTTTTCTAAGTGTGGGGATCACTGTTCGCATTCACTAATAAACACTCCTAAATTTTTTTCTAAGTACCTCGAATATCATCCACACTTATGAGATGTGACTAACTTACTGGTTTTTATTAAATTTTAATTTTGAGGGTTGGAGTTTTTGCAGGGCAAACTAAAATAAATTGATTAAAAACAGAAAAGGTCTGAAGATCTGTTAGCTGATGTACCAAAAAAGTGAAAAGACCGCAGCGTAACCCACGTGAGACTGAGAAATATTGTATCGCGCTGACCATCTCTTAAGAGCAGGAAAATACTTGTTTAATGCGCGATTAATCGAAAAAAATTGCGAACGAAATGTGAAAAGCAGATTTCTGTCCGACAACACATTACTGTTGGGCTAACTAAATTCCTCTCGGGGCTATGACGGTCGATCGGATAAGATAACGAAGTTTCGTTATTTCATTTGAACTCGAGATGCAAAATTTGTGATAAAAAGCCACACCTTACATAACCCCGCAAAAGGGGAATGTATCAACCATATTTCACTTAAATGCGCAAACAATTTAATATTTTTTTTATATCACCAGTCACCTCCTTCTTGAAAAAAAAAAAGATAAACGGTAAAATTGTAATGTAGTTTTAAAATTCACGCTTTACATTAATTTGAACATTACAATTAAACATTTAAAACTTAATTCAATTAAACTCAGAAATTGAAATTATCTTTTAATTTGCTGAATTCAAATGCTGTGGTCTTTGTTCATTCCAGTTTTATAATTCAGTTTTTTCCTTATATTCAATTAAAGTTTAAAGATCTTTATGAAAATTGGCATTTTTTATTTTATTTTAATAACATTTATCATTTAACCATCAAAACTAAGATTTAAGAATATAATTTTTGAACTTGAAGCCAGGGTTAAAAAGTCAAACACTACTAAAACCAAACGAGGTTACTACGTATTCGTCTAGAAGGAAATCGCGCCAAAAATCAATTAAAAATTACTAAAATAACGTATTTTATACATTTTTAGAAAAAGAATTTGATTAAATTATTCCTATGTATTTCTTTAAAATCTATAAGTCATATCATTTAACAAATTATAGTCAATGTTGTTGAAACTTAGGTTTATTTCCTTTACGCGGGCATAACTCCATGAAGCACATGGAAAATAAAATGAAACAGGTACTCACTGTAACTGCGACTTGGTCATCAGCGAGAATGAGAGCGGCATAAACACACGCAAGTTCATTGCTTGAAGACATATTTAAGTTCTTAAATAAAAATTAGATGGATGTACAATTAAAACAGTGTACGTCGCCGATTAAGGCCTTAGCTCAAAAGAGAACAGCACACTTTCAAAGCGATGATGGCTGAAAGAGGAAGTTTAAGAAGGCACGTGACCTAAGGTTGCTTGGGTAGCTATAATAAATTATTTTTTGATGTAATATTTTAATATAATATATAGGTTTCGATATCTATTTTTATACAATAAATGAATTTTATAGTTAAACTAAAAAATACATCAATTTGAATTTTAACGTTGTCATAGCACCCGTAGCTTGGCGGTGCGAAGAAGAAGCGTGGGGGGAAATTCTCGTTTTGTGTAAACAATATCCATAAATTATTTTGTTTTTTTATTATTAGGAAAAAGTAAAACTATATTTAGTCGCGGTTTATTTACTCTTATTACTTTGCAGAATGTCTTCTCGAGTTCAAATGTATTTAGAAAAACATAAAATCACTCCTCTTTTTGAGGTAAGCGCTATTTTTTTCGTCTGCTCACGTTTTGAAGTTTTAAATCTTTTCCGCCAAAGAAACAGAAAAAAAAGTGGAAAAAAGGTGAAAGGTGTCTATTTTTCTGAATCTTTCTTCAAACTAAAAACTGAATGATTAAATTTTTCAAAACATTAACAAAGTAATGTTTAGTCTGTTTTTGCATTGTTACAGATGAACTTGTTAACTTTAACTTAGTCACTTAGTTTAACTTTTTACTTAGTTTTAAAAAATCTAAAATAAATTTAAATTGAATATGGATCGAAAAGTGCAGATTATCTTGCTTAAATATATATATTTTTTAAATTATTGGAGAGTTTCTCTACTTGGTGGGAAATCAGAAATATAGCTTTTATCGAGACTTGAACTTACATCCCATACTTCGAAAGCCAGTCTTTCATGGGCAACGCTTTTAATCATTTCAGCCATAGAAAATTCAGTGACATCCACGATACTTTTTGTTTGTTGCTAAAAGTGAGATTAAAAGATTAATTTTGTCATGGCTGAAAATTGAAAAGACTAAGTGACTATAAGTGACTATTACCAAATTGAACTGTTGATGTGTATCTTTCTTTTTTTTAATCATTTAAATTTCACTCTTTAGTTTTAAATAAACCAGAAATTTTCATTTTTTTCGCTATTTTTTTCTTCAAAACATTAGCTTCTAAAACTTCTATGTCATTTTTATGCACAAAAAAGGTCTAGGTCTAACAGGTAAATGAAAATAAAATGTGCATTTAATTTAAAAGCAAAGGAAATAAAATGTTTTTTTTTTGTTTTTTTTTTGTGTATTTGAATCAGCCTACAAAATAAAAGACAAAAAATTAAAAAAGGTGTTTAAATATAAAAATATAAGATATTTATTTCCGTGTCTTTTTACAGCTAATATTTTTCTTAGTGTATGTAAGTATTAAAATTATTCTTTTATTTGTAAGAGTTCAGCCTTTTCTTGTAATTGTTTTCCAAGATGAAAAGAAATCCGATTTCTTCGTGTATGTGTGAGAAAGAAGAGGAGAGGGAGAAAGTGAGGAGAAAAGTGCAAGTGTCCCATAGTTTGGTGAGGAGGACAGTAAGAGAATTTCATCATTGTTGTGACATATCGTCACCTATTGGTTTGTTCGTTTAGAACCAGTCAGTTAAGTAAGTGT
This sequence comes from Ascarosepion bandense, assembly GCA_037127315.1. Taxonomy (NCBI): domain Eukaryota; kingdom Metazoa; phylum Mollusca; class Cephalopoda; order Sepiida; family Sepiidae; genus Ascarosepion; species Ascarosepion bandense. The sequence continues at coordinate 1,253,280 of JBBBDQ010000424.1, read as the reverse complement.
CATGCAATAATTCAACAGGAATTCAAGCTTGGCTCTCTGATTTCTCATCCCATGCCAATATCCATTACACCACAATGCATATCTGTCTAGAAACTTTTTTACTCTTGAAGAGTTCAAAGGAATCACGAAGCATGTTTGTTTTTTGGAGTGGGAGCAAAAAAAAAAAAAAAAGAAAAAAAAAAGAAACATGACTGCTTGGAGTGGACAGAAGATATCCTGCAGTAGGTTGCCATTACTTTCTGCTGTAGACTGGTTGGTTGCCAACCAAGGCTATAGAACCCAATCTGTCCTGCTATTTAGTTCATAGCTGGAGCGAGAAAAGGGATTAATTAATACAATACCTTTCCCAAAGGTATTTGCACATAAGTGAATGGCAACAAATCCAACTTAGCTCTCTGATTTCTTATCCCATATCACTACACCACAATGCATAAAACTTTGCTTAAATACTCTTCAAAGGGATCACAAAGCATTTTTTTTTTTTTTGGTGGTGGGAACACAACCTGTTGGCTGAAAAATGTTAAATATTTATTTTCAAAGCATTAATTTTTTAACTGGAAAAATGCACAATACTCTGGCCCAGAAATCATTTTTTGTCATTTGTTTGACTGTCTTGATACTAATTTCTGTTTTCACTCCACAAATGTTTACAGTGGAATAACAGATCTAAAAAAATATTCATTTCAAGAGAGGATCAGATAAAATATAAAGAATCAAAAATGTTTTAAACTTAATATTGTCTGACATCTGGTTTAGCTACTCCTGTCAATATTTTATTCTGTAGCATCAGCTCAAGTCATTACTGACTTGTGTTCCATTATTATCAAAATTTATGTGGGCAAAGCATTTAAGACAATGTGCATTAAGTCCCATCAGTAATTTCTAATTTCATATAGTTTGTTTCCCCTGAACAAAAATGTCTTGCTTTATTTTTTATCATTTCACCCCAAGCAAGGCAATAAAGCCACTAGGGCACAAGAGGTTCACTGAGTCTTATAGGATTTGAGAAAAACTACTATTAAAGATAGAGGACAATGAAAGAACAAGAATTAAGAAGACAAAAGATAATGATTGATATAGCATTTAAATTTTTGAAGATCAAAGTTGACTGGGAAGCAAGAAGCCAGAAGAGAGTTTCACAGGTGAGAAGTGCAATAGAACAAACTGTTAGCATAAAACTTACAGTTACATTTCAACTGAAAAATGATAAGATCTAGCACTATTCTTAAATTCATAAAGTCTAGGTACCATAATGGAAATTTCATCAGAACAATTACCATGAAAGTATTTATAGAAAAGGCCCAGGGAAGCTACATTATGGTGATGAGCCTTAACTATAAAGGTTTAACCTAGTGGAATTAGGGAATGTAACCCATCAGCAAATTTTCCGTGGAAATAGTAAGCAATAAAGCGATAGGTGTAAGGTATTGCATCTGTAAGAAAGTAGTTGTAGAGTGGAAAATAATTCATTACCTACAAGGCCATATGAAGCCTTCTGAACACTGTCAAGATTGGAAAGAGAGGATTGGGCAGCTTCAGCCCAGATATGACAGAGTTACTTTATTTTTGGTTTGATTTGAGTCTTGTAAAAATAGCACATATCAGGAGGAGCCAGGTACTTTCAGGAGTGGCATAGGGAACTAATCATTTTTCCAGCATCTTTTGTGAGGGATCATATATCTGAGTTCCACTTGAAGTCTGGGGTGAGCCTGAGTCCCAATAAATATTAAAAGCAAGACTTTATGAGTGGCAAGAATTTGGAGTCAGTTCAGTGATGATTAAAAGTATATAAAAAACTTGTTTTTGTGATATTGAAAGTTACAAGCCAGTTTTTCTCCCATTGAGCTGTTAGGGTGAGGTCAGGTAAGAAATCTGTTACCAATCAGATATTTGGAGATGCCTTTTTTCATCTGAGTTAGATCTGACTGACACTTCCTCAATATCCACCATATCTATTTGGTTAAGTATTATCATGGGATTTCTTGGTTTTCTTTTCTTTTTAATTTTTTTAATGATTTTCATTCTATATGGACTATGAATATTAAATTTTAAAAAGTATTGTCTCTTGATTTTAGTGTTAATATTTATTTATTATTTATTGACGCCAGGGCGAGTGTAAGTGTTTCATACCCCACCCACCAAATCTTTGATATGGATGCCCACCACTCTACTACACCTCAATTATTATAAGATAGTATTCACACAAAATACAAATTTTATTGCAATCTAATTATGTACAATAATGGATCATAGGCAATATAGGTGAACAATTTAACTAGAAAAATTGAAAATAAATACAATGTATTAAAATACATATTAGAGATGTCATAATATATCACTACATCTTAAATCAACAATGTTTTGTGACAATTTTTGACATCAACTTGGGATTTTTCTTGTTAAAAATTTTAACATATTCAACATGTATAAAAAAAAATAATGAATTTTATACAGTGTTTTTACAAAATGTAGCACCAGGAAAACAATGGATTTGAATGAAAAAAAAAAAAAAACAGAACCTTTTCATCTGTTGGTTGTTCTTAGTTTAATTTGTAAGGTATATAAATGTTGGTAGAAAAAAGCAAAAGTTGATAAGATAGTGAGAGTCACAAAGCATTCTCTAGGGCTCCCAGACTTCTGGTCCTTGGTCAGGGAGTTCAGGGGTGTACATGCCAGATTGATTGATACATAGAACAAAGTACAAGAAAGGGAAATTTGTCAATAGATTTAGTCTTATGAATATAAATATAGACAACATTTGTATCCTTTCTATTTAATTAACAGATATAATTTGTCTTTCAGCTGTAAGAATTCTTCACAAAAATGTATATATCTCTTCAGCCTTGTACAAAGGAATGCCAAGATGTTCTGTGACCAAACATCCAAACTTTTTGTAGAGGCTTTCTTAGTTAGGCTGATACCTTTCTATTGGAATTTAAAATAATAAATCACAAAAATGAAATTAATCAAGCACATAATAAAAAAAGGATGCTGAATGGCTACAGAAAGAACCAACCACTGATCGTGTATGGATCATGTGACTCTGGTTAGATAAGCACCAAATTCAAATATCCATCATCTTTTTCTTCCACCCCATTTTTTTTTTTTTAATCATTTCACCTCAAGCAAGGTGGAAATGCCACTGAAGTGCAGGGGGCTACATAACTGTAAAAAGATTAATTAGAAAAGAGTGAGGAGTACAAACTAGTTAGAAAGGAACAATAGAAAGCTGAGAAAGCAGGTGCGATGACAGATACATAGGTGGAGAGAAAGGGAAGGTTATACGGGGGTGGGGAGAGAGCTAGAGTCCAGTGGTTAGTAGATGAGTATTGACTTTGCATTTAAATTTCTGGAGGTTGTAGCCGTCATGAAAGCAAGAATACGGGAGCGAGTTCCACAGGCGGGAAGTGCGAGAGAAGAAGCTGCAGGAGTAGAATTGTCGTCTGCATTTGGCTAACCTGATTGTGAATGGGTGGGACCTAGTTGCCAGTCTGGTTGCACAAGTAAGCACCTGTTGAAGAGGCACCAGTGACTTAAGTTCGTCCGAGCAGAAGCCATGAAAGTATTTATAGAACAGACAAAGGGAGGCCACATTTCGACGATGGGGAAGTGGCTGCAGTCGAGCCGCCAGATCAGTACCTATCATATTACAGACTCTCCTTTGGAGCCTGTCAAGAACACTGAGGAGAATGGCAGGGGCACCTGACCATAAATGGCAGCAGTACTCCATGCACGGACAGATGGTTGACTTGTATATATGCAGGATGGATTCAGGCGGAAAAAACATCCTGGATCGACATAGTGACCCAACCTTCTTAGCAGTAGATTTTGCTATGGATTCAATATAGTGGTTCCATTTGTGGTCTGAGGACATGGTAAGTCCGAGGAGGCATAGTGTATTGCTCTCTGGGAGAATCGCTTGGTCCATGCTTATGGTAGGCAGGAGATGTTGCCTGTAATGGTTGACAGACAACAGCTTGGTCTTGGATGAATTGAAGTTGACAAGCCACTTCTTGCCCCAATTCCCCACAGAGTGTAGATCCTGTTCAAGGTCAGCAGCAAGATTATGTCTGTCCGCCACGACAGGTTTCTTACTGGTGCGGGAGTATATTGTAGTGTCATCTGCATAGATGCCTACTTGGGAGGTCGTTGATGAAAATAAGGAAGAGCGTCGGGCCCAGGATAGAGCCCTGTGGGACACCAGCATTCGTACTGTAGGATGAAGAGGCACGCCCATTCAAAACGACCTTCATTTTGCGGTTATTTAAGAAAGATTGGATCAGCCGACACTAAGCAGTGCTGTTCTTCCACTTTAAACCCAGTTAGTAGTATCAATTTATGAAGGATTAGAGCTAGTAGCTTCATGAGAAACTATTATTACCTAACAAAGCTAGCCAAGGGCTGAAAAGAACTTCTTCATACAAGATTTTTCACAAGATAAACAAATCCCTTCCACCTAAGCTAAGTCCGCAGACACACATTGTCTGTTACCACTTATTTTTTCATTTTTTTTTTCTATTTGTATATTAAATATATTTTTGAAATAGTACAGGTTTCTTGCGTTTCTATCTCTTGGGAAGCTTTCACTCAATTCATTTGAGCACTCAGGAACTTAGCACACTTACTTCCATAAACTTGGGATTGTATATTGGCATAATGGCATAATCACATTTGAGCAAATTCTTGAAGCAAGTGAGATTGACTAAAAGACATCAATAAAATATATACTTTAATATTTCTTTTGACCAAATTTGGTTATCTTTCATTTTAGAGTTTAAAAAGGTGACTTAATTCATTGACTAAAATGCTGCCATTTTGTAATGGTGTTTTTGTAAAAAGAAATAAAAAAAAAGGCTATCTACTGGATGAAGCCAGTATTATAGATCAGTAAACATTCAAATCAATTTCAGTCTTGGCCAATCTTAAGCATCATGAACTGAGTTGACTGCCATGTCAGTAGTAAATTTCATATGGGTGACTGTGGAGGTAATGAGAAAATCTTAAGGGATTTTGCGATCTTCTATTTGTCCTTTGCACATAAAAAATATTGAATTGCTTTCTTTAGACTGCTTTACATAGGTTCACATTCTGAGCAGACATTACTTTTATAGATAAAAATAAAAAAAATGTGAAATGAAAATGATTAATTAAAATGAAGAAAGTTAGACTTAGTGCCTTTAGAGATGAAAGTTTTGTGTTAGAAATAAAACAAAAAAAAAACTGGCCACAATACAATGTAACTTATTTTACTTATATTAAAACAACTACAGGGGATGCAAATGTAGGTATACAGTAATGAAAAACAAAACATGTGAACAAAATATATTAAATGAATCTTAGAACCATTATTATAATACTGGTGTAATACTGACTGTATATCTACTTTATCAGGCCCCTGTATTTAATTTCCAGAAAAAAAAATTAATAGTTATATTATATTTTTTTAAAAATTAATGGTTATATTATATAAAAAAATTAATGGTTATTTTTAAAAAATTAATGATTATATTATATCCAATCAACATCTTAAGAATTAATGGTTATATTATATCCAATCAACATTGGTTTTCCAAAACTGGACATGCTTTATTTTAATTTTCTGTATGATGTTACTTTGAAAAAGATACAATTTCAAGAGCCCAAAAAGTAACCGAGGTTATGTAAAGTTTACATATAATTCTTATTAGTCACAAAGAATTGAATTATATTTCCTTTTTTTACTTAGTTATAAGGAGATGTTCATTGTGGTGCAAAGAATATCACCTCAGAATGATAAATTGGAGAACCAAGTTCAAATTCCAGTTGAATTTGTTGTATTCAGTTACATGCAAATACCCTTAGGAAAGGCATTAATCTGTCTTTTCTTTCTCTACTTATGGGTGGAATAGCAGGACAGATTGGGTTCCTATAGCCTTGGTTGGCAACCAGTCTACCACAGGAAGAAATGGTAACTTACTGTGGGAAAATCTTTTGCTTAGTCAGTTGTGGATTGAAAGAGACATGATTGCCTATGCATGTATCACATACAGCACTTAACTGACTGACTAATGGAGAAAAAAGAATATGTGCTCAAAATATGAGCCTAGGTAAATCAATCTAAATGAGATAATTTAATATTTGGTATGTGAAAAACATTTCAGATGTAAAAATGGAAGATATTCCAACATTCTGTCAAAAACACCATTTTTCAATTTGTACCATATCTGCTTTAGTGTTGATAATTAATCAATATGTTTTAACAAGCTGTAACATGCATAAAGATTCATTTTTATGTTTGTATAGGAGTTGATGAACAAAATAATTCGAGATTCACCTGACAATCCCATCATTTACCTTATCAAACAGCTTTACAGAAAAGCTGGTCTCAGTATTCCATTGGTAAGTTCATGTCTTTTTCTTTTCTTTTTTTTTTTTCTTTCTTCTTTTTATTTTTAATAATTTCACCCCAAGCAAGGTGGGATCACCTCTAGTCTTCAGGAGATTACAATGAGATAAAAGACTGGGTACAGAGGGTATTGAAGAAGGGATAAAAGATGAATAAGATTCAAGAAGATAGAAAATAGCTATTGATGTTGCATTTAAACTTTTGGAGATTGTAATTATCAGAGAAGCAAGTAAATGGAAGGAAAGTCCATAGGCGGAAAGTGTGAGGAAAGAAACTGTTGGACTAGAAGTGGTAGTTACATTTAATTATTTCAACAGTAAAAGGGTGGCTCCTAGATGGCAATCTAGTAGCATGCTTAAATTACATGGATGTTTATATATATATATATATATATATATATATATATATATATATAAAACTGAAGTGTAACATTCCTCCTTTTTATTAAAGAGAATGTAATATTCAAAATTCTAGCAAAAGCATTTAGTTAAAATCATAATGTTTGTTTCTTTTATTTTTTTACTATTGGTTCAATATTGTCAGTTTCTTTCCTATTATTTATCATCCAAAGACTTTTAGCAATATTTGCCAATGATTTTATTCTTTTATCCTTTCCTTATTTATTGATTGTAGTAACATAACATTTTTTATGGACAACGATATATTTTCAAATTTTTAAGAAAAGCTTTTTGAATTGTAACATTCTTTTGTTTTGTTTACTTATTTCTTTTACTTTTGGTTCAGATTGGAATAGTTAATTTCTCCCACTTATTTATCTTTCAAATATTTTTAACAACAACAGTAATAAAAATATGTTCTCATATTTTGATGATAATTTTATACTTTTCAAAATTTTTTTCTTATTTATTGTTTGGTTTCTACAGTAATAATGATAATAATAATGATAATAGATACTGTTTAATCCAATGTAAAATATATGTGTACGTTTATGCATGTATGTTTTTATGTGTGTACTTTTGATGGTCACTCCGCGTCACAGATGGAAGGGCTTGTGTGGTCCAACAACTCTGAGAGTGATGTGAGTTGAGAGTTCTGAACTCCTGGTAGGGCTATGAAGATGAGGACTGGGATTAAGGATAGACCAAGCCCAAAGGCCCAAACAGTGCAACAAGTCGATGACAACAGATCTCAATAGATGAACCAGCAGATGAAGAGGGCTATGCATGATGGACATGCAACAGAAGGTACCACTTGAAATTATAACAGTCAGCGGTAGTCCATTGTGGTTTCAAAACTGAATTTTGCATGTCTCATTCCATATGTGCACAGTAGAAGATCATGAAATCAAGTGTGTGGGTCACTTCCTGGCAAGATGAGTCTATGAGGCTTGTCCTTAACAAATTCACGCCATCAGAACTTTCTTTTAATCTGATTTTCTTTTACCTCCAATTAACTCTTGCGAAACCAAAACAGAATGAGAAATCAGAGAGTTGAGGTTGAATTCCAGTTGAGTTCATTACATTTACTTACATGCAAATAACATCTTCCCCTTATCTATGGATTAAATAATAGAGCAGACTGAGCTCTTCATCCTTGATTGGTAACCAGTTTAGGAGAAGGATAACTGAATTCAAAAAATTGTATGTAGTTCTGGCAAAGCACATACTATATGCAGTTAATAAAAGGTTGGTTGATAGGTTGTTTTTGTTTAGTGGCATATTAACAACTCTATGGGTTATTTTATGCCAAAATCTCAATATGAAAATTCAAAGTTCATGATTATTTCAAGGGAATGACATTATTTCATGATTAAATTATAATTACTTACCTGCATTTTTTTTACCAAGTAATCTTACAAAATCAAACTTGTTTCTTACAAGAAATGAGGTTAATCATGGCAATTTAAAAATTTTTTTGCAAATGTGTGCCATGTCTTCAATTTTTCTATGTAAAATGTATTGTCATTTTACTATAAAAATGTATTGTAGGTCAAAATGACATACAATACATATTTTATTATAGAATGTGTTGATGATAATTCTACTATAAAATGCACTGTTGGTTATTTCACTATAAAATGTATTGCTGGTCATTTCATTTTATTTTAAAATCTTTTGCTGGTCATTTTGCTATAAAAATGTATTGTTGGCAATTTTACTATATATGTAGTAATATATAAAGATATATTTTTAGAAAAGATTTTATAAAAATGTTTTTTTAAAAACATTTTTATAAATGTATTTTTATATTTTCCTAGTATTTTGATTTCTATTTGGGTATTCCCTATTTGCCTATAGCTGGGATCCTAGCAGCTGCTATCACCTTAGGTCAGGACGAACCTGGGAACAACAACAATTAAGAGGTGATTCTGTGCTTCTCAAAAACTCTAATCCCCTGATCAGAGGCCTTATTGCCGGATATAGTTTATTATCATACCCAGAACTACTCATTGATGAGAGATCTTAACCCTCTGCAGAGGCGTAGATGGCATATTCTACAGTCCCAGCTAACAGGGTGAGCTTGTAGTGAACAGGAAATTATCTTCTCAACAACTTAAAACAGAATGACATATATGAGTATATTTGAAAATATATTTTTCTGTACTCTGGTTAATATATATATATTTTTTATTTAAATTGTTTTTCAACCAGAAGATCTGTGTGGATGCTTATGTGCAGATACTCAAATATGTCATTCTGTTTTAATTTGATGAGGAGATAACTTCCTGTTCACTACAAGCTAATGAAAGGATTCTGGCATTCATAATAGCTCTATTATCCCAACTATGGCCATTCTAATAAAATGAATAAATATTATTATTATTATTACTACTACTAGTATTACTTGGTTAACATTCTTTTGTTTTTGCTTTGCATTTACAGGAATTGAAAAGTAATATGAGCCTAAGTAAAACAACTCCTGATTTAAGTAAGTATTAAGCACCCCCTCCCAAAAAAACCCCAGAAACTATATATACAGCCATATGCTAAATTATATCTCACTAACTCATATCTGATTACAGATTCATCTTCCATAAAGGTTTTATTAATTATGCTTACTCTTGTAGTCCACCTAGGATTAAACTCACCATCCTTGGCTAACAAATTTCTGAAGATATTAGACTCTCACTCAGTTTAAATAATGTTTTCTAAGCAGTGACAGTAGATTGTCTCCCTTTCTGGCAAGGTGGATTTAACCTTTAGGCATTATTTAACTTTATTGAAATTTTCTTCAGGGAACATTTTTCAAGTGTTTGGTGAAGTGCTGTTATTCAGTTTATTGATCAAAACACTGTTTTGACAGGTTTAATAAAAATTTTAAATTTTACACTGGGGTGGGTACATTAGCTGACATTATATTGTGGCAGTATGTTAGGATTGCCAATCAAATGTAGCAAATATGGTGATGAAGGTTAATTCAGAAATAAGCAATGTTGGAGATAAACCTAACTCCGCCCACATTTTGTTATTTTATATATTAAAAACAATCGATGAAACAAATGACATGTTATAATAACAACTTAAAATTGTATTCCAACAAAGATGCACAAAATAAGAAGAGATCAGTGACTGGTAATGAAAGGTGAGATTAATATTGGTGAATTGAAAAGTTCAAACTTGAGTCAAGGTAAAAAAAAATGTACAAGATCAAATAAGGAGTTGTCTCACTTAGACTGTAAGGCTTCAACTGAAAAAAAAAATGTTTAAAAAAACTATTTCTTGTTAAGTGTTCTAGGTTTGAGTAAATTATTTTGTTGAGTGAATGTCTTAGATGATTGAGAGTTTGTAGGAAAATACTCTAAGTGAAGTAAAGCTTGTTGAAGAATATTATGTGCCTGAATGAATGTAAAGATTGTAATTTAACTTGAAAGTCTCAGTGAGTGAATTGGCACATTGCTGAGGTGAAGCCTGGACTGTCATGGATTCGAGTTTGCATCACATGGCGAACGAAGTGGGCGATGTTGTCTGTTACATGGCAAAATGAATTGGCATAGCTTCCAGGCCAACTGATTGAGGAGATGCAGGCAGGGTTTAAATAGGTGTCAGGTAGGATCGACTTAGCAGCACGGGAAAAACTTTATCTCATGTGCTGAGGATTCTATTGGCTAGAATCAACCAAGCAGATTGCAAGTTTTTGTAAAAATCAACTGATCGTTAAATTATTGCTAGATTGCAATTTCAAAATTGTCTTATACTAAGCAAATAGTATTTGTGAGTTTAAACAAAATGTATGGAAACGAATTAATGAAGGTTTCTTGTTTGTGAGGGGTACCACACAATATCATCCATTTGATGAGTGGGCTCAAAAGCCAAAAACGAAGTGACTGTATAATGGTGTACACAGTTTTCATTATTTTTTTTTCTTTAGTGCTGACAAGAAATATGGAAATAAAAATTAAATAATTCACTCAGACAAGCAAGTACAAAATCCAACTTATTAGAGTCTTCATCAGATTGTTCTGTGAAAAAAAGGCATGAAATCAAAGTAACAGTTTAGTTAGAATTAAATATAGCGCAGTTGATCAATGGCTGATTGAGTTTTTTTTTATGACTTATCAACCCTTTGTATATTATTTAAAACTGGAACATAATTCAGATGGTAGGAGGTCACTTACAGTACACAGTGTTCCTAAGTGGTTCCCTATCTCAGTACTGACTACAATTGACAGTTTAACTAGTGAATAAATGCCTGAAGGTTATTGGCGGTGACATCACAAAAGCATATAAATTAAGCTACCAAAGTGGAAATGGAGGTGTAGGAAATAGTATTCAATTGTGGGGAGGTGGATCAGGATTTGAGCAGTACTGATTGAGTCAACTGGGGATAAGAGTATGACAAATGAACCCAAATCACTGATGCACTTTTCCCATGCATTGAAAAAGTGTATTTTGCAAACTATAACTTATAGTGCATTTATATGTACATATATGTAACTGAAATCTATTTCTCTCACTTTCTCTCTTTACACACACATGCACACACACACACACACACATATATATAAAGAGGAAAAGAGTAATTATATGTAATGCTCTTTCTTTTTGTTTCTCCTTACAGTTTGTTATCATTCTTTTTCCTTTCAGCTACTCCATTCTGTCCAAGAACTATGGCATTATCACAGATATAATAATGCTCATAATGGGGTAAATAAAAATTGGAGAATAAACCACTCTTTAATAGTTAACTCCTGTTACATATGCAGCCTTAGATGTATAGATCTTATCCTTATAAATTGTAGCTGTTTCTTACTTTTATTCTACTTTTAATAAGAAAAATTTAAGTAGAATAACCAGATTTCTATCATGGCTTCTCCAGACGCAGGAATATATAGAGTGGATACTGATGTCAACACCAAGTGGTGACAGTCTGTTTCAAGTTTCAGCATAATCTTCAGATTGTTTGGTTTGGTTTAAAAAGTAAAAGTATTAGATTTATTTTGGTGAATTATTGTAAATATGTTACAAATATCATGCATTGAATTATTGGCCTCATGGTCTTCAGCTCAATGTTTTAACTACAGAGTTATTTTGTGGTAATAAGCTATTGCAAGTTAATAATATATGAATTTAAATTAACATTTTATATTTTAAATTATTTCAGCTATCCATGGTCAAAGCACAGAAATTGTTAGTAAGTCAACTTTGTTAGCTTCCTGGGCAAAAAAGTCAGGTAAGAAAATCCACTGATATTTCCTTAAATTCATCATTTAAAAATAATTAAACAAAAATATTAGTTTTTCATGTATCCAGTTTGTTTTATCTTTTAAACAATTTAATAATTGATTTTCTTTGAACAAAACTAAATAGCAGTCTTTATGATTCCTTCATACAGTGCTATTAGATCTTATTCATAGTTCATTAATGAGTGAGTGAATTATGTGTAGGGATACAGAAGGCATTTATCTCCCTTTGGTGGAGATAAGTCACATAGGTCACATGACGCCCACATAGTGATATCTTTTTATACAGTGACAAAAACAGCCAAACCAAAAGGTTACTTTCTTTAGCCCAAACCTCCATAGCCCATGCTGATGCTAAATTTGCTTCCCCAGCAGGTTAAAATTCCATTGTGCTATTTCCCTTTTTGTGATATATCTTTCCTAGATATAAAAAGAAACTCCAGCTCACAGTATAAATTTGGGAAAACTCAAAACTTGCTGTTTCCCATTCATGGAATATGTCCTCTCCTGAGACATAGATGAATCTGGCCCATTTCAATTTGGAGTCCTAAATATGGCTTCTTCAGACACAGGAATATCTCCTATAACAATATTTTGGAACGGTGATAATTAATTTTATTAATTAATTAATAACCAAAATCTTCAAATTACTATTATAGAGCATAAGAGAACATACTAAGAGAAATTTTCTTTATCCTCCGAATATGAGCAAAGGAAAACAGAGGTGATTAATTTTATTAACTAATTATTAACTGTAGCTGGAAAATCTTTATCTTTAAAAAGAAAGCAGAGATGAAAAATAACATCTGGTATTTCTCTATTATTGTAAACCTGGTAAGAAGAGAAAGAAAAGAGAAATGGATTTGTTTTCAAGCCACAGAAACAATAGATATCGGTTTCAGTCACCTCAAAGAAAGCTGACGGTCATTCTAAACATAAATGAAAGATAAATTTATTTGTTATTGTTTCTTGGTAAAGGAAAGGGAAATTTCATTTTTGTGTCCGACTATCTGGCTGGCATGACTCGTGAAAAAAAAAATTAAAGATAACAAATGTTTTGAGTCAAGTAATTTAGAGAAAAGGTATTTTCACTGACATCAGGGTAAAACTGATAAGGCATACTTGACACTTGAAAATATAGGTGACTCAGAGAATGGATATTAAAAACAGGTGCATATAAATTATTATTTGGGTAACAATGTCAATGGACCCTTGTCAACTTGTTTTGGGCGAAGACAGTTCAAAAAGGTTAATGTCTATTGTTTTAAGAAGAAAAAAAATCCCTGAAATTGTTTCGTGAGAATGAAAGATTTTTGAGAAAGGAAATTCCCCCGAAATTGTTTCGTGAGAATGAAAGATTTTTGAGAAAGGAAATTATTATTGATAACCCAATGACTGGGGATAAAAAGGGGTCTTATTTTAAATTTTCTTGAAAAATGTGCATTTAATAGTTCATTTTTATAGTTAAGACTTAATTTTAAAAAATTAAAAATGAATGTTTTAATTGTTGAAAATACTCAAAGCATTTAGCTACATATATAAACAAAACAAGTTGCTGTGGTGGTAGCAATTCTTTTAACAATTGGCTTACTAAAATAGTTGGCTTTTCAAATTGCTTTTGTAATTTTAAAAATCAGATGAATTCCGTGCAGCCAGTGCTCCTGTCAGTAAGGACAAATCGTATGTGAAACCATGGCAACAAAAGGAGAAGCCCAAAGCTTCATTGCACCCAAAGAAGCCTACTGAAGCCAATTCTATGGACTTCACTGAAACAGTAAAACCGAAGACACCCCAGGGTAAGTTGTATAAAAGAAGTCTTGATACATGTAACACAATGAAGACTTATATGAATTAAGCTCTCTTAAAGAAAGAAAAAATAAAGGAATTGGAATGGAGATTAGAGCTAAAAAATAATTTAATCTAACTTATGGTCACATCTAGCCACTTCAATTATAACATGATGAGACCTAGCTACCAATCTAGTACTGCACTTAACTTCATAAAGTTGAGGTACCAAATAGGAAAATTCATCAGAACAATTACCATAAAATAATTATAGAATAGGCACAAGGAAGTTATGTTACAGTGGTGGGATGAATACTTGACAGTTTTAAAATAATAATAATAATGTGAATTTACTGTTACATCTAACCATTTCAACTGCAAAATAATGAAACTATGGCATTTAAAGTTTGCATACTTGTGCACATTGTAGATGTGTGCATGTTCACATATAAACAATTAAAGAAGTAGCAGACAAGAACTTGTGTTTTCTATTATGGATTGTTTATTCTCCTTTTTAAAAATTTAAACTGGAATGAAACAAAGTTCTCAATGTCTCTTAGCCATTTTTTTTTTTTTGTCCAGAAGTTGGGGTAAGTAATTATAAGCATCGTATTAATGGTTGAGCTTAAATCAGTATAATCAAATATTATTACCATCCACAATTTACTTTCCTTATAAATTTGGATTCTTGGTTATTATATATTCAAAAGTATTAATGAAATTACATTACGACTACAAATCTATGTTCAATTTTGACTTCCTTTCTATAAGGCATCAGGATTGATAAATTTATGACAAGCAAGCATTATATTTTATATTAAATTTCTTTTTTATTTATTAAACTTTGCTAAAAGACAAATTGTGTCAAAGTGAATATATTAATATAAATAATATGTTAGCATTGGTAAAAGATTAAAAGACACATTGATCCCAGAAGAAGTTTTGAACTATAAAAGTTTCAGTTAGAAATGTTAAATTTGTAAAAATCTTAAGTTAGAAAGAAAAACTTATACAAAACAACAAGAGGTTCACATTATACATGCCTGCTGAAAATATAGATCTTCAACTTTACGTAAAAATGCTTTTTCAAATCATAAATCAAATAAAGTCTGCTTATTTTTACTAAAGAATTGTCCTAACTAGAATTATTTCTCCACCAAAGCTATTTTAGTCCTTGGAAATTTTTTATAAAGATCCAATAAAATGTTGTTTGTTTTTTAATTTGTTAACTGAGAATTGCATGTGATTTTCTTTAGACTAATTTTCTTGTGTTTATTTTTAACAATTTTTTAACCTTGTGTCGTTGTGGCGCAGTGGATATCGGCTTGGAACGAGAAATCGGGAAGCCGAGTTCGAATTCCAGCCAAATTCATTGCATTCACTTATGCGCAAATACCCTTGGGAAAGGTATTAATCTGTCTCTTCCTTCCAGTTATGGGTTAAACAGTAGGACAGATTGGGTTCTCTAGCCTTGGTTGGCAACCAGTCTACCGCAGAAAGCAATGGCAACCTACTGCGGGATAATCTTCTGCCCAGTCAGTCATGTCTCTTTCGAGATATGATCACCCAAGCGTGTATCACGTATGGCACTTAACTGACTGACTGATTCTCTGGCCTTCCCCAATTGTTTGTTCTTTTCCAGAATGTTGGGAAAAAACAAACAACACAGACTAGAAAGTTAGCCCAAAATCCCACACAGAATAATTAAAACACTGAGTCAAACAAAATTCAGATGATAATTGTTAACTGATTTTGTCCTATATTCTAAAACTTTTTTTGAAAACGATATTTTCTTCTAACATAAAATTTTACGATAAAACTTGTCTTTTGGTTCCTTTTGTATTTAAATCAGTGTTTAATTGTTTGTTTGTCTAACAGTATTTCTATTTTGTTTTGTTATTGTTTGATTTCTTGTAACATTTGAATTCAGTATTTTGTTTGTCTCAATTCTTGTAAAGCAAAAGGCAAACTAAATGTTGAAAATTTATTTTTAAGTTTATTCCTGTTCTTTATGTTGAAAATATATTTGCTTTTGATCCACAGGCATTCTTTTCTATATTTGTGATATAAAGTATACTTGTTTTTTATTTGTCCCAGTGTTTAAATGAACCAATTCTAAATATCTTTAAGCAATAATGTAGAATTACCTAGCCCTGTTAAACTATTCTGACTACAGTAAAAGGCAGTGTAACAGGTATTGAAGAAATATGTAAACCCATATCACCTGATTCAACTCAAAATTGTTAGTTGAGATGTCAAGATTGTTAACTGAGATGTGTTACTAGAATTGTTTAGAACAGTGGATCCAAAACATTTTTCTCTGGGTTGCATTTTTCAGAATGAAAATTTGCTTGTGCCTCACCAAATTTTATGTGATAAAAAGTACATTTAAAAATAAAAAAAAAAACAGAGAGAGGGTTAAATGGAGATATCTGAAGTTAGAACATTATCATTGATAACTCTCTCCTCCAATTTACGGACCCTAGTTACTATATTCTTAATACTTGATATAATGCAAAAATATCACAATAATAAAATTGGTCAATAATTGTTCATAACTATTTATACTGGGGCTCATGTATTTAATTACAAGCAATTCATAATGATATTTTAAATTTTGAAATCATATTTATTTTTGGTGTATGAATTTTTTAAAACTGTTTCTAAATCTTTCATTGTCTTTTAACCATTCCACTTCACCTATCCCCCTCTGCCACACCCTATGAGGCATGTCACACTGTTTAGGAACCACTGGTTTAGAGTGTATAGATATGTTAGAGAATAGAGGCTTCTTTTTTCTCTATATTCTGACCATTTTGCTTAAAGTTGATATTTTCATGATTTCAGATGAAATCTTGAAAATTTTGCAGCATATTTCAGTGAAATTTTCACAGTTTAAAATCATTACAACTGAAATATATGGAAAAAAAGAAACTAATGCCAGGAAGATATAGGGTAATTATCCATAAAAAAGTGGTTGAATATTTTATTGCTTTAAAATTATGAATGTATGCCTGATTGATTGAAATGAGAAAATGACTAGCTTTATTTTCAGTTACCCCCTCTCCCCGCTTTAAGAAAAAGACTTCAGCAAGAACTTCAGCCCTCATCTATCCACGTCATGCTTCATTGGATGATTTCCTGCAAACGAATAAAACAACTGCAGGTTTTTTGTTTTTTTTATATACTTATTTATTATTCTTATATCCACTTACCTTTCATAATAAAAGTCATCAGTTGCTACCCTGCTCACTTGTTCTAACCAATCTTATAGCTAAAAGTTCCCCCAAGTATATTTCTATACTTACTGAATTAGTTCTCATTATTGCTTACTAATGCATCAAAATCTAACTTTTGATTGTTTTTGTTATATTGTAATTTTCTTCCAATATCACTGTTTGCATGTATTCAAGTGCATCTGCATGTATTTATTTATATGTATATACGTACATATAATTTCTTACATATGCTGCCATAAAAACTATATTTGTGCTCCCAAGAAAGCTTTCATCAGGTGCTGACCTTAAAGTTAACCGTAGTTTTAAGAATTGGTTTATCTCCTTTGACCCAAAGTTCTCCTCAGAGTGCATTATGATATCAACAGACTTTATTGTTTTTCTGTCACAGTATGAAAATGTCATACGGGGTGATTAAAAAGTAACTCCCTAATTTATGTATGAGTGGCCAGCCAGCAGTCCTGATAGAACATTCTGTGACTTTTTTCTTTGAGATTGGTTAAAGGAGCAAGTCTATTATTTCAAACAAAGACTTTGGAATAACTCGAAGGGCGAATACAAGAAGTTAAGTTTTCAATGCCACAATAGTTCCTGGTGAAATCAGTTGACATGATTCCTGGCTGACTTGAGAATCTGGTAGCAAAATCTGCTGCCCATATTGAATTTTAAATAAAACCTCATGCTAACTACTTTCCTCTCATATCCATTTCTTTTAAAAGTTATAGTTAATAAATATAAGTGTTTAAAAATGGGGAGTTACTTTTCAATCATCCTTTATATTATTGGATTCATAACTTTTCAGTCAGTTTTTCTGAGTCCGATGAATTGGAATTAATTAACCACATGATAATAATGAGAAGTTAATAAGATGTTAATGTAGCTAAAAAGAAGAAGAAGAATATGTATGTATGTATGTATGTATATGAGGGTTGTTGAAAAATTCTTGATTGCCCAAAAAGCAAGTAAGAATTTTGGTCATGTGATTAGATTTTGGAAAGTGGTTCAAGCTAAGAACTTTTCAATACATTCTCTTATGTGTGTGTTTGTGTGTGTTAATGTATGTGTGTCTATGTGTTTGTGTGTGTGTGTGTATATATATATATATATAGAGAGAGAGAGAGAGAGAGAGAGAGAGGGGGGGAGAATGTTTAATGACAATTCGTTTTACTTTTTATGGAGATAAGCCATCAAACTTTTAAATAATTTATCCACTATTAATGCTCTATTTCTTAATATTGACCATTTTATTTACAGAATTTGCTCACCTGAAACATGTTACCTTCCAGTAATTTATGGTTGACAGGTTTTGCTAAGTGCCAACAATTTTTGTTATTATATATATATATATATGTGTGTGTGTGTGTGTGTGTGTGTGTTAGCTCTATTTGAGCAGCAAATGTTCATTTAAATTTATTTTGTTGAATGAAAGAAACATTTTGTGTCAAACAAATTTTAAATATTTTTCTTTAGTTGATGGGTTTACTTTCATTAGTTGGGATTGAATGTGAGTTGAAAACTCAAAAAAAATAAACTGGCATGAACTGTGGGCAGCTTCATTATATGAGAGTAGACTGAAAAGTTCATAGGCTCACTATGAAGAAGTTATTCTAGAGCTGTGAAATCTTGCATACATTAAATTCAACCCTTCTTATTAATAACTGCATTGTTTATCTTCAGGTAAACTGACATCTGACTGTTCAAAGAAGACTTCAAAAGTAACAAGTAGTGACTTCTTTTGAAAATGGACAAAATTTAGCATTATGATATTATCAAGTACGTGCAGAAAAACTGTTTAGCTTCCAAAGGCATTCATACTAACATGGTTGTTATATTAGGAGATGATGCTTCACTTTTATCAACTGTGCAACAGTCAGTTAAGTGCCATATGTGATACACGCTTGGGTGATCATATCTTGAAAGATCATACATTAAAACTGTATTTTATTATATATATATCAGCATCCAAAGGAGTATCCTGTACATACAGTGGTAGGATAACTCTCTAAGAGAGTGCTAAACATATATGCATATAAATACATAAATACATATAGAGCAAATATAAGAAAAATTAAGGCAGACATGTTATTTCGTGTAAAATCCTTTATAAAATAAAGACGGAAGCTGATGATGGTTTGCCTGAAATAGACCTATACTTCTGATTTACTATGAAATAACGTGTCTGCCTTAATTTTTCTTTTCATATATACACACTTTATGTAATAAGTAAAATTCTCACTAAAAGGTAGAAAAATGGACATTGTAGAGGCAAAAAGTGCTCAACACTTTATAGTAGAGCAAATATTATTTACTAAACAGGTGTCTTTTTGGCTGGTCACTCCTTAGTTTCCTGTGTACATTAGGATACAATCATCTGGCAACCAAAGTTTGTGTATCTGCATATGCATGAAACTTTAAGTAGTGGTCAGACAGTGAAAACACCTGTTTTGTAAATTATGCACACACACACACACACACACACACACACACACACACACACACAAGTGTACACTGAGGGAACACTGAGTTTTATGCTTCAATGCAATCTTCAGGGTTGACTGTAGTGTTCACTTTTATATGTGACATGCTCTTTTCCTGATACTGAGCACTTTTACCATAAATATAACATACCCTTTTATAAACATACTATACCATTTTCATCATATATATAAAAATATATGTGTGTATGTGTGTGTGTATTTATTTGCAAACTTAATAGTATATAATTTTACTATATCCTCCTGACGTCAGTTTAAACTGACATCTTTTTGTTCATATTCTAAATTATAAATTTGGAAAGTGAACATTTCCCTAAAATATGTCAGAAAAATTCCAAGTTTTTGTTTGAAATCAATGAAATATGAACTTTATGGAAGATTGTCAAAATATATAAAAAAAAATACAGTGTCAGTTTAAACTGATGCCAGAAGATTTGGAGCTAAAATTTAAATAATGCTATGTAATATCAATTCTCCTATATGACAGTGAATACTGGATAATCTACTTACTGAGAAAGAAGAGACACAACAACAGAAACATGCTGAAATACCCTGGAATAAACATGTGAGCAATTATAAAGTTTTAAGGAAAATAGAAACAAAAAGAAGTTTAAACTTAAAATCAGAAAGAAATAATTGAAATTTTTAGGATACATAATTAGAAAAGAGGACTTAGAGAAATTAACACTCAAAGGACATATTGATGGCAAGAGGTACAGAGGAAAGCATTGATTAGTCTGCCTAATGAGCTTGTGTAATTAATTGTCAGAATAGGAATTAGACGGGTTAGCAAAAAGACAAACCTCATTAAGAGCTACAAAGCTCAGGAAGTTGTGGAGAGTCAGGATCCTGAAGATACACTGCACATGGAAGAAGTAGTTCAGATGACTTTCACAATTGTTTTTCCTGTTTTCATCATTTTTAAGAAATTTGTGTGTTAATTTTATGTTTTCAATCATTGCTTTATTTTCTGTTTGATGTTTGTTTTGATTAACAATTATTCTTTCTGATGAAAAACAAAAACAAACTCATTAAATCATATTATTTGCCAATATTAATATAGTTTAATGTGTCTTAAATGTATTCTTTGCTCAGATAATCATGAGGCTCAGAGACAAATACATTTTTCTCACAGATGCTTTGCTTTAAGTAGAATCAAACTTTGCTTTTTTTCAGTTGACAATTTGCCTTCAACTAGACTAAATTCTAACCTAAGCTTATATTGAACTGGTTACAGAATAGGTAAAAATTACAAAATAATGTGATAAATGCTATTTTCTTTGACTACACGAAATATGAGAAAGGAACTTAAAAATGTGATAACATTTGACTGTTATCATATTCTGTTTTCAAAAATATTTCACATCATTTTTAATCTAAAAGAATATATCCACACAGAACTAATGTAAGTTTATATATATATTGGATGACCTTGTTTTTATTTCTTCAAATTTATTTATTTATTTATTCTTTAAAATCTCCTTATCTATATATTACAAAATAAATTAAACCCATTTTACTGCTTGATGATGATGTTTTAGCACCAAAACTTTATAGCTATCAAGTTGCAGTATTGCAATTATTATTATGATAATAATAATTACCATATATTTATGCTTTATTTTTGTATTGAGCACTTTTTAAATTAAATATCTAATTGTGGAATATACTTCCATTAATGACCATTACTCATATTATTAAATATCAGCGATAACTAAACATTATGGGAAAATAAATTTTATCTGATCCATTTCTTTCTTATATATTTTTTGTTTTGAATTTATTTTATTGTAACTCTTTTTACTTCTGTCACCAAAGTGACAAACTTACAAGTTCTGACAGCAAGGATCTGTCACATTTTTCTTTTTTTGCTTTTTTCTTCTTTTTTCTTTTTCCCTACACTTACTTCTATTTTTTATGCATATATAAACTAATAAATTTATTTTCCCATAATGTTTTGTTATTGCTGATGAGACGGGTGTTAAATTCACTTGTTGAAATGACCATCCAATTTTTGAAAATTTGAATTTTTTATATGTCATAAATATTGGCTATGTAAATAAATAAATTTAATTACATTGAGCCCTCTGGCTGGATCAGTCTCAATATTTAATATTAATAGAACCTGTTGGAATTTACCTCCAAGCCATTTCTTTTGAATTTATAACCAATATATATATATATAATTAGTTAGTTTTGGTCATAATCAAATTAGACCAGTACTCAGTTGTATTAAAAAATGTTCAATACATTTATATTGTAGAACTTTTGAATTTTTTTCAATTGGAAATGAGTTATTTCAGCAACATAGATTTCAATCTTTCAGTATCTTCAGGTGATTTATAAATTGCCTGAAGATACGGAAAGGTTGAAACCTAGATTGTGGAAATATTTAATTTTCAAATGAAACATACATATATATATATATATATATATATATATATATATATATATATATATATAGTCATCTGCAGATAGATCTGTTTTGCTGTATCACAGCTCATCAGTACAGTTAGACATCCGATTACTTTTAACTCAGGATTGAAACCCGACCGAATTGGCGTCAGTCAGTGATTCTACCTCTGAGCTATGGGCGCAAGGCAGACTTTTTAACGTGTATATTATCATTATACACGCTCAATAGTTGAGAGTGTTCTAATTTATTGCTGACTGAACGATGCGTATATGCTAGAGTAGCTACTGTTTTTCAAAGTCTACCATTCTTCCAGAGTGCTCAATCATGGTGTGAGAGTGTAAATAGTCATTTGCAGACAGATCTGTTTCACTGTATCACAGCTCATCAGTACGGTTAGACATCTGATTGCTTTTAACCCAGGATTGAAACTCGACCAAATTGGCATCAGTTGGCGATTCTACCTCTGAGCTATAGGCGCTCGACAGAAGGAGGCAGCCTTTTTAACGTGTATATTATCATTATACACACCCAATAGCTGAGAGTGTTCTAATTCATTGCTGACTGAACGATGTGTATATGCTAGAGTAGCTACAGTTTTTCAAAGTCTACCATATATATATATATATATATCAGTTAAAATAAATTTGTTAATTACTAATTAATAATGGTATTTGTTTAGATACTTTCATAATTTCTCTGTTCCTTTTTTATTATGAAATTAAACCAGAACCAATGAAAGCTAAACTCATTTTTATTTAAAGCTTAAAGTAACTGGAAAAAGAAAAAAATCTTTGCAAAATTATTTTGCTTGTTTTGTTTTCATTTCTTTGATATAATTTGGCTTACGGTCACATCATGTTGAAACACTGGTTCTCGTAGAATCACCAAAGTTAAGCAATGTTGAACTTGGTCACTACCAAGATGGGTGACCACTTGTGCACACCAAGTGCTGTAAGTTTTGATGAGCTGATGGTGTAATAGATAATGACTTAGAATTGGAATTCAGAGAGCAGAGTTTCAATTCCAGTTGGGTTCATTGTATTCACTTACATGCAAATACTCTTGAGAAAGGTATAAATCCACCTCTTCTTCCCACCAGCTATGGGTTAATTAGTAGAACTTGTATCAGAAAAATCATTATTAACTCCAAAGAAATTTTTACAATCTAAAAATATTTTCTGGTTTTAAATAAACTGCAAAAAACAAATCAATAAATCAATCAATTTTTACTAAAATTTCTGCAGATCACAAAGAAAAGCCAGGTTGGAATGGAGACACAAAGATAAAATCTGCCTCATTTGAGGATTATGCAGCTGACAGGAAGGCAAATGGGTCAAAATCTTCTCAGATACAAGATTCAAGAAAATCTTGGGCAATGATAGGCCTAAATGTAAGTGAATAATTTAGTCTGATTTTTACCATATTATAAAAAAATATTTATTGTACTATCTTTTTTTTTCTTTTTAATCATTTCAACTACAGAAAAGCAATAAAGCCGCTAAAATGTAAGAGATTACAGTGTGAAAGAATATGAGAAAAAGGAAAACATTATTAAGGAGAGAAAAATAAAAGAACAGGAATCAAGGAATTGACATTTCAAAGTTTCAAGTTTACTGTAAAGCAAGAAACTGGAAGAGAATTCTATGGAAGTCAAAAGATTGTAAGCTTTGTGTGTATTTTAAGTGCAGGTACATATTTAGATGGAAACACTTATGGTAGAAGAAGCATATAAAAACATGTTTATGCTACGGATATTTATTCCTTTTATGGTGACTGTAGTAGAACAAAGGTCTCTGTGACACTTTAGTATCTCTTTTCTTTTTCTAGTCCAGAAGTTGCATTAGGTAAGTATAAATATCGTATCCATGATTGAGCTTAAGTTAGCCTTGCGCAGAGTTGGAAAAACCAAAGGGAAGTTTCTACTTACTTTATCACTGGAAGATTTAAACATGGTTATGGGATGTCTGTTTCTTTTTCTTGGTCCAAAAGTTAGGGTAAGTCAGTATAAGCATCATTACTATGGTCACACTCAATTCAGCCTTGTGCAGAGTTAGAACAAGCAAATAGAAAGTTTGACTTCAAAGGTTGAGGTTTTTAGAAGAAAAGCGCTAATGCATTAGAAAGTAAGAAAGAGACTTTGCTTGTTAGTGGACCAGGGAAATTAACACAGTTCATATCTTGGAGCAAAGAGGGAAAATAGAATGAGGCAGGAAATATTTGCCTTTTTTATAGACTTCAATAATGCCACCTAATGATGTTTTTTGAAGCCAAGTGAGGTTAATCATATTTCTGGTTCCTTCAATCTTAGCATCATGAAAAAATGTATTTTTCTCTTGTTTTATTCATTATTATTGTTTTATTTATTGAATTTTATTTAATTTTTCCTCAGTTCCACAATAGAGAAGTAAGAGAGAAGAAACTGTTAGCATAGGACTTACATTTTTTTCTAGCAATATTAGCTGTATGATGATGAGAGCTAGCTGTCAATCTAGTATGGTATTTAAATTTGTAAAGTTAAGGAGCCAAAGAGGAGAGCTCATTAGAACAATTACCATGAAAATATTTATAGAAAAGAAAAGACACAGGCAAGTTACATTGTGGTGGTGGTGGTGAAGTGACTGAAGCTGAGAGATTGTATTATACATGTTTCAGGTTGACATGTTTTGTTTTTTGTGTGTTTTTTGCATCTATATATAAATGTATAGCATTATACATGCATAATAATACTTTATTATAAAATCAACATTATCAGTTTTAAGAAATTTTAGAGTTAATTTTGGATTGTACTTTTGGAATGTGCTTATTGGATAAATATTTGTGTTAGTGTGTGTGTGTGTGTGTGTGTGTGTGTGTGTGTGTGTGTGTGTAGGAGGAATGTGTGTGCACATGCACATATTATATGTATAATAGCTCTATTCTGACAGTAATGCTTGCTTTGATTCATGATGACTGTCAATCTCTTTTTTCTTGTTTTTAAATGCATTTCTATTGCAAAATCATTTGGAGTGCAGTTCTATAATAAAGCCATTTGCAATGAATTTACATTATACATATAATAGTCTTATAAGGTCAGTAACACTTGCTTTAATTCCTGATTACAAACAATTAATTTTTCCGATTTAATATATTTTTACAGTAAAACCATTTGCAATGTATTTCTATATCATTATGAAATCATGCATTTCTGCATTAAAAACTTTATAGTACAGTTCTGCAATAAAATAATTTTTTATGCATTCATATAGTAAAGTTATTTACAATATATATTTTTGGGGAAAATTATATGTAAAACATTTCTATAGAAAAATCACCAGCAATAATTTTTTTTTAATCATATCACCCCAAACAAGGCAATAAAGCCACTAGGATGCAAAAGGTTACTAAATGTTAGAGAATATGAGAAAAACTACTAAGAGATTAAAAGAACAATGAAAGAATGAGAATTAAGAAGACAGAATTGATTGCATTTAAATTTTTGAAGATTAAAGTTGATTGGGAAGCAAGAAGCTGGAAGAGAGTTCCACAAGTGAGAAATGCAATAGCACAAACTGTTAGCATAGAACTTACAGTTACATCGAGCCATTTCAACTATACATTGATGAGACCTAGTTGCCAATCTAGTACCGTTCTTAAATTCATAAAGCCCAGGTACCATAGAGGAAAGTTCAAAGCAATTATTATGAAAGTATTTATATAAAAAAACACAGGGGAGCTATGTTATGGCACTGGGAAATAGACTGAAACTGTGATGCTTGGTCAGCACCAATAACATTGCAGATTCATCTTTGGATTTTACCAATAATTTCTAAATATATAGCAGGTGCACCAGACCAGATGTCGCAGCAAAATTCAAAGTAAGTATTACCAAAGTAATTTTACCGTTTACTATCAGTTATTGCAAATCGCCTGAAGACACCACTCATGGTAGAAACCTAGGTCATGTAATAATTCATTAACAAATGGAGAATATATATATATATATATATATCAGAAAAACAAAAACCCTGAAGAGTAAAGACATAGCAACAATGCCTTCACAAAACTTCAAAGTTGGCATGACTGAAATAACTCTGCTCAGCTACTTTAATTCTATTCATGTTCTATCTCGATATCAAGCACTTTATGACAAAAAACCTGCTTGCCAAAAATGCTTTTCTACCAGTAAACTACTGAAAAAACAGCAATTTTGGCACTAAGCATCATTATAATAAAAAAACTATATATACAGGTGGTGGACAAAATAATGCAAGCACCTTGAAATTTCAAGCAAATTTATTTCAATATGGGGTAGGACTGCCTTTGACACTAATTACAACATGAATTTTGCATGGGATCGACTCATTCAAAAGTTTGAATTGTTTCCAGAGGAATTTTTATCCATTTTTCAGCTAAAACAGTCTCCAATTCTTTCAATGATAATGTTTGTGGATATTGACTCTTCACTTGTTTTCCTAAAATGAACCAAAAATGTTCAATGATGTTGAGATCTGGGGACTGAGGTAACCGGATAAGAAGTTCTATTTGACTAGAATTTTTCCTCGCCATTCAGCTACAACCTTAGCAGTATAAATGAGTGCATTATCATCTTGAAAGATGACATTTCTCTCCAGAAATAGTTCCTGAACCACAGGATAAAGTTGATGACTTAAAATTCTTAAATAGCCTGACTGTTAATTTTAATAAACTTATTTGAATAATATCTATAAAAAAAAAATAATTTTAGCAAAAAAAATGAAGTACTACTAACATTAAATCAACAAACATAAAGATAGACAAGCTTTTGACAGTTTAATGACATTTTTCAAATTATATTATTATAGTACTAGGTGTTTCCATTATTTTCTCCACCCTCTCTCTCTCTCTCTCTCTCTATCTATCTATCTATCTATATATATATATATATATATGTATATATATTGTAATCCATTGTTGGTTGTGGAATAAAAATAAATGTGGATAGTGTTCTACCTGGATGGGAGCTATATATTGTAACAAAGTTGTGGAACTTGTAGGTTTTTTAACCTGCTGTTCATGCATTGTATCGAGCACTCTTTATAAAAGTAAATGCATGAACAGCAGGTTAAAAAACCTACGAGTTCTACAACTTTGTTACAATATATATATATATATATATATATATATATATGTGTGTGTGTGTGTGTATTAAAATTAGCTGGTTGTTAATTTTGTTTAAACTTACAGCATTTAGCTAATAAGAACTGAGAAATAAACTTAAGAAAAAGAGTTATTCTATTTTACTTGTACCAAATAAAATCTTTTCTTCTTTTTTGCTTGAAATAAAAGTATTGTAATTATTCGTTTTACTTTAATGGAGTATGATTTGGATCCATTTTATTTTTGGCTTATGGCCATATCATGTTGAATACACTGGTTCTAGCTCGATCACCGAAGTTAAGCAATGTTGAGCCTGGTCAGTACTTAGATGGGTGGCCGCTTGGGAATACCAGGTGCTGTAAGCGTATAGTGACAGATGTGCGTTGTGGTGCAGTGGATATCGGCTCGGAAAGAGAAATCGGTAAGCCGAGTTCGAATTCCAGTTGAATACTCTGCATTCACTTAAGCACTGGTACCCTTGGGAAAGGTATTAATCCGTCCCTTCTCTCCAGTTATGGGTTAAATAACAGGGTAGGACTTGGGGACCCTGCACTTAAAAACAAATCCCAATGAATCTTGATACACGAAAAGAAAAAGTATTACTAGACACAAAACTTATATAAAAAGAACAATAAATTGTTGAAAGAAAAAGGTATTACCAGCAATAAATAAATAAAAAAATTTAGTTGGCAATAAATGATCCGTCGAGGTTGATATGCCATGAAAACAAAAACAACCAACCAACCATTTTATTTTCAATTATATGATTTTATCACAATCAGTATCAAAGGTTGTTAACTTTTTTGCTACTTGTTAAATACCAAATGAGATTATCGCTATATCATGCTGAAACACTGCTTTTTGTCTGATCATCAGTTAAACAAAGTTGAACCAGGTCAATACCTAGATGAATGATTACTTGGGAATGTATGGGTGGTGTGGTGGATAACAAATAATGAAAAGCTGAGTTTGAATTCTATTCAAGTTCATTACATTTGCTTACAAGGTATGAATCCATCTTTTCTTCCCCAGCTATGGGTAAAATAGCAGTACAGACAAGATTTTATATCATTTGTTAGCAACCAGCCTACCATAGAAAGTCTACTGTTGTGGAAATTCTTCTGCCCAATCAATAACAAACCAAAATTAATCATGATCACCCAAGCATGTAACATCTGCTTTTACCAACACTTGTGAGGCCATTACAGTAAGATAATAGCCTATTTCTTCCCATGAAAAGCAAAGATGGTGGGATCTAGGGAAGGCTTATGTCTGACAAAGAACCTTCAGAGGCTGAGAAAAAGAAGTAATAGAAGAAGAAGAAGAAAAAATACCAAATTATAATAATTAGATAATGTCCCCCTTTTTGAAATGTACAACTTGTCTTCATTTTGTTCTTCACATATTGCTGTGAGTAATAATTCTTTTCCAATGATACTATTTAGTCCCCAGGGAAATTCTTGTTGCATTATTCTTGGTTGACATGTATCAATAAAAAAAAAATGTTGAAGGTGTTAAAATATCCCTCCAAAAACTGATTTTTACAAATAAAATATTTTAAAATCTCTCCGGTCAATTAAGTGCTATACGTTATATACGCTTTAGTGATCATGTCTCAAAAGAGGCATGATTAACTGGGCAGATTTTCCTGCAGTGGGTTGCCATTACTTTCTGTGGTAGACTGGTTGCCAACCAAGGCTAAAAAACCCAATCTGTCCTACTATTTAACCCATAGCTAGAGAGAGAAATAGTGGATTAATATCTTTTCCAAAGGTATTTGTGTGTAAGTGAATACAATAAATTTGATTAGAATTCAAACTCAGCTCTCTGATTTCTTGTTCCAGCTGATATCTACTGTAACACAATGCACATCCAAATGATCATATGTCCCCAAAACGATTTAAACTTTTGTGGGGAGACCCCAATAGATTTCTAGTCCATTGCCTTAACCACTTGGCCATGATGACATGTAATATTTAATTCAAATAAACCAGTTGTTTCAAAGAATTCAATATTAAAGTGTGTCTCATAATAAAACCATTTTTTAAAGCTTCATCAAGAGTAGTATGCATGTTTCTTTGAGAACAAAACCTTCAGTTGTAGGAAAAAAAGAGGGTTTCATTTTGAGACATACTTTACATACAGAAAAAAAACAGACAATTAGTTTTGTATCTGAGAAAAACAGGAATTGTTTTTTTTATAGGATTCAGCTGTTGATTCATTTCAAGATGGCTGCTACACTGGTCCAAAGGTGACTCACAAAATAAACATTAAAGACGATGATATTCTGTCAGAAGAAACAGTCATGTCCAGTCGGCACAAATATTACAAAGAAGAACCAACAGTAAAACCACCAATGTATACTGGGTAATTTAAATTTAAATTTTTACTACAAAGAAAAAGAATGAATATTTCTTTCTCACTGTATAAAGCCATGTCTTGGTGAAGACATCAATAGCAAATTTATGCCTGTAATGTGAGAAGTGTGAAAACTGATTTCTCAATATTATTTTAATAAAATAATCAGTTTCCAAAAATTATTATTAATTAATTAAAACTATTAACAATAATGGTAATGGTAAATTTAATTGTTTCTATACAGGAAGCATTTGACATTCATTGACTGAACACTTAGCGTTATCATCACTTATTTATAATAATACAATAATTTATAAAATCTTATTTTATATATTTATGATCATTTATAGATTTAATTGGAGTAGATAGACTAAACTATCGCCCGGTTTACACTCCACTCACAGGTGAAGAGGCTCATTCCTTGTTCCCTGTTTAGGATGTGGTTTCCGGCTTTCTCTTTTCCAATCTTTTCACTCTTACGTAGCCCCCTGCACATCAGTGGCATTACCGCCTTGCTTGGGGTGATATGATTCAAAAAAAAAATATCATTATTTTCTCTTCTAGTTACATGTGCTATCCATTTCAGTTGTTGCTACTGTTAGTGTGATGTAGTTTTTGTTATTTGGTAAAGCTCTTCATCTGTCATCTGTGTTTTTGTAACACAGGACTATAGGAGCTGATGAGGAAAATTCATAAATGATGTTGAATGCATGTTATAGAATGGAAAAACAAACAATAAGAGAAAAGATTAGTTTTCACCCTCAATTTACAGAGGTTATCTCTTTCTTCAAAATAAATGTAAATAAGATTAGGTTTAATTTGTGCAGTATCGTATGTTTTAGAACTGGCTGGTCAAAGTAATGATGTGAAGAACCATGCTGTACAGGATGTTAAGGGTTTAAAAAACAGAGAAAAGAACCAGAAAACTGTGTTCAAACTCCAGCTGAAACATGTTGCATTTACTTTACACTAATGCCCATTGGAAAGACATGAATTCATTTTTCCCTGGCTATAGGTAAATAAATAGTGGCACAGCTAGAGTCCCTTGCTCTCCTGTGCTTAATAAATTTTCAGAAGTTAACTTACATTTTTTAAAGTTTGTTTCACCAAATATATCCACTTAGTAAGATAACAGTAAGATAAATCCAACACCCTTAAAAATTCTAAGCAGTATCATTTGGTGTGGTTGGAGTCAGATACTCCACAAGTAAATTAACTAAGAGTAACAGAAAAATTTCAAGGAAGAAAACAGAGAATTTTTAATTTAGGAAGAATATCTTTATTATGATTTTGGTTCATAATCTTTTCTCTATATGTCATGTGACATATAATTTCTTCTTAAATTATATGTCACATGATCAATGATGGCAGAATCAGCTGGACAAGATGTGCTGATAATGAAACCCAAAACTATCAATAGATCCAGTGAACTCATTAATTATACACCCCAGAATATCTTTCCATTGTATATTAAAATGTTATTTACATTGTTGTTCTTATTATATTCATGACATTTTGGCTGTTGTACTCTCTGGCCTTCTTCAAGTGATTGGAATCTCAGACTGAACCTTTTATTTCAATCTCTGGGGTATATTGTTCTCATTTCATGAGTTATGCAACTTCCAGATATGTTAGTTATCGCCCTTTAATTCAACTCTCTAAGTGTCTTGTTCACCACTGCTGTAGCCAGGTATTGAACTCATAACTCTTTGGGTCAAATCACTGGATCGAACCAATGCTTTTATCCACTAGGCCATCTGTCCTGGAGGATATTAAAATACTTTAACCAAGTAACTGTTTATATCTCTGTATGTGCAGTGTTCTTAAAGTCTTTGTAATACACAATTTTTCTAAAATATCTTTTTTTTTGTTTTAATTTTCAGGCGTATCAGCAACAAACAGGTCATGGCAGAGAATCACAAAAAGAATCTTGAGAAAATTTTGAAAGAAAATGGAAACCATGCACCGATGTCATCCAACAAGACAGCAATGAACAATGGTTATGAAGATACAGATAGTGCAATTGAACTGCTCGGTATATCAATATTATTCTTGACAGACTCTACAAAATAGAACAAACCAAAAATCTGCAATGGCTGCTGCTTTATTTTCATAACTGTTCACATATACATGTTCTCATTACATTTCTGCTTGTAATGGGCCAAACATAATCAGCAAGTTGCAAGCATTCATGTTTTTCATAGTCTATTGTAAGTCTTTCAAGACTGGGAAGCTTTACTGATCTTGCCCGGTTCGCACTCCACCCACGTCTATTGAACAGGTGAAGAGGCTCATCCCTTGTTCCCTGTTTAGGATGTGGTTTCTGGCTTTCTCTTTTCCAATCTTTTTTACTCTTTTCTTTTTTCTTTTTTTTTTTTCAATTGGAGTAGATAGACTGAACTATTGCCCGGTTCACACTCCACCCACATCTATTGAACAGGTGAAGAGGCTTATCCCTTGTTCCCTGTTTAGGATGTGGTTTCTGGCTTTCTCTTTTCCAATCATTTTACTCTTACGTAGCCCCCCTGTGCATCAGTGGCGTTACCACCTTGCTCGGGGTGATATGATTAAAAAAAAAAATATATATATATATATATATATATATATATATATATATATATATATCTTGCTCATTGGCACTGAAGAAGGAAATTACTGGAAAGTAATTGACACTCACCTGAAGTGAGCTGAATATAAAATGCTCCTCATGCCAATAACATTTCCACTGAGCTTCTCTACGGCATATGACTTCATTGAACTTCTTTTGATCCTTTCGAATTTATATTTAAATTGGGGTCATCAGGAGAGAATGTGCACCATTTCGGTGCCTTTCTCTCAATGGTTTCACTTGCACACCGGCCCCCCTCACTGATGTGAAGCCCCATTATAATGATATACATGTGTAGTTATACTTGTTCAAATGTCTAATGGTGAAATTAAATTTACGAAAAACCTTGCGTTCTGAGAATGCAACGTGAACCTCATTACGCATTTACAATCAATCATGTCATGTTGTCATATTTTAATAACAAGTAAAAAGATGATTCCTTTGGTTGTTTATTAAATCTTATATCTGCACTTGAACAAAATTGCCAGGAAACATTCTATTCTAAAATGGAATTAAGTTCAAATATTGTTACATATGAAGGGATAGTGGAGTAATGGATAGCGGCTTGTATTGAGGAATAGGAGAACTGAGTTTGAATTCCAGTCAGATTCATTACATTCACTTATATGCTAATATCCTTGGGAAAGGTATGGATCCACCTCTTCTCCTTTAAGCTATGGGTAAACTAGCAGGACAGTCTGGGTTCTATAGGCTTGATTGGCAACTGGTCTAGGAGAATGAAAACTCTAAATTCAAACCAGCCTGGTGAGGGTTGGGCTCCATCAGGCTGTTGTGCTCAAAGAAGCACAACTCTTACTGAGGCTGCAGTACATGTGGTGCCCTTACAACTCTAATGGGTCACAGAATATCTGGATCTGGATTGTTACTTATTTATTCTAATAATAAATTGTAATACCAAGAAAGACAATTTATGACAGTTATGAAACTGCTGTGTCTAATGCTACTAGTAAAAATAAAAAAAAACAGTCTATTTTGGTGGTCCTGGTAAAATAGACAAACATACTTTTAAGCCTATCTTACAGGTCTCAGTAAAATAAACCTCCAGGCTATTTTGCCAATAAATATTTTTATTATTATGAAGGCAGGTAATGTTTAAAATAACAACACACAGACTGAACACAGAAGTTTATTTATTTTCACCATCAATTAAGACAATTTCAAATCTTTTCCACCATAAATATAATATATGTTAAAAACATTTACTCATCATCAGTTATTTAAAAGAAATTTAGAAGTCTCTAAATATTTTGAGCATTTCAGGCATAACAGTCTATGTGAATCCAAAACTTTCCCTTAGGCATGGTTCTCTTGCCAAAATTTTTCCACTGAAGACAACAGTCACAGGTTACAGAATTCATGTTGTTCAAGTCCTGCCTATGCAGCTCAAACAACCACTGCACTGAAAATCTTAAATATAATAAATTCTTAGTTCAAAAACACTATTTATATTTACTGACACAATAGCCTTGGGGTCTATTTTACTGAGAATAGCAAAATCTGTGATGAACAATTACGTAGAAGCAAAAGCGAGTCAGAGTGGCTTGTATCTGAAAAATAAGTTCCTTACCTCTTTACATGACATGTATTTGCCACATTTTGTTCCTTGAAAATGACATGAATCTTCCCTCTTCATGTTGGAATAGGTCAAAATTGTATATTCTGTAATGGTGGTTTTTGTACAGCTTAGTATAGTTTGACCAATAGCAAGTTGTGTGCTGATTGATAGGACTGGAAGATGCTATTTGCCTGGTTAACTGAGGACAAAAAACGAAGAATGCTAATTGGTCAATCAGCTGTGGTATTGGTATGATAAAAAATGGATGAAGCAGAGGAAAAGGGAAAAGAAATCTTGATGATGGTGTGTGTAAGAACTCAAACAATGGTGGACTGAAAACCAAAGTATTTAGTGGTATGTGAGCGACATCAGAGAAAATGAACTTACGAATTTATCTGTTAATAAATACCCAGGCTGGGGTTAAAATTTAATAAAAATACATACTCAAGCCTCAGTGAGCCATAAATGCAAACAATATCTCTTGTTCAGGAGAGGGCTAGTGTCATTAATTACCTGGCACATGAGGCATCCTTGAAAAAGGGGAAGTATTGAGGGAGCTTAAGCAATTTTTGTCCCTAATTCTCAGCTTCAGTTTCTTCAATATCTGTGAATTGTCATGACTAGTTTTTTGGAAAGATAGTGTAGTGGTTTTCTGTTACATTATCCAGTTTTTAATTCAGAATTGTTCATCTAGATTGGTTGCCCTACCAAAACTTAAAACCCAGTCTAGCTGGTGGGCAAGGGAAAGAGATGGATTCATGCATTTCCCATTTGAAGTGAACACAACAAACTAAGCTGAAATTTGAACTTGGTCTTCTGAGTTCATTTTCAGTGCCAGTAACCATTTTGCCATTTGAACATCCAGCTCACCTCCAAAGAATACATATATCAATTAAGAACTTGTTATTAGAACAATTCTAATTTCATGCTTGTCTTTGTTCTTTCAGTTTGTCATTCCACCAAAGTGCCTATAGGTATTTTTTACTTGATATATTATTTTTTATATTTCTACAGAAAATCCTGCTGACTTGATATCAGAAGGTGTTAATAAGCTGCCCCCAGTTGGTTATAAGCTAAGTAAGGTAAGTATTTAGATGTTATTAATGTTTTTCTTTTACTTTTTATTATGAATGTCATTAACCTGTTAATTGGTTATAGATAGAAACCTATAATTAATACCAGACTTTTATTTTACAATAATCAGATTTTATGGTGGACATTTCGAAGGCAAAGCTGATATTTTATTAGTATAATGCAAAAAGTCAGTAAAAATATTTATTGAGAGAAATAAATGGATAGTAAACAATTAAGAAATAAACCTTAAATACAAAATACCTTTACCACTAATTTGATAATTGATAATTGAAAGGAGCTGTTGATCAGTTTTAAAAGTCAACTTGTTATTACTTTCAATGGTACAATCACCAGTGTCTGGTATCTTATCATTGTAGTAAGTACACCTTTTTTTGTTATTACAAATTCAACTCCTAGAGAGCAATGCACTGTGCCTCCTTGGCCTCACTCTCTCAAACGATCTCAAATGGATCAACTACATTGAATCCATAGCAGAATCTAATGCTAGGAAGGTTGGTTCACTGTGTTGGGCCAGGAATTTTTCTTGTCAGAATCCATTTTGCATATTTATAAATCTATTATTCGTCCGTGCATTGAATACTGTTGCCATATCTGGCTGGATGCTTCTGCTATTCATCTTGAGGTTCTTAATAAAATCTGAAGGAGGATCTGCAATATAATTGATCCTGACCTGGCAGCCCACCTTTAGTCACTTTCGTACCAATGTAATGTGGCTTTCCTCTGTCTTTTCTACAAGTTTTTTCATGACAACTGCTCTAACAATCTTTTTTCTCTGGTACCCCAACCACATGTAATTACTCATGCAACCAGATTGGCATCAGAATACTTAAATGTAACCATCTTTTCTACTCTAAAAGTTTCTTTTCTCTCACTTCCAAGTTTAAATTCTTTTCTCTCACTCTCAAGTTTAAATGCAATATCAATTGCTATCTTTTATTTGCTTGATTCCCATCCATCTTTTATCTTTTCTTCAACATCCCCTGTACTATTTTTATTCTCTCACTATAACCCTCTGCGCACCAGGGACATTTCTACCTTGCTTGGGGTGAAATGATTAAAAAAAATACACTCTTGTGGCCTTGTGCTATATAAATAGAAGAATGGTTGTTGGCTGACTGGTTTATTTTGCAATATGTAAACTCTTGTTAAGTTATTTAATCTTGTATGGGGGCAGCCAGTGAGGATTGAACTCACACAATAGTAATGATCAGCAAGACTAGCTTTGCTTGTAATTATCCCAGAGAAGTGGAAAAATTAAAAAAAAATTATTTCTGATTTTTGCTGTTTACCTAATTATTGTAAAGTGTAAAAGGATAATTATGATATTCATCTGTATATGAAAAGAAAAAAAATTTTCAAAATCAATAATAAAAATGCATTATCTAAGAAATACAATCCATATTCTCTTGGTATAAGTTTAAACTATACATACAGGGTGTAGCAAAATATCTCCCAGAGATACTCTAGAAATACCTCCTACATAATGGTAAGACATTAGTAGCAATGGTGTCTTCATATAGCTAATGTCTTAACATTATATGGGTGGTATTTCTGCCACACCCTATATATTATGACCATTTTGCTTAAAGTTTATATTTTCTTGATTTCTGATAGAAACTTGAAAATTTCCAAACATATTTCAGTTAAATTTTCACTTTCCAAAATTATAGTTTATTATAACTTACATATAAAGTTATAGTTTATTATTATAATTTAGATATATAGGGAAAAATAGAACATGGATCAAATAAATATATCATTGGATATATAATATTAGTATGAAGTGATCATGTTACAATTATTATTTTCAAATGTAATGACCCGGATATAAGAGACCCTGATATTAGAGAAACCTGGATGTAAGAGAGATTTTCTCTGGTCCCAAATTAGAGCCTGTGGTAATATACATTATACTGTATATAAATAGACCAAACCCGGATATAAAAGAAACTTGGATATAAGAGAACTGTTATCTGGTCCCGACAACTCTCTTATATCAGGATTACACTGTATTTTATTTTAAAGGAAGATAGAAATTTTGCTTTTCATTCATGTTTTTTTGTTTGTTTTCAGACATTACGTCATAGAGAAGAAGATGCTCAAGTAAAACTTAACATCAAGTGAGTTGTTCTTAATTTGTTCAGTGATGACAAAATTCTTTTAACTTTGTCTTATATAAAGATATAGAATCTATTTCCAGATTTGTTCAAAAGTCTTCTTTATCAAACAACTTTAAAAAACATAGTTGATACAGTTATTTTTCTTGCAAATAATTATTTATATTACTAAAATTAAAGTTCAAATATTTGTTACAATTATGACATCAACTATTACACTGACAGCACCAAATATGTGTTACAATAATAGCACCAAACATTTGTTAACACATCAATCAATAAGTCCCGGGCCTGACATATAGATGGCACCACTAATAAAAAAATTCATATGATTTTTATGAAGTACTAACCTTTAAATGGCATATGAGAAAATTTGGGTCTAATCAAATCGTTAGCTTACAAATTACAGTGAAGCTACTGTTGCAAATTTTCAAAACAATGGAAAATTCTGTATTTCGTGTTGATAAAGTATTGTTTTTGAATGGGAAAAAACTACTGTTCAAGCAAAGCAATGGCTTAATAAGTTATCTGAACTTTGCTTCATCAGAAACAATAGTGGTATGCTGACTTTAAATGCAGTCATACAGACACAAATGATGCTGAACGCTCAGGTTGTCCAAAATCGGCAGTTGTCCTGAAAAACAAAAAAATTCCACAAACTTGTTTTGGCCAATTGTGAGATAGTAGAGGAGTTGAACATATCAGAAGGCAATGTATTCACCATTTTGCATAACATTTGTCAATAAGAAAGTTGTGTTCAAAGTGGGTACAATCGAAAACAACAACGTGTCAACAATTCAGTGTTGTTGGCAACTGTTTCAATGCAACAAGAAGAAGTTTTGCATAAATATGTGACAATGGATGAAACATGAATCCACCACTTTGCTTCGGAATCAAATCGGTAGTCAGCTGAGTTAACAGCAGCAGGTGAAATCCGTCCAAAGCGACCAAAGACGCAAACACAGCAGGCAAGGTTTTGGTCTCTGTATTTTGGAATGCAAAAAGTAATTTGTTCATCAATTGCCTTGAGAAAGGAAGAACTATCAATAGTGAATGTTATATAGCATTATTAATGCATTTGAAGGAAGATATCACTAAAAAACAGCCACAAATGTAGGAGAAAAAGATGATCTTTCACCAAGACAATGCACTGTGTCACATGTCGATTGCAGCAATGGCAAAACTACATGAATTGCACTTTGAATTGCTTCCACATCCACCCTATTCTCCAGATTTGGCCCCCAGTGACTACTAGCTATTTGCAGACCTCAAAAGAATGCTCTAGGGTAAGAGATTTGGTTCCAATGAAGAAGTGATATCGGAAACTGAGGCATATTTTGAGGTCAAAGACAAATCGTTCTACAAAAAAGGCATTGAATTGTTAGAGAAGTATTGGAATCAGTGTATCTCCCTAGAAGAAGACTATGTTGATGAATAAAGTCAAATTTAACTAAAAGTTGTTGTTTTATTAGTTAGGCCTGGGATTTATTGAGTGATGCATTACAATGACAGCACCAAATATTTGGAAAAATGATGACATCAAACATTTGTCACAATGATGGCACCAGATAATTAGTACAATAATGATACAAAGTATTTGGAACATTAAATGCATAAAATATTTATTATAATGATGGCAGCAAATATTTGGTACAAAATACATGAGACATTGAAGGCACATAATATTTGGCACAAGGATAGCACCAAATATTTGGAATAATGATGGTATAGAATATTTGGCACCAAATAATTTGTACAATTATGGTTCAAATTATTTAGTGCAAATAGTTGGTGCAATGATGGGACAGAATACTTGGGATAATGATAACACCAAATATTTGCAACATTGAAGGCACCAAATATTTCGATCAATGATGCCACCAAATATTTGGAACTCTGATGGCACCAAATATTTGGCACAATGATAGCACTAAATATAGGATAATAATACCTCATGAATTATATCAGATCACTATTTCTGTTTGTCATCTAATGTTTAGAACCTTGGCAGGAAATAGCAAAAAGATTGTTTAAAACTTTACAAACAAAATTATTTATTTCCATTAGGTACAAAAAAGAGTCTGCTTTTAGAGTGTGCCAAGAAATCAGGTGTCTGTTATTTGTGACTTTTATAAACAGAGAATATTAGGTAGTGATTAGTTGAACTTGGATACAATTTTTTTCAATTTGTCAATCAAGAGAGCCAAAAGTGTCTTGTTTAACATATGGATAATCATGTAGAAACACATGACTTTTCAGAAGTCCAGCAGTTCTATCTGATGAAACTATTAAATCTGTTTCTTTTAAAAGAGTACAAGAAGTGATGAAATATTTTTAGTGAGGGTTTATGCTGACAACATAGACAACGAAAAAGAGATTAATGTCTTAATCTTAGTCATTAATATCTATTCACCTTCATCTTGTTAATCATCAGTGACCATCATATTTCACTTTAAGACATTTCCTCACCCATTCATTTATCTGAGTCTTATAATATATCCAGTGATGTCTTGTCACAGAGAATTTGATTAAACAAACAAGAATTGTGGTTAACTTTGTTAATGTTTTCATGCTTATTTAATATTCTCAAATTATTATTTGTTAAATAGACTAAGAATGATCTGGGAAAAAAAAACCCATTGAAATATTAATAAAATTAATCCAAATTATTCTTTCCTTATGAAATACTAATTACAAGCAAGATTTTTTCTATTGGATATTTTATATATACATATATACATATTAATGCCAAATGTACATGGTTTTTTTTTTAGTTTGTACTCAGGAGCTGCTCCAAGTGAGATTGGATCTGGTAAGCAAGCCAAATTTTAACTTTTACATTTTGAAAAGACAATAACATTGAGAAGAAATTTTATTATAATTATGTTTGTCCTTCCCTTTATTAGCTCACATAACCATTATGTTCTGCCAATATCTCATAAATAATGGATTATTCTGTTTTGATTGTGTGGAAAGAGGAGAAAAGACACTACTTGATTTCAAAAAGAAAATGGAATAAAGAAAGATAGAAGTAGAGAGAGAGAGAGAGAGAATCAAATTGAGCTGATAAGAACATTGATCTTAGCTAAAGGGCCAAGAAGCAATGGCAATTGCAATAAAAGCACCATTTTTCAGATGCCCAGTACCAAATAACAGAAACGAAGTGAGGGAATCGCCAAAAATTCAGTTACCATAAATAAAATAAGATTGTCTGCTGAATTATTTTTAAATTATTATTAAGAGAAATGTCTGCAAGACTGGGATTTAGAAAGGAAAAAAGAAAGAAAGGAAGAAAGAAAGAAGTTTTTAACGTCTCCTGCCAATACCTCATAAATAATAGACTATTCCGTTTTGATTGTGTACAAAAACAAAAGACATACGCTACTTGATTTCAGTAAGAAAAATAAAAGAAACAAAGAAATATGATAAAAGTTTTAATGGCTGTTTCAGTGAAATGACAAAAGTTGTCAATTTCAAATCTTTTCATTTGTACTCCCTTACTTCTTAAAATAACAACCAGCATTCATATTTATGATTGTCATTGCAATATTTTGTTAAAGTTGTTAAGCTCAAATATATAATGAAACAATAGGTAAATTTCTATGGATATTTTATTGTTGTATAACTTTACATGAGTTTATTCAATCATTAACTTAAGAATTAAGATTCATTAGAAAATAAAAATAGGAAAACCATGAAATTTTCATGTGTCTTTCTAGTAAACATAATTCTTAGTATTTTATATTTTCATTCCAACAGATTTAATTACATATCTTAACATTTAATAATCAATTGACTCAAAACAGTGTTATTCATTGTGATCCTGATTGAACATAAGATCTGTAAAATATTT
The DNA here is from genome assembly GCA_037127315.1 of Ascarosepion bandense. Taxonomy (NCBI): domain Eukaryota; kingdom Metazoa; phylum Mollusca; class Cephalopoda; order Sepiida; family Sepiidae; genus Ascarosepion; species Ascarosepion bandense. The sequence goes on along the minus strand of JBBBDQ010000424.1, from coordinate 1,212,600 downwards.
TTATCATAAAAATAATATTAGTTTATATATCAGGTGTAAGAAAACTTATAATATCAGACTGAAACATAAAAGTTTGGTAAATAAACCATTCCTATTTTTATTTATTTTTAAGTAGTTTAACTTTCATTTTATTTTCTTGCTTGTCTACACCTAGTAGAAAGAAGATGTAATAGTCAGAATTTATGAGATGAAGCCTTATCATTATTAATTTTGTTTAATATTTCTTTCATTTTATTTCTTTTGCTTGTTTACACCTAGTAGAAAGAAGATGTAATAGTCAGAATTTATGAGATGAAGCCTTATCATTATTAATTTTGTTTAATATTTCTTTCATTTTATTTCTTTTGCTTGTTTACACCTATTAGTAAGTAGATGTAATAGTATTAAGTTATTTGAATTTCTTAGATGATGTCTTTTCATTAATTTTTTACTTGTATTTCTTTTGTGTTATTTCTCTTTCTTGTTTGCACTTAGTAGTAATTTCTTTCATCCTATTTTTGTTACTTTTTACTGCAAATATCAACTTGCATTTAGTTTCATTCTATGATTGGAAATAAAGAACTTGTACATTTATCTTTAAGAGGATATCAGACAAGAACAATAATAACTTGATAATCTAAGAAATTTGAATTAAGACTTATTTTTTGTTTTTTCAGCAATATCTCAATTTGATGATTTTTCTGAGTATGACCAAGAAAGTGTTGGAAGAAGGACACCAGGTAATAAACAAATTACAAAATATTACTAATCGAAAAGCTAAAATGAAAACTCATAGCAGACAATGTAAAATAAACTTGGAGCTTTTAAGTTAAAAAAAAGAAAACGATTTTATGTATTTTTATTACAATATACAGGGTGCGATGGGTAAATTGTCGCCAGTTTAGATTATAATTTTGCCTTGTTTGTTTTGATTTTGTCTACTGTACAGTATAGTAGGGTCAGTTGAGCACCATCTGTAAGAAGAAGAGCACCATGACGCAAATCACTCCACTGGAAATTTGGAAACGGCATGCTATACTGCTTGGCATTTGTGCTAGAAGCTTCAATATGGACATTTCAAAGTGTTTGGGTGTCAATCTGAGGGCAGTGCAGTGGATTCAGAAAGAGTTTGATGAGTCTAATGGTGATTAGGAAGGAACAGCAGCTTGAAAAACACTCTGATCATTCTGATAAGAAAAGAACTCCTGAATTTGTTAGTAAGGGCCTCAGACTCAACAAGGAGACCTACATCAAGTGTTTTGAGAAGGTAGTGTTGCCCTGAGACTCTAGGACTGATAACAGGACTCTGCACCATGCCACACAAGTAGGAGAACCCAGTCATGGCTGTCAGACAATTTCTGTGACTACATCACCCTTTACATCTGGCTGCCTAACTCCCCAGACTGCAATCCTCTTCATTATTTAGTGTGGGGTGCAGTTGAGGAAGAGATCAACAGAACTCCTTGTAATACCAAAGATGAACGGAAGGAAAGAATTATAACAACATTCACCAACTTAAACATGAAGACAATCGAGAAGAGTTGCAGGAGATTCCAAAGTAATCTGAAGGCCAATGGCAATTTTATTGAATAAATTTACTCTTTTTTAGATGTTTTTGTGTAATTTTGGTAAATATATTGTTAGGGCGCCGCTCCTATTTGACTACAAATGGACTGTTCCCATTGCTATATATAGCAATGGTGGATTCTCTACAAGGGAGTCGGTAGAGAGTCACTGGAGAGTCTCTAATGAGTTACTGAAGAGTCAGTGCGAGTCAGTGAAGAGTTAGTCACACTTCCGGTGGCGTACCGGAAGTAATCACGTATACACACGTCTTACGACGGATTGGACTCTTGTATCTTTCTATTGTAAATATTACTAATCACTTCTGTACATACTAACCGTCTTTCCGTGGAATACAACTTATATTCTGATTCTGTTGTTGAGTTATTCATTATACTTGGTGACATAACATATATGTTAAAATGATATGTCACTGTTATTTTCATTTTTATGTAATTTAGATGACAATTTATTCATTGCACTCTGTACACCTGCCATTTTGAGATAAGTCATTATCATTCAATATTTATTCAAACTATTAATCTCATTCTTATTATTAATACAGTGTTGGATGAGCCATTTTATGGCCTTCTTAAAATGTGCATTTTATGAAAAGAGGTTGATAAGAAAATTGAAGGAAGCTATATGAATAAATTTATGAATCAAGTTAGTGTGAATTTCTGTACTTAGCAAAGAGATGGAGAGCAATCTGATGAATATAATATAGAATCACATATTTTATGTGTCGCTTTAAAAGAGTTGGTCTAATCTATATTTACAATTATTTATTTTCGTTTGCATTCAGTCAGTCAGTTAAGTGCCATATGTGATATATACTTGGATGATCATGTCTCTTTCAAGACATGACTTACTAGGCAGAAGATTTTCCTGCAGTAACAGTTACCAATCAAGGCTATAGAATCCAATCTGCCCTGCTATTTAACTCATAGCTGGAGAGAGAAGAGATGGATTAATACCTTTCCCAAGGGGATTTGTATTTAAGTGAATGAAATGAATGCAAATGGAATTTGAAATTGGCTCTCCAATTTCTCATTCTGAACCAATATCCATTACACCACAATAAAGAAAAAAGGGATTTCTCCATTCCATATGCTAAGTACATATTAAGAAGACTGTAGAAGTGATTGGTTAATATATCATGGTAACAACAAAAGCAACAATTAGAATTAAATCAATATTTAGAAAAACATTTGGAACATTTGTTATTATATTTTACTTCAACATATATTAATCTAAATCTAATCTAATCTAAACTTATTTATAAATGGAACTTTGTATGTGTGTGTGTGTGTGTGTGTGTGTGTGTGTGTGTGTGTGTGTGTCCATTACCTATAGACTCTTAAATGGCTGAATTGATTTTCTTGAAAATTTATACAGTTGTACTATAAGTGTCTGTGAGTGTTTTTAGTTAGCTTTTGTGTCGAGGTACCCCTGATAAATATCGAAAATCGATAATCGAAAAATCGGGTTATAGAAGGAGTGGTCCGATTTTAATCAAATTTGATACACTCATAAACAAAGACATAAGAAACGATATTCAGAAGTTTCAAGGTTGCAGTTCTTACAATAGTGCAGAAAATCGATAGTATGTATATATAAAAGGCAAGATGTTTGTATGTGTGTCTGTTTATCTGCCTGTATGTCTGTATTTTTTTCAGCCTTTTTATTTTAGTTTTTGCTTCGGGTTTGGCTCTAAGTAGGTATAATTATAGTTCTTAGTCTCAGCCATGATACCATTTACTCAGAGGACTTATTTAGCCTTCAAAATTCAGTTTATGACGAAAAACACTGATTTGATATCGATACCAGGAAATCAAAATTTGACTTACATCTATTCATTTTTCTTTCAGTCTACGGTTTTGCTTTAACTGGAAAAAACTATTGCTTTTTAGTCTTTCATGCTAACATCCAAAGAGTGTAAGCTCCAGGAACATGGATTAGTTTTAAAGCTTTCATTACACCCGAGCAATGCTGGGCTATACTGCTAGTCATTTATAAAGCTTAAAATCCTTTAATTGGGATTTTTTTTTCTGCAGCTTTAATTTCCATATGAATTTACATGCATAGAAAGTTAATAGTAATGGTAGCCAAAATAGCCAATTCATCTTGGTCTCCATGCTGGTATAAGCCATTGAGGTAGATAATGGTGTTGTGTAGTGATATGATTTCTCACATCCTTAGGAGATGAGTAGATATATAAATCCTTTTTCCTTCAACTCGATTTAATAACTGGGGTTTTTCAGGAATCTTGTCTCCATCCTACTTCTGAATTGTCAAACATAAAATTTTCTTCAAATATTTTTTGTAAAAGTTAGGGTCCTTTGAAATATTGCCCACTCAAAACCTGTCTTTCTGGTTGGTGGAGCATGAGTGAACAGAAATAGATGATGGGTATTTTATTGATACTTCCAATAAAATAAATCATAAAGTGAGTGAAGAGCAGTCAGTGAAACTACCAAGGAGTGTGTAGGGGTTTGTTTTCTATAGTAGGAACTTAGTTCAGTTAGAAAAAAAATGCTTTCTTGTAGCAGAAGGAAGACATTGCTGGCTAAGTGAGAAATTGTACTTTTTGGCTACTTCCCTACCCAACAAGTGTCTTGAAAAGCATTTGTTGCTATTGTTTTGATGGCCCTAATGAGGCAAATCTGTGGAACATAGCAAGCGCTGGTGTATTCACATATAGCTGACCTTGGATGTCATCATGTCTGATCTAGTGACATGCAGAATTACATTATCCCAATTGTAATAAAATCCATTAAAGAAAACTTTTTTTTCATTGCATGAATTTTATAAAATTTACTGAAAAATAAACTTTTCAAAATCGTGGAAAGATCTGAAGAATCAATATTTATCTGTTTATTAACATATATTCATAATTGTAATGTGCCATTTGTTTTTTTATTAGCTGCAAATCAACTTGTAAAATTTGATGATAGTGATGATGACTTTGATAGTGCTTCTCAAGTGGCATCAAGTACACAAGTAAGAAATTCAAGATGTATATTTTCTTCTTATTTTTGAACTTTCAATTCTGTGCCAATTTTTTCATGTTGCCTTTGTTTTTAACTGAGTACAGTCATTAACATATCCATTGCATGTATAACCTATTTACCTTCCTACTGTGTCCCCTATGTTGCTCTCCTGTTAGGAAGGGACACCACTTCTTGTAATGTTGACTTTACGATAAAGTCGTTATTGTACCTAGCCCCATTTGCCGTTCTCATTTATACTAACCAATACATAACGTAACAATATCCGTCTGAAAGCAACAGTAAATATACAAAAAGTGATTTGAGCATTCAAACAATGTAAGTCAGTGGTTTCCAAACTTTTTAAATCTGAATCATATTTTTGGAATTAAAATTGTTGTGCACCTCACCAAAATTTTATGATAAAAGTGCATTAAAAAATTAAAAAAAACTTAGAGATTCTTAAACAGAGATAACTGCAGAGTCAAAGATACAACCTTATCATTGATAACTCTCTTTCTCTTCTCTAATTTAGGAACCCTAGTTACTATATTCTTAATACTTGATATAATATCTTAATACTTATTAATACTTAATATCTTAATACTATATTCTTAATACTTGATATAATATCACAATCAGTCAATAATTATTTATAACTATTGACACTGGGACTCATGAATGCAATTATAATAATATATTAAATTTTGAAATCATATTTATTTTTGGTATATGAATTTTTTAAAACTGTTTCTAAATCTTTGATTGGCTTTCAATCATTCTGCCTCACCTGCTATCCTCTTCTGCTGCAATGTTTGGGAACCACTGATGTAGGATATTTATTCTTTACTCTTGGCATGAATGCTATTTTAAAAGATTTGTTTTCTTCTTTTTTTAAAAAATAAATTTCTTCCAATATATGGCTCAAGAGCCAGTCAAGGTAAGGGGTTACAGTTTAAATGGTAAATGATTGATTGATTTGTTTTTTTATGGCTTACCATAACTTTTTCCAGGTTATTTTAAAAGTTTCTTTTTAGATTTTAAGAATTTTTTATATAACAATGATTTGCTGATACACATCCTACTAATTAACTCATAACTGGGGTGGGGGAAATGGGTTGATTTATACCTTTTCCAAGGATATTAGTATATAAATGAATATAATGAATCTAAGTGGGATTAGAACTCAGTTATCTGAACCTTTGGATTTTTATCATTAATGCATAAATAATCTTGTAACTCAATATAAAAAATGTATAGATGTTCAATGTTCCTATTATGACTAATTTAAACACTGTTTAAATACATTAGTTCAGGGGTAGAAGTTGATTCTAAACTTGGAAATTATTTTCTGAACAACCTAATAATTGATATTCATGCTTTAGGGTTCGTGGTTGGTAGATTTAGCAGCTTATGGCATGAATAACTGTTATTTATTTCATTTCTTCCATTTCAGAAAATGCCGAATTGGAAGGCAAAACATTTTGATGGTAAGTCTGTAGAAAATATTCATTATTTAAGTTTTGTATATTAGTGAATATAAACTCATTGTTTATTAGATGTAAAAGAGTGAATTGTAAAATAAACTCTTTTATACTTGAGACTGGAAAATAAGTTAATTTCTCTTGTACTTTCCTTTCTCTTTTATGACATTTTTTATTAAGTAATTCAAATTTCTGGACTGACAGATGAAATCTCTCTATGAACATTCTGTTGGTGATTTTCATGAAGTTATAACATAAAGAGAAAATTTTTATCTTGCCTTTCTAGAGAAGGCTACCAAAAATAACTTTTCCTTCTTTGTATTTATCTTTCAGAATGTATCATTAAACTACAAGATTGGTGGTCACTTCTAATTGTAGATTTATTGAGAGGTCCTCAGTGATATATAATCAAAGACTTTTCCAAAACATTTACAATTAATAATAGGAAAGGGAAAGTATTAAAAAAATGACGATGCTGTTTGCATCATTCAGAAAGTAAAGGGTACGGTTCAAAATTTCAACATATATCACCTCAACAGCTGAAACATTGGGAATATGGCAAAAAAGATGAGAACAGTTCAAATGACATAAATAGTTACAATAACCCATCTCAGAAATATACAGATATTTAAAAAAAAATGACTATTTCAGATAATAGAATATTTCATATGCAGGGGAATTGAATGTTTTGGCATAGCCCATTTCGCATTGCCAATTCAGCATAACCATCTGGCAAAGGGGCATTTTGGCTTGTTGTTGTTAATTCTCTCTCCCATTCTTAATAGTCAAATGAGATATTTTATTTATAATAGTTTTAATTGTCAAATATTCCAATTAGCCCAAAGTTAGAAATTTGCATAGAATTTAAAGCTTGGTTAAACTTTAAATTTTTCAGTTTTTTAAATTTGATCATTTGAGCAAATATTTTATCAAAGCATGGAAGAAACAAAATGATACATAGAGTAAATTGATGCAAAGAGTAAAGGTGATCCTGAATTAAAGTTTTGGAGATGTGAATAGAAAGATTGATGTAAAGTGAGATTGCATATGAAGAATGGAAAAGTTATTCGCCAGTTGAATACATACAGCCACGACTTACTAAGATTTTGCTAAGTTTTTTAATATTTTTTTATGATACTGTTTTTGCAATTCAAGTTTTTAATTTGCATTATTTTATCAGTTTTTTTAAAAACAAGATATAACATTTGATTTAAGAATAAATGACAAAAAATATCAGTTAAGATTTTAAAGTTTTCATTCTCTTTGCAAAAAATACCAATCTATTTTTAAAGACAGTGATGTTGAAATGTTCTGGCACTGAACAGGGTATGCTGAATAGTCCAGTTATTTATCTAACACCAAATCAACGCCAAAATGTAGTAAACCTCATATGCAGGGTGAATAAAATATCACATCAAGCCAGGTTGTAGTTTGTTTATTACTGGTGTAATCAAAATTCTTTTTTTCTGTCTATGAATATCATCATAAGTAGCATAAGCCATTAGTCAAGGGGGAAACACATGTATAGCAGCCATTGCCATATCATAGTTAACGATTTTAGAATTCAGGGAACAGCCATAACAGCAGTGATGTGTCTAAGGCAAGATAGTATCATGGAGCCCATCCCTTTTCTGGCTGGTTTGTCAAAAGGACAGTTTTTCCTTTGACACTGCTATTATTTTATATTGTTTTCATTCCCTCAGCAAGGTTTATTTACAAGATTTTAAAAATATGTGAACCAAGTACAATGCAATAAATAAAAATTTATTATTTACCATTTCATAAAGTAATAAATGTGAAAAGAAATCCTTTTATTAAAAAATTGATCAAAATATGTAAACAATGCAATATTTATTATTTAACCATTTTATAAATAACTATGAAAACAATTTCTTTATTAATAATTTCATTAAAAATGTCAATGAATTGCAGCATGAAATAAATGCCTGGAAAATGCAATTTTTAAAAATTTATAATCAATTACTTGTCATTATGAGTTTATTCAAATTTTCTTGTTCAGTCATTTTTTATAAATTATTTCCATATTTATTACTTTATAAATGGTTAACATTGCATTGTATTAGTTGGTTCGCATTTTTAGAATGTAAATATAAAATTATCCTTTTAAATAAACAATCTAATAAATATTTTCTAATATTTTCATTGTAAATACTTAAAGAACAAAGAAAATGTATAAATTCACTTTCATGTCTGGGTATTATTAAAATTCTAATCATTGCCTTTAAAATAACAAACATTGCCAAACTGTGAAGGAAGTTAAAATAATAGCGGTGTCAAGAGAAAAACTGTCTTTTTTACAAACCATTTTATTGTTGGTGCAAAAGTTAAAGATTGGCTAATCTTCCTTCTCCTAGACAGGTCATAGAGCCTAGTCATCTCTGCTATTTAACCCATAGTTGAAGAGAGAAGAGCTGGATTCATACATTTCCTTGGAGTATTTGTGCAAAAGTGAATGTAACAAACCTATATGAGTATTTGAACTTGACTTAGTAATTTTTCTTTCCAAGTCTCTAGCCATTACACTACCAGCACATCTTGCCTGGGAATGTATGGATATAAAAGAACTTGGCAAAAATTAGCTGTTCTGATTATATCAGTATGTATTCAGTGGTTAATATATGAAAAAGAAAAAATGTTAGCAGACGAAAAAGGAAAATAAATGAAGCCATATTTATTTTGGATATTAATATGTGGAATTCTCTTTAGATAAATTCAATCTTTTTGTACAAGTAGTTCACAACCAGGGTCCATGTAACATTACTGGGGGATTCACACAAAAAATAGCAAAAGTATTTAGGGAGAGGGGCACAGTAATATTTTAGTGGTCTATAGAACAATTTCACTTTAGAACAGTTGTTACAACTGAGAACTGGAATTTCTACAGTAATCTACGTCATATTTAAACATTAAAAATAGAAAGACTAACTCTAAAACTAGCAAAAAACAAGATCAAGTGATGCAAATTCGTGTCTCTTTTACTTTATGTGACATTTTGATTGTAAAACTTGAAAAAACTAAGGCTATATACAGGAAAATTATATAAAGATTATGATTTATTATATAAGTTAATATATTAATATTAAATAATATTATTTTTAAATATTAAAATGAAATATTAATATAAATTAATATAAAAATTTAATATATAATAAAATTTAATATATAATTTATATAATGATTATATGTAAAGAAAGCATATACATTTAATATTTCTATCATACAATTCTTAAATTTATTTAATAGTAAAAAAAAAAAGGAACTTGTTTTTCATTGAATGGTTTTAGGGGGAGACCCAAAAAATTGAGAATAAAAATAGTCTATGAGTAAAAAATGTTCAAGAACCAGTTTTACATAAAAATTCGGTATTTCAAAGATCTAATTTTTTTCCTACTGAAAATATGACCCTTCTCTATATTCTTTTTTAATATAAATCTATTTTTCAAACAAAATTTGATCAATTTCCCATAGAAAACCGTTATTTTTTTAGTGACCACATTACCTTTAGAATTAGTAATATTTGTACAGAATCTAAACATCTTTTTATATCTTGTTCTATTCTACTTAGGTTTGGTGATTTTTGAATTCTGGAAACATTTTTTTTTTGTGTGTGTGTTGAAATAGTTAGGTACTGTGTTTAACATTTTCTTTCAGATGAAACATATTCTCTTGGAAGGACTCCTAGTCCACAACCCCCACTACAAGAGAACCATACATTTAGCAAATCTGTCACCATGTGAGTTATTTTTCTTCTCATGTTTAGAATGTGAAATTAAAACTTCATATTCTGAGCATGAGATTTCTTTGAAATTTCAACATAACTTTTCTTGGTTGTGAAAAACTATATATTTTTATTACTTCAAACATTATTTTTAGTAAATACCTGTGTTTGAGATGATGTCCCAACTGTGTGTGTTGCACCTACTAGCCTACATACCCAAGAATATTTAATATAGAACATGTTCTCTCCAGCTGGTTCAAATTGGCATCCTCCTTTGTAGGAGAAACCATCATCTGATACAGCAGGCTTTACACCAGTGTTTTTCACACTTTACTTTTGTATTCCGATTCATTATACCTACATGTAATAAATCAAAGACCAGCTCTGTTCACAAGGTTCATTTAGTTAGCATTGACAATTTCTATGTATATTTCATATGATCTATACATATTGGGATTGCATGTATCTTTGTATTATCTATTTGAAAAAAAGTCATTTAATGAGACAGATGTGCTTGTTTATTCATACGCATCTGATTCAAATTGGGAAAACAGGAAGACAATGCTACAGGCATATCAGAGGTAGTGTTGAGCCTGTGTCTGCTTTCGTCTTGAGTTAATGTAGAGCAATGACTTGAGTGCAGTGTGACATTTAGAGTTGTTTATATTCTGCACTTTGCTCTCATTTGCATATTTTTTTCTTTTTTCGTGACCTATTTTATTTATCTCATGACCAACAGTTTGCTAGGCTGTGACACTCTGTGTTCTAAAGCAGAGCCTTTCAAAGTTCTATTTACCCTTTTAAAGAATGCATATCTCCTCATTCAGATCTTGAATTCATATTCAAAATATAAGCAAAGCAATTTCTAAAGAATTAATGGATTTTTATATTTTATCTGACATTATTTCCAATTACTTCAAACTTTATTATTAGTGGATACCCATTTGAGTAGACATTACATTTTTGTCTTTTGGCCCGTTACTGGATTAACTTAAACATTATATTTAATGGATATACATTTGCATACATGCATATATGACTGACCATATTTAATAATTAGTATTATTATTTGGAAGTGTGTGTACGAGACCTAATGGTTAACACTACCAATAGAATTCAGATTCTGGCAGGAACAGTTTGTCTCCATTTTGCATGACTATCTTTTGAAGAGGCATGAATTCACTTCTCCCTCAGCTATAAAACGGTCCACGACCAACCTAACAACTGTAACGGAGTACATGCTACAGGCCCTTGATGAGTCTGACGAGGCTCGCGCGGTTGCTCTGGACATCTCCAAGGCTTTTGACAGGGTTTGGCACTCTGGCCTCCTATGCAAACTACGGGGTTATGGTATTACTGGTCGCCTGCTTGACCTAATCCAATCTTTTCTAAATAACCGCAAAATGAAGGTCGTTTTGAATGGGCGTGCCTCTTCGTCCTACAGTACGAATGCTGGTGTCCCACAGGGCTCTATCCTGGGCCCGATGCTCCTCCTTATTTTCATCAACGACCTCCCAGATGAGATTAAGTCCCAAGTAGGCATCTACGCAGATGACACTACAATATACTCCTGCACCAGTAAGAAACCTGTCGTGGCAGACAGACATAATCTCGCTGCTGACCTCGAACGGGATCTACACTCTGTGGTGAACTGGGGCAAGAAGTGGCTTGTCAACTTCAATTTGTCTAAGACCAAGCTGTTGTCTGTCAACCATTACAGGCAACATCTCCTGCCTCCCATAAGCATGGACCAAGCGATTCTCCCGGAGAGCAATACATTACGCCTCCTCGGACTTACCATGTCCTCAGACCTCAAATGGAGCCACTATATTGAATCCATAGCTAAATCTACTGCTAAGAAGGTTGGGTCACTATGTCGATCCAGGATGTTTTTTTCCGCCTGAATCCATCCTGCATATATACAAGTCAACCATCCGTTCATGCATGGAGTACTGCTGCCATTTATGGTCAGGCGCCCCTGCCGTTCTCCTCAGTGTTCTTGACAGGCTCCAAAGGAGAGTTTGTAATGTGATAGGTGCTGATCTGGCGGCTTGACTGCAGCCACTTCCCCACCGTTGAAATGTGACCTCCCTTTGTCTGTTCTATAAATACTTTCATGGCTTCTGCTCAGACAAACTTAAGTCACTGGTGCCTCCTCAACAGGTGTTTACTCGTGCAACCAGACTGGCAACTGGGTCCCACCCATTCACAGTCAGGTTAGCCAAATGCAGACGACAATTCTACTCCTGCAGCTTCTTCTCTCGCATTTCCCGCCCGTGGAACTCGCTCCCATATTCTTGCTTTCCTGACGGCTACAACCTCCAGAAATTTAAATGCAAAGTTAATACTCACCTACTAACCACTGGACTCTAGCTCTCTCCCCACCCCCGTATAACCTTCCCTTTCTCTCCACCTATGTATGTCATCGCACCTGCTTTTTCAGATTTCTATTGCTCCTTTCTAACTAGTTTGTACTCCTCACTCTTTTTAGTTATGTAGCCCCCTGCACATCAGTGGCATTTCCGCCTTGCTTGGGGTGAAATGATAAAAAAAAAAACAAAGAGTAGGTCAATTAACTGTTCAAGCTACTCAAAGTTCCCCCTTCTGGGAACACCTCAGGTGCCAGGGATTAATCCTAGCCCTCACTCAAAGGAGAGCTATTGTTTGGGGTCAGTGGTTTCTAGGAAAGAGCGAAGTGTATGTTCCTCAGTAGAATATATGATTATCTTTTATATAATGGAAGTTGTATATACAAAATTTCAGCCCAACTTCTTAAAAAAAAGTCCAGCATCAAATTATGTAGAATTTGTTTCTAATGCTTGCCTAATTTTGATTCCTCTCTGATGATTAAAGTTTGATTTTACTTTTATTCATTTTTTATACAATATTAAAGTATTGAAAGGAGCCAGTTAAATTAAAGACAAAATATCTTGATATCTCTTTTTGCATAATTTGGCATTATCATGCTGTTTCACATCTTTAACAATTATGAATATTGGTATTGAAGTCATGAGATCATGTATACTTTCCACATTGCTTTCTCTAGTATTGAAATTTGAATTTTTCCATCTGATACAATTTGTCCATTCTTGATACTGGCAACACTAAATTTTCTAGAGTATGCAGATTCCTTCTAAAAGTAAATACAATTACAAAAAAAAACAAAAACAAACAATATTTACATGCATTAATGCAAGATTCACAAAAAGTCATTATTGTACTTGACAGCAATCAAGTTCAATAACCTATGTAATAGGTACAGTGATACAAAATTTTAGCAATATTTTGAAACATAAGGAAAAAAAAGTATTTAAAAACTTAAGTGCATATTAGCTTTATCAATTTTATTTTCAGTAAAAAGAAAAATTACCTTTTCTTTTTTTGGACAGTCAAGAACCTATTCGAGCCAATTCACCAATCAATCGTTTAAGATCAGCCCCGTCACCGTTTAAGCCGATGCCAGCCTTGAGAGCATCCACAAACAATAGTTTATCCATCAATAGCAGCTTGTCACTCCAAGAACAGGTAAGATATTCATACAACATAAAAAGTTGTCATTTTAAACAACTATTGAAAATCTGATCAAATTTGTTTAAAAAATTTTAATTTAAATCTTTCACATTTTCGTTTTTGATGTTCATATAAGACAGTAAAAATAAATATCATACTTTGAAATAAAATAATTTTTGCTTCTATTATAATAAAGACTGGTGTGTGTATATTCCCCTTATGCTCAGAGATTTGAATGTATGATACTCAACAATATGTTGCCATCATGGGCCCACTTATATATGTTATAGAACAGTTAAACTGATTTTGCTTTTTTTGCAAAACTAGGTTGACCTAAAGACAACAAGTTATGGTTGGGAATTTTCAGATGATTCCGATGGAAGCATAGTATCTGCAAATTCTGCTCGTAAGCCTTTCTTTTCATTTCATGAATCTTTTGAGAGTAAAAGTGAAATAGTTGACTATGTTAGAAAAGCAACATTTCTTATAAAATAAAAAGTGGACAAAGTGTATTCACTCCAGTTCTTCTACGTCTGTTAATGCCTATTATAGAATACATTGGAAATATAGATTCAGGTTAAGACAGATGTCTTAGCTTCTGTTTCATGACAAATTTTTTCATAAAAGTAATTGAACATTTACAATTATTTGATAATTTGAACAAAAATAAAGGCAACTCATCTTAATTCTTGATCTTTTGTTTTCTTACTCAGCATTCCAGTCTTAATGGATATATATATATATATATATATATAGATAGATATAGCCTTGCCATAAAATGGAAAAGTTGTGTCTATAAAGGAAATGTCTACCTCTAAATCATTTATCCAAAACTGCAGAGAAAACTATAACAAGCATACTTTTCCCTATACCGCATATTAAAAGAAAATTAAAAATGCATACATACTTATACCTAATAATTTTTTCCTCTTAATAGATCAGAGAGCAAAGAAGTTACCAAAAGGTATGTATTTAATACTAAATCAATTTTGTTTAATTGACAGCTTTATTAATAATTTTCTCTAACCAAGATTTAAGTCATAGCATAGTAAGTGGCTTAAATAGTATAAGGTTGACTGTCTTCCTGTCAGTACTGAATAGTACAAACTCATTTTTCAGTATTGTTGGCATGGACTAATTTTGTCTTCAGAAACAATTTTTTCTTTTTTACATTTAACCAGTTTGTTTTTTCTCAAGTTTTAAATCTATACTTTGATTTTTGCAGGCAAACACCAATAAAATACAACCACCAAACATCAAATGGAATAAGTACCTTCCCTAAGAACATACAAGCAAGACTCAAGACCAATTTGCTTACAGCCTGAAGATGTTATTCAGTTTTGTTAATGATTGGCAACACAATATTTTAATGTTTTACTTGGAGAAATACAGAGCTCATGAATAAAGAGATTAAAAGTGCATTTTTGTTTTTTCATTGTCATGAGTCAGCCTATTGTCCCATGCTGAAAACACAGGTTGTTAATTGATTAGCAAAATTAAGCAGTACCAAACCTAGCCAGTACTTACACCATTGTAGCCCAAAGTTTATAATGTAAGCATCTCTTCCCAAAACATTTTGAGAGAGAGAGAAAGAAAGAAAAGTTAAATCACAAATGTTTTTTTTTTTTTATTCACTTGTAAAAGATTACATTATTTAAGAGGCAACCTGCTGTTCTGTAGGCATGCTGCGAATAATGTCAGAATCACCTATAAAGAGAAGAAAAAACATGCAGATAAGAACATTTAAAAACCTGACAGCAGTCAAAGTACAATGAAAAAATGGTCAAGACAAGTATGCGAAGAGATTTCTTAACAGTAATTTTTAGTTAGGAATGGCAAAGCTACATTAAATGAATTAGGTTATTAGGCCCATGATAGAAACAGTTGGTCAGAGTCAAGGGCACAAATTTTTAGCTAGTTTTGCAAAATTATAGGACCATTCTAAAGTTGATGGTGCAAAAACAGAGCCCCCCCCACCATCACCTTTTGGAGTGGCACATGTCTCAACCAAAATTATTAAGCTAAAGAATCCAGTAATGTAAAAGAATGCCTATTCAAAATCTGATGCTGGCTACTGTTCCCAAAATATACCAAATTAATAGAACGGTTCCTAACCTTTCCAGATATCAACACAATAGAAATATTTGTGGTCTAACATTCTAGGAACTATAGATTTTGAATTTATTTTTTTTTAAAGATAAAAATGTTTTACTTAATTTAAAACATCAAAGCACCAAAACAAGTTATTAATATTTAATAAAGACAGCTCAAAGCTGTGAAACTCATGAATATATCCTAAAAATTTAATTGTGTAAACATTAACTTGCATAATAAAATCTGTGTGCATGCATGCTAGTTGATAAGAGCCAACATTAATTGTACTTAGAAATAGAGACAATTATACATAGGAAAACTTACCAGGATCAGTGATACTGAGTGTGCACACTCTGAAATATTTTCCACAGGCTGTTCCTAAATCAATGTTGTTGCCATTGTAGTGATGGACACCTGTTTTGGCCAACATGGCATAATATTCAACTTCACTCTTCCTACAAAGATTAAAAGAAAATACACATTTTTGATCAGTTAATTTGGTAAACTAGCTTGCAAAATAAGAAATAGAAAACTAAGTATCTAATTCTTAGATAAGATACCAGTTTTTCTTATTGCAACATTCAAGACTGAACAACCGGACAAAGCAACCTTCACAAACTGGAATAATGAGGTAACCTGTCAAACATCTCATCCCAGGATTTAATTCTAGAAAACTATACAGGAAACAAATCTATGTATTTTTGTTTGTTGGGTACTACCCCTAATAACAGCACTCTCAATACTCATTTAAGCACTTTATCTGTTGCTTAAAGAACTAACCCGACAAAACCCATATCCTGTAACATAAGTATTGCTACTGATTTTCTCTTAGTAAATTGTTTCCACTTAATAATTTAGTAAACCTAATACAGAAGAAATTTTAAGATTAAAAAAAGATTTCTTCATACTATGTTTCTAATATATATTATTTATAAAAGAAATTAAAAGTTTATCTGTATGTTTATATTTCCGAGATAAGGTAGTATTTACACTATATACATTGTTTGAACTATTGTCCTAATCTTTACTGCCATATTAATGTTTCAGCCATTGTACACTCCAGTCTTCATCAGGTGCTAGGAATGAACCAGTAGATAAAGATGTTGGTTAGTTCCAGTGACTCAAAGAGTTAAATTGAAGGGTGGTAACTACATGGCTACCAGAAGCGGCTTCACACATGGAATATGAACATATCCCAGTGATTGTAATAAAAGGCCCGGTTTGAAATTACTAGCACAAAATGTAAATAGTGTAAAAGCTTATCTGATTTTATAATTAGATTAATGCATTTTTTTATATAACTATTTGGAGCAGATTTTTAAGAAAATGGCCACTGTAAAAAGAAAAAAAAAGAGCCCTGCGTTTAATTAAACAGTTTGCAGACAGTAGTGAACTTACAGAAATTTCATGTAATTAAGTGTGCACGTGTATTTGGACAGCATTTTTTATGCAGGTTTCATTAAAATAGGCACCTCCACTAATTCATGGGAAAACAGCATAGCGTAACGAAAGGCCACAAACTTAATGAAAATAAAGTTTTATCTTCAAAATGTTAAGGTTATTAGTAAGAGGAAAGATCAAAGAATTTTTAGATTATTTTTTGAATTTTTTAAAATTCTTTCTAACACATTTGAAATTTTGGTTAAAAGATGTCATCGTCTTCTACAAAGCGTAACATTGATTTTTTTGTGCTTTTCTGGTGAAAACACATTTGAAAATTCTTCTAAAAATCAAATAATTGTCCAATTTTAACGAAATTTTCAGAACTTATTCACAAATGAATGAAATTATTTTTTTAAATATTTTAAAAAAATGTGTTACCCCCGCACTTAATTTCGT
This sequence comes from Ascarosepion bandense, assembly GCA_037127315.1. NCBI lineage: Eukaryota > Metazoa > Mollusca > Cephalopoda > Sepiida > Sepiidae > Ascarosepion > Ascarosepion bandense. The sequence continues at coordinate 1,195,402 of JBBBDQ010000424.1, read as the reverse complement.
TAAATTTCACACAGAGCCTTCTTATTTGTTGAAATTATTTTTGTTAAAAGTAGGAATCATTGGAGATTGTAAATCACATACTTTTTTTTTCAAATTTGTACTATTTAACTAAAAATCTGCTCTGAATTGAAAAATAATAAACCCAATAAAACTATGACATTACTTAATTAGAAAAGCTTTTAATTGTTTTTGTAAATAAGGACATTATTTTTCTGAAGAAAAAAAAAATTTTTTACAAGAATTTTTTCATTTTAATTATAATAATTTATAATAGTTTAAAATTGTGTAAAAATTCTGTATTGGGGTATTTATTAGATTTGATATAGTAATTAAGTGGAAATTAAATTTACGAGTCCAAAATGGCAAAAATTAATAAACTTCCCTATTTTTAAAACAATTTTAAGACTGTCGAACCTTCGATCAGATGAACAAGACCAAATGTCAATTTGTTGTATATTACCTTTTTATCCTATAAATAAGTAATAATTTTTAAAAAATCAGCTTAATTTAACTTTCAATTTTACTAAAGTAAAGTGTCAGAAATCTTTCTAAATATTTTAAAATTTTTTGTTTGTTGGTTTACAAATTTCTTAAAATTAAAAATATGGCCACTTTTAAGAAATCAAAATTAAATTTGGCTTTCCAATATATATATAATTTCTATCTGAAATTACACCAGAGTTTTTTACTCAATGGAAATAATAAATTTAATCATTAAGCTTTTTACATTAAAATGACAAACAATGCACTGGGGTTGATTTTATTTTTAATTTTATGCAATTTATCACCTTTCCAGGGCATGAATTACACATAAATGAGAAAGAGCAAGAGAGCTTCCAGCAATAATTTGTCTTTATTGAAGATGATTTTATTTTACATGGCCAAATATGTGTAATGTTTGTGTGTGCGCACAGAGAGTAAGGGGTTTGTTTAATATCCCAAACATGGTTAGCATATTATTGCTTTGTTCGCAGTTGATTTTATTAATTGTTGGACTTTTCTTTATATACCCCACCTCACAAGGTTTTCAAAAAATAATTTAACAATTTCATTCATTTGTGAATAAGCCCTGAAATTTTTTATTACAATTTGACAATTATTTGGCCTTTTGCAAGAATTTCCTCTTAATGATCAACATTTTGATAAAACTGTTCTTAAGTTAGGGGAATTTTCACATCACGCTATGATGCCCCCCCCCCCATTAGGAGGTGCTACTGTAAACATGATCTAAAAGCAGTTTTTTTTAAAAATTATTTTGTTTATAAGTTTTTAGACATCAGAGGATATCAGTTTTGCCATGTTTCACCCCTTTCCTTAGATTGCTGCTTGACTGGAATTCAATATTATGAGAGGGGGGAAAAAAAGACAGGATGGAGCAAGCACGAACTTCTATACACCACCCATATTGAGCATTAATCAATACTGATTAGAAAATATTTTACATTTAAAAATTATTGAAAGGTGTTGAAAACAGTTTAGTTACAAATGTGTCTAATTGATCTGGTAAGAGATTTAATATGCCAACAAAATGCACAAAAAAAGAGGCAAGAATTGTTAGACAATGAATAAATATGAACAACATTTTTATGACTTAAAAGAAAGCTATTGTATAAAATTTCACAGAACAAGATTTATCCACCTTTTAGTTGAATCTGCCATTGCCCAAGGTTGGAATTCTGATGGCATTTGAGGAAATGCTGACACAGCTAGGATAGGCATTAATAATCAACGGAGGATTACTCCTTGTTGCATTATCTGGACTCTTGAAAAAAGAAATTAACACTGTAATAATAGAAAGACTTCATCGTGACTCAATAGAGCTCCGAAGTCAAACACTTTTGCTGTGTAGAGATGGGACATAAAAAAATTGCAGAAAATCGCATTTTTGTTTTTGCATTAGCAGATTACATTTTATATAATTAAAGTTTTTACAAAATTGAAATGCTTTTCTCAACAAAGCTGTTCACTTTGTTGCAATCATATACCAAGAATGGTAGAGAAAGTGGTTTCACCTTCACACATCCAAACCATCAAGTGAGCAATAATTCACTCCATTCCTTTTTGGGATTTAAGCATGTACAAAACAGAACTTATTACTACAATGATAAAATAAGAAAAGAACAAGTAGGAAAAAATTGTCTTTAATCTAACAAGTTTCACTTTGACAAGCTTCTTCAGAAAATTTTAAGATGAATAATTTAAGATATTTTTCAAAATCCCAAGACAGTATGTTGATTGAGATATAGTTCCATTAGTCAGACGACATGTCACATGTGATAAAGCAATGGATGGAGAAAAAGAGAGAGAGAGAGAAAAAAAAAACATCTGTTTAAGTGTGTGTGTGTGTGCGTGCCAGAGGTGTTGATAATGTTAGTACGTGTGATCGGCAACAATGAAATACATTTTTGTTCAAAATATGTAGCAAGTATTGTATGCACGTGTCAAGCGATGGAACTATTTTCTTTTTATAAATATGAGAAAAATCGTGTGAAAGTGTGCATTTATGAATCAGTAAAGTTAACATGCTAAAAAAGGTAGGCAAAATGATAGAGAATTTGGTAAAAAGAAGCAAAAGTTTAGATTGTGTAGGTTGGTAGTTAAAAGTGTAAAAAGATTCTTGTCTAAAATAAGACCAAAATAGTCATATTTACTTAAACTTACCTGAGAGGAGGTGTGTTGTTGGCAATGATTACCAATTTGGCTTTACCCTGTCTTAGAGTCTTCAATGCCTGTTTGTAGCCAAGCACATATTTTCCACTCTTCATCACCAACGCTAATCTGGAGTTGATGTTTTCAATGGCTTTCTTTGTTGGAGAAAAAGAAAAACAAAAAATATGAAAGAAAATATTCTTTAGAAACAATATTTTACTATTTCAAAATTTGAAACTAGCTAGTAGCAGTAGAAATTTCTTTAAAATGTACCAGGTTTCCTCACTCATTCTTTTTACACAATTGTGATTCTAAAGTCATGTGCCTCTAGTGCTGAAGTGCTTAATAAAATCACTGGAAGTTACATAATTCAGCATTCTTCCTTTCTACATCCAGAAACCCTGACATAAGGCAAAGCAAAAAAAGGTTGACTTTAGAGATTGCAGAAGTCTCCCAGGAGTTAGTGAAAGGTAGGTACCTCCACAAAAAAAAAAAAAAAAAAAAAAAAAAAACGCTGAAAAACAGTATAGTCAGAAGGGAAAAGGTCCCAAATTAAATAAAACAAAGTTCTATCGGCAAAAAGTTTATATTACCATTAAGAGGATAGAACAAAGCATTTTTTTAAATATTTAAAATTTTTTAAAAAATTATTTCTAACACGTTCGAAATTGTAGAAAGTTTTTTTTTATTACATAAGTGCGATATCCAAATTGCTGCTATTTTATTAAGTAAATAAACGTAATTATTACGTAACGCACTTTTTTGGCTGTGAAAGACACATTAATTTGGAAATTCTTGCATAAATCAAATAATGGTTGGATTTTGATGAAAACTTCAGGACTTAATTGAATGAAATCAATTTTGAGAAAATATAGGTAAAAATATATATTCTTTTAAAAGTATGTTAACCCCCCACCAATTAAATTCCAGAAATGTGTAACAATTTGACCGCGGGCCACTCTAAAACTAATATAAAAATATTCAGGAGTCATTGGGGAATGCTGATTCACTGTTTTTTTTCTTCTTCAATAGTCCCCGTCTTTCTAAAAAGTAGGTCCGAATTGCGAAAAATGCAATAACTATGCCAATTTTTATGTGGATAAACTTCTGATTGCTTTTATGAACAATATAAATTAAGCATATAGTCTGAAAAAAATCTTCATATTTGTCATCAAATCTTTCAACACTTGAGACAAGCTGTCAGGCTCGGGCTACCTAATCTGATAACAAATTACAGGGAATTTTTCTGAGAGTAAGCAGGCACAATTGTTTGAAATCAGATAAAGGTAGGTATCGGAAGTCAAAACAGCATAGTATGAATAGAAAAGGTTCCAAACTTAATAAAACAAACTTTTCCCCTAGAAATGTTTATATTATTATTAAGATGAAAGATCAAAGTAGTTTTTAATTATTTTTTAAATTTTTTTTAACCCTTTCTAACATTTTCAAAATTTTGTCAGAATGTTTTAAGAAATGTTTACTACCGTTTTACAATGGACACCAAATGATCGCATTTGCCACTTTTTTTAGGTTACAAAAACATAAATTTAGAAATTCTTACAAAAATCAAATAACTGTCGGATTTTGAAACTTTCAGTATTCATTAAAAAACGATTGACATTACTTCTGAAATTATTTTTAAAAATCTTGGTATATATATATATATATATATATATATATATATATAACTGTTAACCTCGCTTCACATAAATCCCTGAAATGTTAAAAAATTTTAAATGGTTGGTAACTTTTGTTTTATTAGTTCAATGCAGGACTCATTGGAGAATATAAATCACCTATTTTTATTATCTTAAGTTTGCATTCACTATCTGAAAACCTTCTCCGAAGATTAAAATAAAAAATGCAATAAAACTCTGACAATTTAATTTGATAATTTGTTAATTACTGGAATAAATAACAACTATTGAGGACATTGTACTCTGAAGAAGAAATTTTTTTTCGATTAATAATAAAGTTTTAAAAGAATTGTTTTCATTTTTATTATTATTAAATAATTCAATAATATATAAGCTTTTAAAAATATTTTTAAAATCTCCAAAGAATTGATTGCAAGTTTTCTTTTTAGTTAAGAGCTGAGTATCATATTGCCTAGCTAAAATTGAGAAGTTTAATAAAAATCGTTTAACAGAAATATTTTAAGTTAATAAAAAAACAAACATTTGTTTGTGTGTAAATATGCTCATTTACGTTCTATTTTTGAGTAAGTATGATGTTCCATAAGAGTCATAACGTTTCTATAATTATAACATCTGCAGTACTATAAAAATTTAAATTAAATATTTTTACCATGCCTTAAACTTAGTGATAACTTAATAATATGGGGGGGGGGGGGGGGGGAGAGGAGAAAGAAATAATAAAATTTAATTTCATTCTTTCTTTAAATTAAAATTATTTTAAAAGAAATTGAAATTTTTATTTATTCAGAAAGCATATTCAAATTTCTGGCTATAAATCTAAACTAAAATTACATTAAATATTATATAATTGCTGAAATTATTATTTTAAATTTTACTATGTTAAAAAAAAGTCATGTTTTTTTGTGGCCCGTATTGTCGCCATACTTTCAGTCTGATCTCAAATCTTTTAACACCTCCGCATTACGTAATCGTTGTGATGACAGATAGGGCTACCGTAGTTAAGTTTGTTTTTATTGTAAATTTCTGGCAGAAAGGAATTATTACTTGATTGAAATCAGATAAAGGTAAGTTTCAATTTTAAACATTGACTTAAATGACATGTCAGCGAGGTATATTTTATTTTTGCAAGATTTTTAAAACAGAAATTTGGCTACTGTTTTATTGTGACAGTGTTGACAGAATGGTGGGAAATTTAACTTGAATTTGTCCAATTTCAATAAAAATTAGATTAAAATCAATATAATTTCGGTTTAAAAAATACCAGTGTATTTTTTTTTCGGGAATTAAAATTTAATCTCCTGGCTTTCAATTAAAGCTAATCCTCTGACCAAAACTATTTTTTTTTTTAAAAGCTGCACACAGTAAACCAACATCCGCATCAATGTCTTTCTTTTTTAAATCATGGCATGTAGTGCTTCAAAAAACCATTGTTCAAATAAGGTATCTTCCATCCACCCACTTGCACTTACAGCATTTGATGCATTAAGCGGATCTTTTTGCGTATGGTTCATAGAGATGCTTGGTTTTATAAACAACAAATGGAAGACACAGTCACCATTTGATGAAATACAAAACAGCACACTGATGATTTCCATGAAGATGAGCATTTTTTCCCACCCAAAAATTGGTGACAAATACCTTATTGGCAACGGGGTTAATCCCCAAACCCAGTTATCACAGTTGTAGAGCCTCTCAGGAAGATCACCATTACTTATGCTGTTCTCTTCTAACTGATGTTTCACTAACTTACAGAAGGCTTCTGCAACCTTTTAAAGACAAACTTTTACCTTACAGAAGGTTGATACTTTTCAGCAAGTGGCTATCACAGAAGAAAATCAATGTTATTTTTACAGACATTTTTTTGATAATTCAGAGGCAACACAAAAAGTATTGTCAAACTAAAAACTGCAAAAATGAATACTGGCCATATGAAGTCCTTATCAGCAACCCCAAAGTGAAAAAGAGGTAATAGTGGGCTTTGTCAGCAAATTTATACAGGTAAGGAGTTTGAGTAACATAATACGAGGCACAACTGAATGATGTCCACATTACACCTTCGCTTGTCTCTAAGATAATCTTAAAACTTGACCCTCACAAAGCGAGCGGTGGTGACGGAATCCCAACCATAGTCTTAAAGAAATGTGCCCCTGAAATCTCCTCTGTCCTTTCTAAGCTCTACAACCTCTGCCTATCTGCTTCCTGCCTGTTGGAAATCTTCCTCTGTAGTTCCTATATTTAAAAACACTGGAGAACCCTCTGACCCTGCAAATTACCGCCCTATCAGCCTTCTTCCGATCTTTGGCAAAGTGTTCGAAGCCATTATCAACGCCGAAGTGGTTCAGCATCTCACAGCACACAGGCTCCTCTCGGACAAGCAATATGGTTTCCGCTTCACCAGGTCTACTGCTGATATGCTAACGACCATCACCGAGTACATATACCAAGCACTCGACAGGAATGGCGAAGCCCGAACCGCTGCATTGGGTATATCTAAGACGTTCGACAGAGTTTGGCATGCTGGCCTTCTATGTAAACTGCGGAGCTATGGTATAACTGGACATTTGTTTGAACTAATCCAGTCATTCCTCTCTAACCGCACAATGAAGGTGGTATTAAACAGACATGCCTCTCAGAACTACCATACAAATGCAGGTGTCCCCCAAGGCTCCATCTTAGGTCCTACACTCTTCCTGATATACATTAATGATCTCCCCGATTCCATAAGAGCCCAAATAGGTTTGTACGCCGATGACACCACAGTTTACTCTCGCCTCCTACAAAAATCTGGTGTAGGCATCAAAGCTAACCTCGCAGCCGAGATTGAAAAAAACCTCCAATCCATATTGGACTGGGGTAAGAAATGGTTAGTAAATTTTAATGCTTCTAAAACGAAGCTACTCTCAATTAACCATCATCGACAATCTTACCTACCTCCCATTAGCATGGACCAGGCTTGCCTCCTAGAGAGTAAAACACTGCGCCTCCTTGGTCTCACACTTTCAGCGGACCTCAAATGGAATGACTATATTGAATCCATTGCTAAATCCGCTGCTATGAAAGTCGGTTCTCTGTGTAGGGCCCGGAAGTTTTTTCCGCCTGAATCTATCCTGCACATTTATAAATCTACCATCCGCCCGTGCATTGAATACTGCTGCCATATCTGGTCGGGTGCCCCTGCTGTTCCCCTCGGGCTTCTCGATAAGGTTCAGAGGAGGGTCTGTAATGTGATAGATACTGACTTGCCAGACCGCCTGCAGTCTCTCTCCCACCGGAGCAACGTGGCTTCCCTGTGTCTCTTCTATAAATACTTTCACGGCTTCTGCTCCGATGAACTTAGATCACTAGTGCCCCCTAAATACGAATTTGAACGAGATACTAGATTAGCAACTAGATCCCACCCTTTTACAGTGAAACCGATAAAATGCAGCCGTAACTTCTACTCCAACAGTTTCTTTCCTCGCACTTTCCGACTGTGGAATTCTCTTCCACACAATTGCTTCCCCGACGGTTACAATCTCCAGAGGTTAAATGTAAGGTCAATAGACACCTCCTAACACACTAACCTGCTCCCATTCTATCAAACACTCTTTCCATCTGCCCAACCCTCATCCTAGCTATCCTTACTCATCTGTCACCTTCCTCCTGACATTCCCTATGTCTAACCACTCCTTCTCTTTACCTTCCCCTATGTAGCCCCATGTGCAATAGTGGCAGTGGAATGCCTTGCTTGGGGTGAGATGATTAATAAAAAAAAAAAAAATCTCACAATTTCAGAAAATGAATGGCGCATCTATCATGACTAATACTTTGCTTACCCCTTTTACCCCGAGATCCTTTCCAATTCTGTAAAAAGAGTAAGGTCTAAACAAAGCTTATTTTGTGGATTGTTTTAATTTTACCCATAAAGGTACTAAGTAACTATGGTGCCTTTGAGAGAAAGCTCATGGTACAAACATATGCCCCCCCCCACTATTAAGTAAGCTAGAGAACATATGAGAATTTAAAAATAGGCGTTATTTTACTCATTTTACTCCGGTAGGAATCTTTATGTAGATTAAAATAAAATCATTTTCAGAAAAGGATTTTAAACAAACAAACAAAAAAAAAAAAAATCAATTCACCCTTAACAAAGAGAGATGCAACAACGGCGGTGGGGGGAGGGGGGCTTAAACAGAATGAGAAGTTTTAGAAAGAACTGAAAACAAAGGATAATTTTTTTTTTTTACTCCGGATCAAAAGACTGAGGAGGAGTGTGAACCGGACGCTAGGCGCTCCTTCGTTGGACAATGTATTTTTGACGCGATCCTAGTCAAAACAAAATTTAGTACTAGAACAGGTTAATTCAATCTTTTTTTAAATTTTGTTTTTTTTAGTAAGTAATTTTGATCTAATTGGGTTGCAGTAACAGAAGATATTTCAATAATTTAAAATTTAGAGAATTCTAGAATATATAAGAATAAGATCTATTAACTATTTTAGTCTTCCTTTTTTCTACTTGATTAAGTGTAAGTCACATTGACGTCACAGCAGTAGTGGAGCTTACTATTTAGTAAAAGTTTGAGTACAGTTTCTAAAACAAAAAAGAAAAAACAGGTCTTGAAAAATTTAAAAATATAACTATAAGTTATCCATGTCGATATATCAGCCGTTCTGGTATTAAATGAAAAATCATCCAATCGTATGTTTATTTGGAAAATCATTTTTACGAGAAGTACTTGGAACTTTATTCAACTTTGGAGTAACATAAAAAAAATTTTAAAAAATGCTAAGTATTATTAATATTTTTAGGAAGTTAGAAAATGTAAGTTTAACTGAACAAATCCAAACTTTGTTTTAAGATCTATATAATAATTTTAGATCAGACACACGTTGACCGTCATGTTAATTTTAGTACTAATTTATTTTAAATGGAAGTTCATTGAGCAACGCACATGTGAAAGAAAAATAAGCAACGCGCGATTTTCTAAAGGAGTCACGATATGATGAGGATCTTAAATTGCACACAGATGACAACTATTAAGGAAAATGATTATACATAATATTATAATAGCTCAATATTCAGGATTTAACACGAGAAAAAACGACGAATGTGACCGGCATCTACTAACAGAAATTGATTCAATATGGCGACTTTTAGTGGAAGAATGAAAATTGTACTTACGGATTTCTTTTGAGGAGCCATAGTTTAGATTATAGACTTCAAGCGTCTGCAAAACAAATAAACCGACGATATTAGAAGCAGTTACAAAGGAAAATAACTTCTAGAAGCACGAAAAATAAAGAGTAAATGCATAATAGTTGTATTTTAGCTCGAGTCAAGAAATAGCCTACCTAAGTGTTGTAAAGTCACACGTGTGAAAGACCGAGAGAAATCTCGTATGAGTCCTCAAATCACGGTCACGTGACGATGCGAGAATTAAAGGGGTGTTGTTTCCGGCGGCAACCAAAAACAAAACTTTTTAAACATATTAATTATACAAGTAGAAAAGTTGGAAGAAAAAACAAATAGCTTACACATTTTTCCTTAGCAAGATGTTTGTGTATTTGAGCAAAAAGGTATTTGAAAATTCTCTTTTTGAACATCACTTCGCTTCAGAAGTAAAGAAAAAAAAAAGAAGTTAGTTTAACCAACGCTGTTGCGTGTTTGTTTGGTTTGGTAACTAATGAAGCTAAAAAATGGAATTGGTTTCTATGGGACTGGGATAATTATAGTTTGAGTAAATATTTTAATGTAACAGTTGGAATAAAAAAAAAAAGAAGCTGCATTGATATTTAACGGAATATCTTTTTGTTTTGATCTCTACAGTTATGGCAATTTGATCGATAAAATTTCCGATCATCTTCTGGTGACCTGATGCTTCAATGCCAGCTCTTTTTCTTTTTTAGTCTTTTTTTAGAAGCCAACATTTTTCTACCAACCGAAATCAATCATAAATTATGATTACACGCACAAAGAAACACGCATCTATACTTGCGCGTACGAACGTGAATATATATATATATATATATATATATATGTGTGTGTGTGTGTTCTTGAATTATTAATTTTTATTCAAAAACTTGAAATTTATTTTAATTTCATCTTTTAAATGATAATGAATGATAGTAGAATATAAAAACAAAGCAATGAGACTTTTTATTGGTTTTTTGGTTAAAATAATATTTTAATTACTATATAATTTTCATCGGATTTAAATTGCTTTTAACTGTGTTTAAATTTCTAATTGGAGTTGGACTTTAAGCATTTGGGCCCTTGGGGAGTATTTTTAATGAAGATTTATGTTTGTTTTTTTACTTAACTAATATTATCAAAAGATTAAATTGTTTGTTTAGAGCTTAACTCTGGTGAAAAATCTTAACATTTCAACCATTGTCTGTAAAATGTTTCAGTTAAGGAATTAGGTAAATATTTTTTGTAAATAAGGTTATATTTTTTAGTATTTCTTATGCATAGTATGTTTAAAGTTAAAATATCAAGAGCTTTTACTTTTGATGAAAAAAAAATCATAAAGATTAAAAAGCAAAAATATTTTACTTTTAAATGTGGGATGAATAAATTTTAAAATCAGAAAATTGTATAAGAAATAATGCTTTTTATCTATTTTAAGAAGGGCTATTCAATCTTTTTAATTAATGTATCATATTTCCCAAGGGTATTTGTGTGTTGAATCCCTTGCAATCACTTACGCACAAATACCCTTGGGAAATGTATTAATCTGTCTCTTCCCTCCAGTTATGGGTTAAATAACAGGACAGATTGGGTTCTATAGCCTTGGCTGGCAACCAGTTTACTGCAGAAAGCAATGACAACCTACTGCAGGATAATCTTCTACCCAGTCAGTCATGTCTCTTTTGAGACATGATCACCCAAAGCGTGTATCACGTATGGCACTTAACTGACTGACCATATTTAGCAAATTTCTTCCTTTATTATTTACTGCTCAAATATTTTTAAAACAATAATAAAAAATGTTCTCATATTTAATGATAATTTTATACTTTTATTAGCTTTATTCTTTTTTTTACTTATTGAATTGTTTCTATTATTGTCATTAAAGTAATAATAAGTCAAATTGGTGCATTTGATAACCAATTATTCAATCTAACATCTAGTGTAAAATATACATGGTCATTCCTTGTCATGGTAGAGGGCTTATTGTCCGAGTGATCCCAAGAGCCAAACCGTCTGGAGTTCCAACTTCTGTAGGGCCACCCATGGTCAAAAAGGAATCACCAGACTGAACATGACCATCACCTGAAGTGGAATAGGTAAAGATCTACATGATCTCAACAGCCAAACCTATGGAAGAGGGCAGTGCCAGTCGGGCTGACATAACCAAGGCAGACCTTGAAAGACCAAGTGTTTGACAGCCTGATGCAACCAGGTTTGCCAGATCTCGTCTGTCTCAATTCCTTTTGAGCTGAGAAGGTGCTTCTGGCCAAGGGCGCGGACTTCTGTCCCACAGAGTTGTCCACCAAAATCAAATTTATATGAATGGCCTCATCAAACTCTCTTTGATTCACAGCCATCACCACCACTGTCATTTTGGAGCAAAGAAGATGACAATCCTGATGTGAGTGAATCACACATTTAATTTTAATTCTTTTTCAATACTTAAGATTTGAGAAAATGTAAGGGTTTTTAAGTTTATATCCAGTTTTTTTCCTATTTAGTCTTATGTAAATAATAATGATTTTATCATTTGGCTTATTCCTTTATTAGAAAGCTAGCATTTACAATTTAGTTTTGAATGCAAGGAAAGATGGAAGAAAAAATATATCATGACACTGTTTGGCTGTAGTGAGAAAAAAAAGCACACATAAGAAAGAAAGAGCAGGTGATAATGCTCCGATACACTTAATGTTTGCTTCAGTGAAATGAAAAACCTTGTCAGTTTTTAATCTTTTCATTTGTATCCATATTTTTTTTATATATGCATCAATTATGATTTTTTCTTTCAGATTGCTATGCCCAATAATTCAAAACTACTGTGTGTAGCATGGAATAAAAGTGAAGGCTATATTGCATGTGGAGGAGAGAATGGACTTCTTAGAATCATGCAACTGGAATCTCCCTTAGGTAATTCTTTTACTGATATTTTCTTTTTTGGGCCCTTTTTTTCTTTTAAATTGAGTGGTAATGCAGAAATTTTACTCTCTGATACAGATGATTGGCTGTAAAAAATATACATAGTAGCAGAAGCCAGGAGTCTAGTAGCAATAGCAGCTGGTGACACATTTAAAAAGCCATGCTTTCAAAAGGAAAATCTCTTTTCCCTTTTCCCTGCTTATGTACAGTGTTCTATAGCTAATAGCAAGCAGTCCTCTTTAGCCTTTGTTCAGAAATGTTGTTAATGAAAAGCATACCAATTTCAACAGTCAGACTTTTATTATTTTATTCCTATTTTATAGAACAAATATTTTCATTAAATATCAACTTGTCATGTATTTGCTTTTACTCCATCAGTTTTTTGGAAATGTTTTTGGTGGTATAGATACTTTCACAGTTGATATACATACCATTTCATAAGTATAAAATATAGATATTTTAAAAATATATACTGATGAACAAACAAATTCAAAATGTTTTCTATTTATTTTAGTTATTATCAAATGTGTAAGTTTAGGTTAAAACACAGATGACTGGCTGTAGGAAAGATGGAGCAGCAGTCCAGTAACAGCAATAACTGTGTGGGTTACCCACCCTTAATTTTACTAAAAAACTCTCTAGAGGATGCTCCTTAAGCCTATAAATAGGGAATTTATTCTCAGTTATTTTCTTTCCCTTTTTTTATAACTCTCGCTAACTATATGATGTAGTTAGATATAGGGAAAAAGTGACCCCCACTGAGGTAGGTTCACTTGACTTTCAGTATAATACTTTTTCTCAGATTTCTCCTACATACATTCCACAAACACACATTTCCTAATTTAAATGTTTTCTTTGTAATTAATCTTTAAATGTTTACTTCCTTTATTGTCATTGTATACTGTTGTTAATATATACATTCTTGTTTGTTTTAAATACTGTTTTGTGTTATTCATTTGTTACTTGAACTCACATTTGATTCTGCATGAACTGTTAAGGGAAAATATACCAGGAGACACATATTTTCTATATAAACACAACAAGTATTCTTGTGAATCAAAGAGAGTTTGATGAGGCCATTCATATAAATTTGATTTTGGTGGACAACTCTGTGGGACAGAAGTCCGCGCACTTGGCCAGAACTGTCACCCATAAAAACCCATGCATCAAAAAAGAAACCCTCTTTTCTCTTTGCATGGTGTCATATACTTTAATTGGAAGCACTCCTTTTCAGACAGTCAAGTCATACTTTTCTTTGTTCAAAAATGTAAACTTTTGGAGATGGACTCTGTTGTTAACAAAAGTTGTATTTTGCTTTTATTATTTTATTCATATTTTATAGAATAAACATTTTATAAAGTTCTAACCTGTAGTGTATTTGCTTTCATTCTGTATTATCTTGTTGAAAACGTTTTTGGTGGTATCAATACCTCCTCAGTAGATATCCATTCCACTTCATTAACATAATGATGAAGTCTCAGGTATTCTAACTTGTAGTATATACTGCTGTTGAAAATATTTTATTATCTAATATTGATGTTTTTCTTTCTCAAAAATATAAAATTTAATGCTGAAATTTAATTTTCTTAGGAACATTAGTAATTTCTTTTACAAAAATGTATTGCTAGTAATTATTTTTTTCTTACAAAAATCTATTGCTGGTAATATTTTTTCTTTATAAAAAATGTATTGCTTGTAATATTTTTTTCTTATAAAAATCTATTGCTGGTAATATTTTTTTCCTTATAAAATGTATTGCTGGTAATATTTTTTTCCTTATAAAAATGTATTGCTGGTAATATTTTTTTCCTTATAAAAATGTATTGCTGGTAATATTTTTTTCCTTATAAAAATGTATTGCTGGTAATATATTTTTTCCTTCTAAAAATGTATTGCTGGTAATATTTTTTTCCTTCTAAAAATGTATTGCTGGTAATATTTTTTTCCTTATAAAAATGTATTGCTGGTAATATTTTTTTCCTTCTAAAAATGTATTACTGGTGATATTTTTTCCTTGCAAAAATGTATTGCTGGTAATATATTTTTTCTTTATAAAAATATATTGCTGGTAATATATATTTTTTTTATTCCAAAAATGTATTGCTGATAATACTTTATCATTTTTTACAAAAAAAACATATTTCTGGTAATTATTTTGCTATGAAAATGTATTGCTAGCGCCTTCACTACAAAAATGTATTTTTACACTTTCAAAGTGTCTTGACCCTAGTATGGGGGTTCACTATGTGTTCATAGCCTGGGACCCTAACATGCTATCACCCTAGGTCAGGAAACAAGAACAATTAAGAGGTGGTTCTGTGCTCCTTGAAACCTCGCAATTAGAAGCCCCTTGCTACCAGATATAGTTTATCATCATGTCCAGGACAAGAGACAGAATGTGATTCATGAATGTTGGAATTTTTTTTTTTACTGTAACTGTATCATTTTTTAAATTAGATTTCATTAATTTCAACTCTGTTTTTATTTATATGTTCATTTGCTTTAAGATAGGCTTATTACCATATCACACTGAAATGCAAGTTTTCTTACAATCACTGATGTTAAGTAACATTGAGCCTGGTCAGTACTTAGATGGATGACTCTTTGGAATACCAGGTGCTGTAAGCTTGGATGTGTGGGTGGGATAATAGATAACGGTTTGGAATTGGAAATTGGAAAGCCAAGTTTCAATTTTAGTCGAGTTTGTTATATTCACCTACATGCAAATACCTTTAGAAAAGACATGAATCTACCTCTTCTCCCCTCCTAAGTATGGGTTAATCAGTAGGATTTGTATCAGTAAATCATTATGTCAAAAAAAAATTCTTACAATCTAAAATATTTTCTGGTTTGATAAACTGTAAAAAACAAATCAATCAGTCAATGAAGCATTAAAATTTTTGTATCCCACATTGTTTCAATGCCAGTTTAGTAAGAATGGGTGATACAACTAGGCTTTTTAGCCTATCACTTGTTCTTACTAACTGGTATTGAAAGAATGTGGGATGCAAAAATATTAATGAAAATGATTATATAAATAAAAACTGAGTTGAAATTTGTAAAATGTAATTTAAAAAATGATGGAGTTCAATTTTTAAAAAAAATCCAGCATTCATAAGATTAACATGAATCATGTTCTGTTTCATCAATGTAGATTTGGTTGAAATAAAATCTATTTTTCTGATGATGCAGTTTGGTCAGATAAATGTGTCAAAATAAGAGATTTTTAAAACCATCTTTTATATTTACAAGTATTTTTTGTTTAAACATTTTAAAATATGTACATCCAGTGGTGGATCTACTATGAAATTAATGAAGTTTAAGCTTCAGGGCCCTAAATCCCAGAGGGGCTCTTGAATCAATGTTTTTTAATGAGAACATTTTTCAACAAAATTGATTTTTTTTTTTTTTTTTTTTTTTTTAAGTAACTTATGTTGATCTTAGAATATGCACTAATACACATTTCATATGGCCTCAAAATTCCCCTGTAATTGGTCAAATTTCAAAATTGGGGGGGGGGTGGCACCTGAATCTTGAGCTGTATGGGTTTGTTGAGCTCAGCAGAATCTATTTATAGCCTACACTTTGACAGTTGGATCCTCAAATCTATTGTTGCTAGTTGTGAAGGTGTTCCTGTATCTGTTTCAAATGTAGGTCTGCCACTGGGTATATCTAAAGAACTGATAGGTTTGTTTTTGTATATATTAAAAAGTTTTGTTTTTCATTTCTGGACATCTGTTTTTGGTACTAAAAAAAATTATTTCTGTATTTTTGTCCTGGATGAATTTACTCACTTTTATGGTTGCCTGTTTCCCACTTTTTGTCTAAATTGGTTTCTGTTGTTTGTTTCCAAGTTAAAAAATCAAAACAAGAACAAAAAACAAAAAAAAAACAAAAACAAAAACAAACAAACAAATAACAACTGTACAGTATATTATTCAGTTTTTTTCTCTATGTTTCATAATTGTTGACCATAATTTTGTTCTCACTAATCTTTTTAGAAATGATTTAATCAAAGTTAATCCAATGAATTTTTGATTTTGATTTTTAGGACTTACATTAACAGAACTGGATAATATCATCTATAAAATACCAATATGTATTAATTGGGTGGTTATTTAATTATTTCTTTACTAAAATTTTTTTTTATGAAAGTTTCATTATTTCAATTTTGAACTACTTGTTTTTCTTGACAGATGTAAAGGGCAAAAGTCGACAGAGCAGCTTGTCTATGAACCAAGGTGTTGCAGGGCACACAGGTAAAGCATCATACTTATACATGTATAAAAGTTCTTATTTGTTTGGTTCACACACCCTCCCCAACCTTTTGAACAGGAGTATAGGTACATCTCTTGTTTCCTGTTTAGGAATGGGTTTCTGGTTCTTTCTAAAATCTCCTATACTTCTAATGTCTCAGCCTAAAATCTGAAATTTTATTTTTTGTTAGCTGTACCTGGCCACGCGTTGCTGTGACTCAGTTTAGTTAAATGGAAAAAAAAGAAAAGAGAAAGCTCACATTTAATTTTCCAATACTTGTGGGTACACAATATTTTAGTTGTTCCATTGTCTGTCCAGATATAGAGATTGTCTGGTTTGCAGAGAGTTGTGTTCAACGTTCCTGCTGTGCTGTTCCTCGTTGACATCTTTCAGCCACTCTCAGCCTGCTGCGTTCATTCTGTTGAGAACGAAGCAGATCTGAAGCTGCAGAATGCAATTGCCGTGCTCGCAATCGTGCATCCTCAAGTCTGGCTGCACGTCATTCTGCTGCTTCCTCGGCACGTATCTGAACCATTCTTTGCTTTCTTCACTTGTTCACTGATGCGTGTTCTTCCTCACTTTGATTTGCAATAATTCCTTGCACTTCTTCCGCTTTGCAAGTATGACCAACCTTCTTCTGTGAGGCATTATCGTTATGAATTGAAGCAGATCTTTTGCACTGAGATTAGGGATCTGAAAAAAAAATTGGCCAAAATCACCATTTCAAAATTTTAAGTACCTCCCTCTTCAATTTTGACTATATAGGAAGGACAAAAAGAAGTCTATTTATGGTGCTTATGAAGTTTTGTACCACTAACCATATTTTCACATATCTTATCTAAATCTATCTAAACTTATTTATAAATGGAACTTTGTCTGTGTGTGTGTGTCTGTGTGTGTGTGTGTGTGTCTGTTACCTATAGACTCCGAAACAGCTGAACCGATTTTCTTGAAAATTTACACAGTTGTACTATAAGCATCTGCGAGTGTTCTTAGCTAGGTTTTGTGTCGAGGTACCCCTGATAAATATCGATAATTGAAAAAATTGGGTTATAGAAGGAATGGTCTGATTTTAATCAAATTTGATACATTTATAGACAAAGACATAAGAAACGATATTCAGAAGTTTCAAGGTTGCAGTTCTTACAATAGTGCAGAAAACTTGATATCGATACCAGGAAATCAAAATTTGACTTATATCCATTCATTTTACTTTCAGTCTATGGTTTCGCTTTAACTGGAAACAACTATTTTAGTCTTTTGTGCCAACGTCCAAAGAGTCTGAGCTCCAGGACCATGGATTAGTTTTAAAGCTTTCATTACACTTGAGCAATGCCAGGCTATACTACTAATATATATATATAAAATGTAAAAGAGACACATACAAATAAATGACAGTTATCTCATTTCTTTCAGAAGTTGTATATTTCATGCTTTAAAATGTTTCTATAATCTTTGAAGGTTTTGTACAAATGGCTCGATGGAATGACCATTACAAGAAGTTGACAACTAGTGATGTCAATGGACTCATCATTGTGTGGGGCTTGGCTAAAGGTAAGTAATCTTTATATTTGGTGGATACAAAAGCTTTTCAGCATTTTTTGTGACAAAATCTTTCATGCATCTAAATTCATAGCATCATTATTTAGTCATAAAAGAATTTTCCTTGGTTGTCTATGACCGTAAGCTAACTTTCAGCTAAACTTTATATTCCGTCATAAAAGAATGATTTGGGTTTGGATTTGCTGGATGCCTCGAGGAAATCTTTGGTATCTTGAACTTGTTGAAACTACTAATCAGACAAGGTATGTTACATGGGGCAAAAAGTGGGCAATTACCACATCTTGTCTATCATGATGTCCACTAGGTGGTGTTCCATTTAGAACTATAAAAGGAAGAGATATAAACACTTTCACTCTTTTTTTCTTTAGAATGTAGCAGTGACAACTTGGGGAGTGTATCCCTGAAGGAAAACTGGACAACATCTTGTAACTATCACATCCTCTGATTGAAGAAGCTGAAAAGAGAGAAATAGATTATGTCCTTTTCTTTTATTGTTGTTGAATAGAACACTACTGTGTGGGTGTCCTGGCAGACAAGGTGGGGTAATCCCCAATGTCAATACTCTGAAGGTGACAAACCTGGGGAATTACATGGAATGAACTTGGTATTTCAGTTCCATGATTGCATTCTATACTACATTTTTTTGACTAAGGCTCAAGAGCAACTCAAGATAGTCAAAATTGTAATGTCAAATTTAATGTGTTATATGAATGGAAGTAGGGATTATGATGATAAGGAGGATAGATAATGATTGATTTTTGATTGAAGATTAAAGTGTTCAGGTAAGCATCTGAACAGGAGTCTATTTGGAAAATTGGCAGTTTTTTAAAAAAAAGCTGTCAAAGTGGAGCTTCCTCTTTACATTTGCAACACAGAGGGAATTAGGGTGATTTGACTCTATGAAAATAGCATCATGTATCCTAGGTGTAAATGAAATTGTAGAACTAAAGAATGTAGCTAATTTGAACATTTGCAATGGAAATAGTGATAGAGTAGCAATAGGTTTGTGACATTCTGTCTGTGGGGTGCAGAGTAGAAAACATCACCCTCACAAGATTCTGTAAATGATTATGAACTATGTCAAGGCTGGAAAGTGAGATTTGGTAGCAATAATTGATTTCTGGCCTAATCTGACTTTTATAAAATACAACATAGCAAGAAAGGTTAGATACTTCCTGGAGTGATAAAGTGAGCTGACCATTTTTCCAGCTTCTTGAGTAATGTATAGCTTAAATGAGTTTCACTTAAGGTCTGGAGTGACTTGAGACCTGATAGATGTTCAAAGCATGGAGACTCATTTAGAGTGCAGTCATTCATTGTGATTGGAGAAGACTCCAGTAATTTATCATAAGAATCATCATCATCATCATCATGACTGGATGTGGTTGTAGTTGTTTTTTTTATATCACAATTGAGTAAGCAATCCAGATTACAATATTAAAAAAATTGTTTTTAATTTGGAAAAAATAATGTAGTGTGAGCATATTTTGCTTTGGTTTCTGTAGTGTGATCAATTTACATAGCAAACTAGACCCTATTAATGTTTATAAAATTAAAAAAAATTAATAACTGTTACCTTGAGTACTTTATATATAGTAATATGAAAAAAAAAATGATTATTCCTGGTTGAAGTGGCTGCTTTACAACTGCACATTTTATGGTTATTAAAATCAGTCCTTAACACTTTATTTAAAATAAATTAAAACGTATCTGCTAATCTATATTCAAAATTTTGGGCATTTTTATAATATGTATAATATTGTCTATATTTCAGGAATTGGATGATTGTGGTTCTCCACAATTTTGTTTTTTGTTACTCTAAGTAATTTTTGACCCTTTTTTCACCTGTTCTGCCATCCATTCACAGAAACACATCAGATAGGTTACTTGCTGCTTTCCTCTTGCTTCTATTGACTTCCATAGTTCCAGTAAGTTTTAAATTCTTTACGCCCTCTTTCTTCATTACAGGTACAAAAAAAATTTAATCTGTCTCTTTCTGATTGTAAGTTTCTTTATTCCTATTTTTCTTTAAGACTTCCTCATTGTCCATGGTTTTCTTAGCATTTGTTAGCAGAACCATATCTTTGTCACTTCAAGTCTATTGCTATCTTTAAATTGTTCAGCATTCACTGCCATATAAGAGATGAGATATTACATAGTTGTACAATACCTTTCCTTTGTTTCTAAGGACATTTTCCAATGTCTTAATATTTTGCTTAGTATCTAGAAGAAATCTATCAATAATCCCATTCACCTTTATATTTCTTTGTTGCATTTCCTGTGTTATATACCAATAAACAGACAAACACGGGTGTATATAAAAATATATGTTATATTTTTATTAACGACGATGGACCGTGTCGCCTAGGAACAGAGAGTGAGAGAGCGCTCTTCCAAGGTTGACAGGGGTGACGACGGGAGTGTAGCCTCTCTGCTTAGCTCTTCTAGCTTCTTCTTCGACTTCTTAGACTGACTGCCTGTCGAGACTGACTTCTTCTCCGACTTCTTAGACTGACTGCCTGTCGAGACTGACTTCTTCGACTTCTCTGTTTCGACTTCTTACTTGTCTGGCTCTCTGCCCAGACTGCCTGTCTGTTTGCTCTGAGCTATTTCCGCTCTGTTGGAAATAGGGTCAAAATGACATCCGCTGCTTTCAATGACCGAAAACACCCACGCTTCATCAGCCTTCTTGGGTGGGGCCAGATTATTATATTACACTCCTCGCCCACCCATTTTCCAAAATGTTCGCCTAAGAACATTTTAAGCGCAACATCCTCACTCTCCTCCCCATGCCACACAAGCCCTACAATTGTATAAACATGTGCATGCCAAAACAACAAAAACACGTGCATGCTGAAACAAAAAAAACAACAAAAAAAAATATATATAGGGGAGCCTACATCGGCAACCCGACAATGTTCGTGTCCATCTTGAAAATTGTTCTACCAGCTCGATGTTTCATTGGTCTTTTTTTTTTTTTTTTTTTTTTTTTTTAATATCCATTTTCACAGAATTGGGCAAAGTTCTTAAAAATGTTCATTTTCTTTCTCCTCTGTGTCCATAAGCGTAGACTCTTCGATGCATAATCACATGATTATTAAGCGGTAACCGCGCCCCCAGTTTCCAAACCGACATCGAGTAAATGACCTTTGACCAACACCATGCGTGCTTCTGCTCGAGTTTATTGTTACCACGTAACCTCATTTAATTTAATTTAATTTCAAACATACTATGTTTGAACACAGAAAAAAATGGTCATTATCTGCCGTACATAACATTCATAGTCTGACCGAGAAATGTTCAATAGAAAATGAAGAAAATTACCCTGATTCCAACGTTAATCCGCATGCAATTTACTTGTGGAGGATATTAATTTAGTCTAAAAAAAAAAAAATGGACCCGTGACTTTCCCTAGTTTGTACAATGCTTTCCATTCCCTGAACTACTTCCTCTGGATTCGAAACCAAGCATATCTGGTTTGTTGACATCTCTCTGTTTAACGCAGAGTTGAACGCCCGTTGACCCCGGAGTACTATTCACAGCGGATAACTCAATTTCCTTTTCCGAAGCACTGTTGCTTTTTTTACACTTAAAAATCCGCTTCCTGGCTATTATTCCCAGGATTATTATTACGCCGACCACGCCAGCCATGACTCCTATCGTCAACTTCTTCGGGAGTTCCTCATATCCTTCACTAAATCTCTCCATATTTACTAGTTTTCAGAAATTAATATATCTTCAAAAGATATTTCACAAGTCACATAAATGAAAATTCACAGAGGATGTTGAATTTATGGGAACCTGCACAAAAGCATAAAAGTGAAGTACTTTCACGTAAATAAAAATAAGTTTTAGATTTTAATTTAATTTTTCCAATTCTCCCCAAATAATCCGATTCCACCATATTGATAACAAAATATCTTTTCAATATCTGACTCATATCGCGAAACACTGAGACGCGGGTGAATGTTTTAAGAATATATATAATCGGTGTATTCGCAAAGAAATAACCAAACAATGCAGTTGTTTTCAAGCAACGATGTTGAGATATATTTATAATTGGCGATTTTGTTGGCTGTTGTTAACTGCACAATTAAAATTACACTTTAAAACTCTCGATAACATTTAAGTCATTTCTATGCTGTAGAAATGTCACGCAAAACACAAACATTTTTAAATTTTGACAATATCTGTGTAAAGATTACAAATTAACGTTTACGAACAAATTCTGTTGACGAGATCAAAATTAAAGAACCCTTTCGTTTCTCTGATTTTCCTATTGTGGTAGCATTCAGCAACATTTATAATTTGTCAATGTTTACCAATTTTGATTTAATTCATGCAATACAAGGCCAAATGGAGAAAATGAAGAGGGTCATTTTATGCTAATACTCCAATTGGGGAAAGTTTGTGTACGTAGAACATCGATTGTTTTTTTTTTTTTTAATTCGGCTCGAGTACTGGTCAGAAAAACTCAACCATTTCAACCATACAACTGACCTTTATAATCACATTGAGAATAGTTGTTCGTCAATATTTCTATTGGGTTGTCTGAAAAGTTCATGCCGCTTTTTAAGTAAAATTAAGACACAAACCAAAATTATTTCATTAAATATTTATTCTACAAAATATTAACTATTTTCTTGCATAAACCAAAGAAAACCATTGTTATCACAAGTTAATCCAATTATCCACTCTAAAGAGTAGAAGAAACTTCCTTTACTTACTCAATAAAAGTACGATTAATTAAGCAACATACCAATAAACTCACTTCATATATATGGTAAATATTAACAACAAAAATAAATCATCAACTCAGACGCCATGCACCCACAGATAGGTAAATATTTCAGCTTTAACACCCCACTGTCAGCCTTAACACCCCGCTTTAACACTTTCTTCCTCATTTTAACACCTTCTTCCTCCCCGTCAACCCCCAAACCTATGCGCTCTCCGCCACTGCTACCCTCTACATGTATTCCTGACCCCCGTCCGTTCTAACTACAATGCGTTCGACACACTTCTCAATTCTAGTTTCAGATCGGCAAAAGTATACATTTTTTTTTCTAACTGGACTTATTATAAACACGAGCAGAGAACACACGCACTATTAAATCAATGGGACACTCACCTTCCGATGTCTAGTCATACGGCTGCTATATTTTCGTCTTCTTTTTTTTTTTCCGGTGGCAGTTTTAATTCCGGAAATTTCAAGTCTGTTGAATTTTCAATCGTTGTCGTGGTAACCCAATAAT
This sequence comes from Ascarosepion bandense, assembly GCA_037127315.1. Classification (NCBI taxonomy): domain Eukaryota; kingdom Metazoa; phylum Mollusca; class Cephalopoda; order Sepiida; family Sepiidae; genus Ascarosepion; species Ascarosepion bandense. Next base: position 1,171,931 of record JBBBDQ010000424.1, on the reverse strand, counting down.
GTTCGCATCAATGTTTTGTTGTTTCAAAACCAAGTCAGGAAGGCACCAAATGAATGTCTGTTATATACCAATAAACAGACAAACACGGGTGTATATAAAAATATATGTTATATTTTTATTAACGACGATGGACCGTGTCGCCTAGGAACAGAGAGTGAGAGAGCGCTCTTCCAAGGTTGACAGGGGTGACGACGGGAGTGTAGCCTCTCTGCTTAGCTCTTCTAGCTTCTTCTTCGACTTCTTAGACTGACTGCCTGTCGAGACTGACTTCTTCTCCGACTTCTTAGACTGACTGCCTGTCGAGACTGACTTCTTCGACTTCTCTGTTTCGACTTCTTACTTGTCTGGCTCTCTGCCCAGACTGCCTGTCTGTTTGCCCTGAGCTATTTCTGCTCTGTTGGAAATAGGGTCAAAATGACATCCGCTGCTTTCAATGACCGAAAACACCCACGCTTCATCAGCCTTCTTGGGTGGGGCCAGATTATTTTATTACACCTGTTGTCTGTTACTACACTACCAAGATAGTTAAATTTCTATACCTGATCGATTTTGATGTTCTTACACCTTTTGATTGTCTCTCTTGCTGACAACCATACATTCTTTCTTGTCACAAATTGTAGTTAATGCTTTCTTCTTACTTTTTGTTAGGACCTTGTTTTGTTCTTCCAGCTTTCTTTTTGAGTTTGCCACTAATACATTATCATCTGTGTATTTTACAATGTTATGATTATTTCTATTGCTTTTTTTAAAAAAAACATTTCACCTCAAGCAAGGTAATAAAGCTATTAAGATGCAAGAGGTTACTGAGTGTGAAAGAATATGTAAAAAAAAAAAAAAGAAGACGTTATTAAGGAGAGAGAAAAAAATAAAAGAACAGGAATTAAGAAGACAGAAGATAATGTTTAACATTGGATCTAAATTTTTGAAGATCAAATTTGACTTGGAAACAAGAAGCTAGAAGAGAGTTCCAAAAGTAAGAGGTGTGATAGAAGAAACTCTCAGCATAGAACTTACAGTTACATTTATCCATTTCAACTGTAAAATGACAAAACCTTGCCAGTTTAGTACTGTGTTTAAATTTATAAAGTCTAAGTACCAAAAAGAAAAGCTTATCAGAATAATTACTACGAAAATATTTATAGAAAAGACAGAGAGAAGCTATGTTATGGTGGTGGGAAAGTAACTAAAGCCAAGATTCCAGGACAGGACTGATAACATTGCAGATTTTTCTTTCAATTTTATCAAGAATCTCTAAATATGTAGTAGAAGTACCTGTCCAGATGTAGCAGATGGACGAATGGTAAACTTATAAATGTGTAAGATAGATTCTGGAGAGAAAAATTGTCTAGCATGTCCCAGTGGACTAATTTTTCTAGCAGCAGTCCTAGCAATTGATTCGATATAATCTTTCCACTTCATGTTAGTAGAAAATGTTAGCAGAATGAGTCATTCTGCTGGTGGTTAGCATCAGTGATGTTAATGGAAAGTAAAAAAGGTTATTTAAGATGATTAAAAGAGAGCAGATTTTGTTTCTCAGGTAATCAAATTAACAAGCCATTTCTTGCCCCAGTTAAAAACATTAATTACTGATAATGAATCCTGGTAAGACTTCTAGCTCTCTAAGGATTATTTTGCTATAGTTTGAATAAATATGTTGAGAAAATGCATCCTTGTCTTAAACCTCTTTCTATTGTTGTATATTCACTGAACTCATTCTCTATCTGTTGTTTGTTCCTAGTATACTCATAGAATAATAAAACTGTGTTGATTTCAGATGTTAATAAATCTGAAGTGTCTTGTTTATCTTGTGGGGATTACCCCACTTTGTCAGTATGTCTAGTGTTGTATTCAGGACTATAAAAACAAGGGACATAAATACTCTTTTTGCTCTCAGATATAGTAGTAATAATACAGAACTCTTCCTATTCAGGGAGACACTTTTTGGGTAGCAGACTATTTAATTTCAACCCAACCACATGCACATCACATACTCTCCACTAAGCACATAAATGTTTTTTTCTTCCTTTTTGAGCCATTTGTTCACGTGTAAATATAATTTTCTTTTTCTCTTTGAAAATGATGTTTTTATATAAATTCTACCATGTTTTGAAAATGTTGCATTCACTTATTTTGAAGGTCCTCATCAGCAACATGTAGTGACTCCTTCTTTCACAAATTGGGAATCAATAGCAACTGCATCCATTACAATCCTGTAGCATCTCTTTGCTGCAGCTTCATTAAATGGTTGTATGACTCAATTATATCCTTCACCTGATGAAAAACTGCTATGAACTACTACAATGTTCACAGTGATAGATAGGTCTCCGCTTCTTCAACTTCTTCTGTCTCTTCTGTTAATAATACGGCCAACTATTTAATTTCAACCTGACATGACGTACACATATGCACCCCCCCCCCAATCCCATAAATGTTTTTTCTTTCCTTTTTTGAGCTGTCGGTATCCATGTAAATATAATTTTCTCATTCTCTTCTTCTGTAAGCTACATTTCTATATATATATATATATATATATATATATATATATATATATATATACTTAGTTATAATCTGAGATTAAGGACAGGCAGGTTAAATAAAATAAAGACAAGAGGAAAACTGTATTTTAAATTGCCTACGCGTTTATTATTATTATTATAGTAGAATTTCTCCTCTTGTTGAAATCCATTTCTTTTAAAAATGTTAAATCTATTTCTTTTTAAAGTCTTCATCAGCAACAAGTTGTGACAACTGTTAGTTCCAATTCTACAGGAATGAATATTTATTATTATGAAGTATATAATAGTTTTAGCACAAGGTTGAAGGGGTAGTGGGGTGAAGCTGATCAACACATTCTATCCTAAACCTAGCTAATCAGATTTCTGACCCAATCACTCATTACAGTTTGTTTATTCACCGCAAGAACTCATCCATCTACTTCCAGTCCTACATATATCATAATACCACATATTCACAGGGGGACCTAAGAGAAGGGAAAACCCATGACTTAAAATTTTTTTTTTTTTTTTTTTTACAGAAATGTATCTAAAAATATAATTATATGAAAATGAGATGGAGGAGAGGACGAATACGAAAACAAACTAAAATATAACAAAGCATTCAAACTAAAAATAACAAATGTCAGTAAGATCTGTTCGCCCCCACAAAACTAAAAGTAGCTGCTGTATTCAGCCAATAGGTAGAACCAAGAAGCACACTCACTAATAGAGAGGAAAAGGAAAAATAAATAATAGAATTTGAAAACCGAAGACTGACCCAGTCAAGGTAAAAAGAAAGGGGTCAAAAACAAACTGAAGAGGTTGGGCATCATGGATCATAACAAAAGAGAATGCTGGGAACAGGCTAGAAACAGCATTTACTTACATTAACTAGGTACACAAAGAGGGTCTATCTAACCCGGGGAGAGTTCACAGGAAACTGTCTTGTTGTGACAAAGGAGACTTAAAAAAGAAAATCAAGGTTGGTGGCATTCACATGAACTAGATTCGCTACATTTACCTATTTTATGCTGAAATCTGTTGACATCAAACACTTTCTATCTGATCTGATCTTCATCTTGAGCTGAAACACCATCCGTTTCACCCCAGAATATGGGGGCAACATATTATCATTGGTGTATGCAAGATCAATAAACAAGATGTTCAAAAGCGATATAAGCCGTCAACTTGCTGACATGGTTCCAAAAAGAGAGCCCTTGAGGACAATGTTAAAAGGCACACAAAGCAAATTCCTCTAAACCAAGGTCACACTGATGACAATTGGGCAAATTCACCCAACCCCACTTGAAGGCTGCATCATTGAGAGAAAGCACTTTCCAAATCAATCACCAGGTAAGCAAAAAATCAATATTACTGAGGTAACTGGCTGCTGGCGCCCAAAACCAAAAAGGATGCAATTTGGTCACCAACAAGCCAAGTTGATCACAGAGAGGATCCTTCATGACTTCCCCACGAATATACAATACAATAGTCTCAGAGGCTGAAAAAGATCAGTAGACTAAGGAATGATCCACAAGGCTGCTTGATACTCCTAGAGGAAACTCTGTTGATTCCAGGGCCTATGTCAGCACTCAGCTCTAGAAATAAAAGGAGTGATAGTAAGACTAGGGAAGGTGTCCCTAACACAAAATCACTAACACTCCTCTTCAAAATTCATGTCTCTGTCCATGCATGGCATTGAAACAAACATTGGACACAGATATCTCTGTCAACCTGATGCTTGTCATCGCCCCACAGAAGGGAGGAGAGCAAGTGCTCCATCACCTACTTATGGTCTTTACAGAGGATTACAGACAACCGGTAAAGGATGACAAGCAAGATGTAAGTGGCACTCGTCTCAGCCTTACCCTTCACAGACACTCACCATTGAAGCCAATTCTGGAATGCTATTCTAACCTTTGTCTGTATCTTCGACCAATGCTTCTCCAGCTTAAAATCAGGCCTGAACCGCACTTAAAAAATGTGGATGGGTCTGTCAGTCTAACAAAAGAGCCCCAGAAGAGAGACTCCATCCAGGCACCTAACCACAAACTGGAAGACTTGTAGTTAATTTTGGTCCTTGTAACTTTTCCATACAGTTCAAGTGCCTTCTGTACTACCTGAATGTTGCTGCGGCATGATGCGAAAATGGATTTGTCATCAGCATGTGCAGAAACCCTGGCTCGAGCATTGCCAGGGATACTGATTCCATGTAGGGTTGGACTGCATGCCCTGTCCTCTAACTGGCAAAGAAGGGGCTTCAATGCCAAAGTGTAAAGTAGAGGTGACAGTGAACTTGCAGAAGTCATGTTTTGAATTTGGTGGCCTGCAGGACAGCAGGCAGGTACTGATGATTGACCCTATCAGATGCCTTGGACTGACCAAAATTCATCAGTGTGGCTTGCTTGTCATCTTCTACACCCTCTAGGATCATGCAAACCAGGTGCAGGTTGCTCTGAATTGTTCAGCCCTCCACAACACAAGTCTGCTCAGGTTCCATCAGAATTTTGGCCCAAATCTTTAACTCTGTGTATAGCAGGGTTATGGGTCTGTAATCATCTAAATCCTGCACAACACCCTTGCCATTTTTCAGTGTGATCACAGCCCTAGAGATCTGATCAGGGATGGACCCCTACTGAAAGTATATGATGAACACAACTGCCAAAATCAGCACAAAGATGTGTAACACCCTCAAGTACAATTTATAGGGTAAACCATCAAGTCCCGGAGACTTGCCACTGCCAACCATCTTCAATGCCAAGTAGACTTTGCTCTCTGTGATTTCACTCTCACAGCTAGCTGCTTCAATCAGCAAAAACTGAGGAAAGTCAGTCAAATAGCTTCAAAACTCTTCACCACAGAGACCAGATTCCTTTGTAAACCGGTTCTTGAAATGCCACGGAAATGCCTTGCACATATCTTTGGTTGACTTCAGAATATGCCCCTCTGTGATATTGACCTCCCAAATGTATCAATTGCCACATCAACAGATCTCTTCTTTGTGCAATTCTGTGTCCATATTCATGGCTTCATTAAATATCTTGTTTAACCTATGCCTTACTACCTGAACTGGTAGCACTTGCTTGCCTCATGCTCCATGGCCTGCTTAGCTGATGCTATCAATCCTACAGGAATGGCTGCAAGAACATACCCTGTCCCCAAACTTATCAACAAAACACACAGATGCATGCTACGATTTCTTCCTAGCCAATATCTTATTGGTCTCATCTAACTTCTGTTCTTGTCTTCAAACCAGAATGCTGCAATTGCTTGTCTGTATCTTTTTAAGTGTTATCACCATTCTTAGTTTGTGAACTTTTTGCCTTATTACTGTTGCTTTACCTTGCATATATTGTTTAATTGTTTAATATTAAGTTTTGTCTATTTTTTTCTTTTCTTTCTCTTGTTATTGTTTATTGAAAATTTTGTCAATTCTGTTTGTTGGGCCTTTTTACCAATTACATTTAATCATGGTCAATTACTCTACAGACAACTTTGTCTATTACAATCCTGCAGCACCTCTTTGCTATAAGCTCATTACTACCCATTATAATGTTTTGTGCTTTGTTCTTTCAGACAAATGGATTGAAGAGATGGTTAACAACAGACACACAGTGATCCAAGATATGAAATGGAATGCTGATGGCAAAATGATCTGCATTGTATTTGAAGATGGTAAGACCAGAGATCAGACAAGTTAAATAAAAATAAAGGATTACTGTTGCATTTTGACTTGAAACCTTTTCAACAGGAATCAGATTTAAACAATATTTTAAGTTTAGATTTTCTTTTCTTTTATAGCTGATTTGTATCTATTGTAAGAAAGATGAGAGATTATAAAACTATTTTTTATTAAAACAAATATTCAGATGCTTCTTCTGATTTAGATTTGTAAGTTAGTCTCTTATGTTTGATTTGTTGTAGTTGAAAGAGAACAAATGGCAAATAATGTATTTTGCACATTACTTTTTCAAATAGGTTGATGGCTTACCAACAAATCAAATTTAAATTAGAATATTGTAAGCAGTAGATTTTTACCACTACATAATCTATTGATAATATATATAAATAACTGATTACTTATTCTTGTAATTTGAACCAGGGATGGTACAAGGGTAACGTGTCCCTAGAATTTATGATACAACCACCTAATGCTATGGTACAGCCCTCCCACACTCTACTACTTCTCAATTTTCATAAGGTAGTATTCATATAGAATATAAATTTTATTGTAATCTAATTATGTATAATAATGTATCATATGCAATATAGATGAACAATTCAACTAGAAAAATTGAAAATAAATACAATGTATTTAAAAACAAATTAGAGACATTTCATAATAGATTGTTCTATCTTAAATAAATCAGCTGTTTTGCGAGAATTTTTAACTTCAACTTGAGATTTTTCTTGTTAAAAAGTTGAAAATTTTAACATATTCAACATTATGGATAAAAAAATAGTGAAATCTACATAGTGTTTTTTCTCGAGACTTAGCATGAGCAAAACGAATTCACAGATTTGATGGAAAATAAAGATCCTTGAATGACGTCAAAATCCGCAAAAATGTTTCATCTTTTAATAGTCATTAATGCTTAGTTTAATTTGTAATGTATATAAATGTAGATAAGATAGTGACGGGTCAAAAAGCATTGCCTGGGGCCCCCAATCAAGTTTGGCTTTACCCCTGTTTGGGTGGTTGGTGGGGGGGGTTCTATGTGCTAGCCGTGTGTGATGTATTGGAATACCTGTTTTGTGCATTTTGTGTAGACCATTAAGTTTGGGTATTTTAAGTTGATATTTGATTAATTTTTATTGTTTTTGACCTTGTTATTAACTTTCTAATTGTTTTATTAAATTTTGAGCTTTGGAAATTATTTTGTGTTCACTGATTTTCTCATAAATGTATTGTAGAGGAATAATCTAATTTTTTCATATATTTTGGAACAAACAATGAAAATGCTACCATAGAGAGACATACAAGCATTAGAAAATCTAGCTCAATATAAGCAAATTTCTATTACCTTGTCTGACCCAATAAGGTTGTAATTATCCCACGTGCTGCAGCTATAGTCACAGTAAGTTTGTTTAAGACAGGTTAGTCTGATGGACTCCATTCCTCTTTGGGTTTGTTTTGAATTCAGAGTTGTCTTTCAAGACTGGTTGCCATCTAATGTTAAAGAATCAAGTATGTCCTATAATCTGTATATAACCCATAGTTGGAGGGGAGGCAAGAAACAAATTAATGCTTTCCCTAATGTCATTTGTGTAAAAGTGAACACAGCAGAACATTGTGGAATTCAAACTTGTCTCACCAATTCTACTTTGTTATGCCACTTACATATCTACTACAAATATATAACCTGAAAAGAATAAAACTGTGGCAAATAAATTACATTTTTAAAAATAGATGTATTCTTAGGCAGCACAGCACTTTTTGAGGGTTATTTTGCTGCTACCTCAATCAACTTTGATTCTTCAAATTTGGTTGGAGTAGCTGCAGAATATTAGCTATGGAACAATGGGTGTTATTTTTCTTCCCTTAAGCATTTTAGTATCTGCCGTACTTCATGAAGGTAAGGGAAGCAAATTGGTTGTTTGATTAACCAACTTTTAGTTATTAGAAATCTGCACTGTTATATACGGGTACATTCATTGTCATCATCATCAGTCCCAGGTGTGTTCATAAGGTTGCTGTGCAGCTGATCATCTAGTTAGTTCCCTTTAATATCTATGTTAAAAAAACAGAGAGTTATTCATTGGTATTGAGGATGTCTTGGGTAAGTAGACCCAACAGGGAACACCCCTCTCCAGGTCAAACTGCAGCCAATGTCCTTCAACTTGAAGGCTTGCATAACCATTGATTTCATAAAAGGACTCCTATGCTCTAGCTGAAATCAGTCCAGGAAGCTCTCTGCACAGTGATTCTATGTCAGCACCATACTGGTTGCATGCATAACTATGGAATACAGTCTATGCAATTGTGCTAGATGGCTGTTGACCTTAAAAGAAGGTTCATCCACCATTTGAAAAATCTAGTGAGCTAACTAATTTTGTTGATTGGGTATATTATATAATTATTAATCTTTGCAAGATCTGTTTAGAGAACTGAACTCATATTTTTGTGTTGTTACAACGTTTCATTCTAAAATACTGTTCAGGTGTTCAATCCATAAAGAAAAAAAAGGATGACTCTTTTTTACAGAATAAGATGATAGAGAGAGATAAAATGGTAGCTAATATGCCAAATGGTTTGGTTTATATCAGCTAAACAAAACACAGATGATATTCCTAAAGAAGGTTGTAGAGTGGATTGGTTGAACAATGTGATAACAATATAACACATCACTTAATAAATCCCAGGCCTGACATATATATAGTGCCACTAATAAAAAATCCATATGATTTTTATGAAGTACTAACCTTCAAATTGCACATGACAAAATTTGGTCCCAATTGAATTATTAGTTTACAAATTCTGTTATTTCAGTAAAGCTACTGTTGCAGATTTTCAAAACAATAGAAAAATCTGAATTTCGTGCGTTGATAAAGCATTGCTTTCTGATGGAAAGTGTTATTTGAACTCTGTTTTGTCAAAACCAATGGTCAAGAGGTGGTATACTGACTTTAAATGCAGTTGTACAGACACAAATGAACGCTCAGATCACCCAAAATCAGCAGTTGTACTGGGAAACATAAAAAAATCAACAAACTCATTTTGGCTGATTGTAAATTGAAGTTGTGTGAGATAGCAGAGGAGCTGAACATATCAGAAGGCAGTGTATTCACCATATTGCATGAACATTTGTCAGTGAGAAAGCTGTGTTCAAAGTGGGTGCTGCGTTCACTCACAGTCGATCCAAAACAACATGTTAACAATTCAGAGCATTGTTTGCAGCTGTTTCAACACAACAAGAAGTTTTTGCATAAATATGTAACATGGATGAAACATGGATTCACCACTTCACTCTGGAGTCAACTTGGCAGTCAGCTGAGTGGACAGCAGCAGGTGAAAGCCATCCAAAGCAACCAAAGATGCAAGCATCAACAGGCAAGGTTTTGGCCTCTGTATTTTGGGATGCACAAGGTATTTTGTTCATCGATTACCTTGAGAAAGAAAGAATCATCAATAGTGAATATACTATAGCATTATTGATGCATTTGAAGGAAGAAATCGTCAAAAAATGGCCACAAATGAAGAAGGAACAGTGATTTTTCATCAAGACAAGCACTGTGTTACAACTCAATTGCAACAATGGCAAAACTACATGAATTGCACTTCAAATTGCTTCCACATTCACCCTATTCTCCAGATCTGACCTTCAGCAACTACTGGCTGTTTGCAAAACTCAAAATAAGGCTCCAGGGAAAGAGATTTGGCTCCAATGAAGAAGTGATGTTGGAAACTGAGGCATATTTTGAGGCCAAAGACAAATTGTTTTACAAAAAAGGCATCAAATTGTTAGAGAAGTGTTGGAATATGTGTATCACCCTAGAAGAAAACTATGTTGATGAATAAAATCGAATTTTGCCTAAAAGTTGTTGTTTTATTAGTTAGGCCCAGGATTCATTGAGTGATGTGTTAAGTAACACAAGTAATAAGTTCAGTTATTTAAACCAGTCACAGACTGAATGTGGCCAATAGGCTACATTCGGCTTGTTTGGCTTTCATGAGGAAAATTCTGCTTATTAATTTTTTGTTTGTTTCATTTCATTCCCACTTGTTCACTCACATGCTCTCATATATAACCACGTATATAAACAATGATTCTTGAATTTTGTAACCTTTTATTAAAGGTAATGTTTTCAGAATTTAAACCATTGTCAATTTTCATTAAGGAAGAGCATATGTGTAAACTTCTTTGACTTTAGAAACAAGAAACATTCATAATAATTTTTTTCTTTAGAGAGGAAACATTTAATTTTAAAATTTTTGTTGTATTTTCAAATGAATAAATTAGGAACAAATGTGATAATCCCACTGTCATCAGTGATAATAGTATACTCAAAATTTTAATTTTTTAATTATAGGAAAAATCTTTTTTCCAAAGAAAAAAAAATCAGATCTTCTCCATTTCTAAGACAAGTTTTTACATGTATGGTCTTCTGTAGTAAAAAAGTTGAAATACTTTAAATGAAAAATTACCTTGAATTTTTTTAGCAGTGTAGCTTACCTTATGTTGAGTCATATCTTATGTGACCCATTGATTGAAAGGGGTTACCCACATCTGATCTTGACAATACTTGGAATATTAATGACGATATAATCAAAATTATAAACTGTATTCTCTATTAACTGTTATTTTTTAAATAGTTATTTATATTTGTTAAAAGCTTTTTCATGTTATACATGGATTTTTGTATTGTTTTTATTGACTTCATAAGCTTTTTTCTGTTTAAAACTTGTTTTACAAAGAATTTTAGGCTTTTAACTGCTGAAAATTGAAAAAAATTCCTCTGAATGTAACGTTTCTATTTCTGAAATGTCTTATGTTTTTAGGTGTTGTTATTGTTGGTACTGTGGATGGTGAGAGAATCTGGGGCAAGGATTTGGGTGGAAAAAACTTTTCAAAAGTAGAGGTCAGTTTAATCGTTTTTTTTCTTTTCATTCCTTACTTTTACAAGACTATTTCAACAAGTGGCAGATTTTCTTTATAACTGTAAAATGATTAGCATTATCTAATAATTATTAAACACCAGGCTAAATCAGTTTGTTGTTAACACTTCTGCTGCTGTGGACATATACATCTTTACGAAACTTACATTGCCTGCTCTTGACATATATCATCAGCCAAAAGTCTGGGGCTTCCCTCTGGATTTTGAATACTTGCCTAAAAATTGAATGTTGTATGACCTTTCCAAAACTAGTTTTGTGGTATCCTATGCAAGTCGGCACTCCATTATGTCATGCGTAATGGTGTACCAAGTACTGAAACTGTGAGATATATCAGATATAACAAATGGCATCAGCAATAGGATGCTTGGTTCTTATGGATAATCCTGAATAGATCAAGATTAGAATAAAAACCTTTTTGTGGCTACAGCAAGAGTGTATAGTCTTAAAGACTAAAAAATCAAAGATGTACAGAACCAAATAATGTACTTGTGTATGGCTTCTGTGGGGTGTGAGGCATTAAAGAAAATCTCTACAATGGTGTACCCACAGGAATTAAAACAGATGTCTTTTGAGGAAGTTGTCAACATTATGATAAGAGACATTAGGCCGAAAAGAAAACTGGTCATCGCTGAAAGGATGAAATTTTTAGAAACCAGGCAGCAGCCAGAGAAATCTATTATGCAGTACATACACAGACACAAGGAACAGGCAAAGCACTGTGAATTTGAAAACCTAGGGACTCAAGGTATATCAATTGAAGACAAACTGATTCTATTACAAACAATAGAAGGACAATGAATCACAGCATAAATGAAAAGTATTGGAATGAATGCAAGGTGGCCATTTGAATTTAGAATTAAGCAATGGATTATTTATTGCAGCTGGAGCAAATCAGAGACTTTCAACCAACCAAGAGAAGTTAGAATCATACAGGTTGAACATAACTAAAACCAAAGTGAAGTGCAGTTATTATAGAATGATGCGTGAAAAAATAAATTCAAGTGTCTGGCACTAGGGAAACAGTGTCTTAAATGCAGAAAAATGAATCATTTTAAGATTGTATGCAGAAGAGAAAAACATAGAAAAATTGAGAGTAATAACCCCTCCCTGAAGAACAGCATAAAGCCAGTATATTTACAGTAAATACACAAAAGAATGGTAGAGAAAATGTGAAAATAAATGGCCATGTGTTTAGCATGCAAGTTGACATGTGTAGCAAGATAACCCTAATTCCAAGAAATTTAAAAGAAAGTTAAAAGAAAGTCGTTTAAAGTTAAAACAATTTGATAGAACAACAGTAAAAATATTGGGTATTTTTTGTGGCATGTTTGAAATGGATACTCGGTTTGGGGTTATTCAAATTGTGGTAGTAGCATGCAAGAAGGACCACAGATTATTAGGTATTGACATAGTAAAAATAGATACAGTCAAATTAAAAAACTCCATGGAAGCACAAGAGAGTGAGCTAGGAGTTCTAAAAGGATACAAAGCAAATATTTGATTAAAAGAAAATTACCACCCCAAATATATTCAAGTCAGATAAGTACTAGTACACAAGCCACCTTTGGTGGTTGCCAAGCTAAACTGCATGATCAAGCAAGGCATTCTCGAAAAAACACGTGGTGGAAGTAACTGGGCCTCACTTATTGTAGTAATGAAACAAGGCCAATGGAAATTTGCAGATATGCGGTGACTATAAAAATTGGAGTAAATCACCAGATATGCTTGGACTAGTTTCCATTACCAAACATGGAAACAGCAAGCCATGAACTGGCAAATGTAGAATATTTTACAAAAATTGACTTGATATCTGCCTACAACCGAATTCAGATTGATGAAAAATATAAAGAAGTCGCCACGATCAACACCCCCTTATAGGCCTGTTAAGGTGGAGTCACTTACCATTTGGAATTTAAACTTCTAGTCATATATTTCAAAGGGCAATTGAAGAAATATTGTTAGGTAAGATAACTAACATAATTATTTACCAAAATGATATAGGGGTGTAGGAGCGAAGATCAAACAAGAGTTAAAACAAAAAGTGGATCAAATATTATGGTGATTGAAAAAGGCTAGATTAACCATTAATAGAGACAAATGTAACTTTGATTGCTAGAACCTGGCATATTTGGGCTGCCAAATATCAAAGATCGGTATAGCACCTGATGAAAGGCTAACAAAAAAGATTATGGCAGTAGTGATTCCAACCAATAAAGAGGAATTGGTGTCTTTTTTACGTTTGATAAATTTTTAACATTGAACTAATTGAACCATTGTCAGAGTTGCGTAAAAAAACCAGAGTTTGAATGGACACAAAGACAAAATAACGTTTTTATGATACTAAAAGCAATTATGAAAAAGAAACCTGTGCTTTGATCCTAAGAAAGAGATAACATTGACCACAGGTGCAAGTGAGAATGCAATTGCTGCTATCCTATCTCAGGAAGATCATCTGATAATGTATTTATTGAAAATGGTAGAGATAAATTACTCAAACATTGAAAAATAGGCTCTAGTGATTGTTTGGAGTATGGAGAGGGCACAAATTTTTTACTAGGTAAGAAATTTATACTAAAGTCGGATCATAAGCCGTTGGAGTTAATTTTAACCCAAGGAAGGAGTCGTCGAAGGTTACATCGTCGAGAATTTTACGCTAGGTCATTAAAATCATGGCATTTGATTTTGACATTGTAAATGTTAATGGAAATACCATCCCTCATGTAGATGCTTTGTTGAGATTATGGTTTGTAAAAGGAACAGACAATGAACATAGAACTGAGGAAGACAGAATAATTCAATGGGTAGAGATGTACGTACTTTCAGTTAACAGGTTAAAAAATGAAACTGAGCAAGATCCAGTATTGAGCAAAATAATCAAAAGAATAAGTACTAATAAGTGGAACAATTGTTCAATAGCAGAGTGGCCATTTAAGGAGATACGGCATAAGTTAACAATTGAAAATGAAATTATATGCAATGGTGAAGTGATAGCTCCATGGATGTTAAAGACAGACATATCGAGAGTGGTACACGATGATGTACATTGTGGCGTCACAACGACATGCAGAAGATTAAAATTACAAGCATGATGGTACGTTATTTAAAAGAATATTGAAGAATTTATTAATAAATGTCCAAAATGCAATGAAATTAGAAGATTCAGGCAAAAATAGCTTCATTCATAGCCTAAAAAGGCACAACCATGGATTAGAATACATATGGACCGAAGAGCGTCTGCAGTCAAACAGGTTTTGAGAGATGTATTTGCAAGGAATGGAATACCGCAAACATTACTGTCAGATAATGCTCTTGAATTTTGGGATGAAAATTTGTGTACATGGTTGAGGCGGGTAGGCTGCATGTCGTATAAAACTCCTCTGTACCTTTCTCAATCCAACGAAGTTGCAGAGTGAATAGTACAAACAGTTAAAATGTTATTGAAGGCATTCCTACTCGTCACTGAAAGCATTGAGGCATTTCTAGCTAAAATGCTCCTCAGTTATAGGTCGATACCACATGCAGAGAGGAAGTTGAGCCCATTGGCCCTCATGGGTAGACAGATTAGAGCCCCCATTATCATGTCTTTTGCTACAAGGGAGTGGGTATGGTACAAGAAAGACAAAAGTGCAAATTCTGAAGAAGCAAACTTCTTTTTGCAGAGAGGCAATATGTCGTTGATCGAGAAAAAAGGGCCATAAGTTTTGGCTCATGCAGATCACTTTAGAAAAAGGACAGTGTCGAACGATGTGGAGATGGAAGACCAAAGTCAGCAGGAGGAAGGTAACTACAGTGAAGAGGCAAAGTAGAGAAGAGAAATGCAGGAGCAAGAAGAGAGAGAAAACTACAGTGATGGGGATGAACAAGAAATGGACATAAGGGGGAGAAGAAAAAACTGACAAAGAAGAGGATGAAGAAAAACCAAGGTCACCAATAAAAAGTAGAAGAGAGGAGCAAAAGCAAGAACTATATAAATAAAGAATAGCTAGATATAGCAAAAGGAAAATCAAGGGGATACGACCACTCTGATATAGGGAGAATGTTGTATCCTATGCAAATGAGCTGAGTTGTATTTAAGTGCTAAGTTGCTGTCAGCACTCCATTATGTCAAGCTTAACGGTGTACCATATATCAAGTACTGAAATTGTGAGATATATCAGATATAACAAGTTTACTAGCTCACTTCAGACCAGAGGGACTTTCTCTTTCTGAAGGCTTTCATCATATATTCAATGATAATAATAATAACAAAATTAATCCATTACTGCCTTGAAATTTTATCTCTTTTCGCTTAATCTACCTTGTTGGCAAATGGTAAGGCTGGCTGATTAAAAATTTTAGGTAATCTCCTTTCTAAAAATTGGATGCCACGAACTTCAGTATCCTAGCTTAGTAGGAGTTAATTAAAGCAAATATGGTATAAAACTTACTAATTATAAAATGTAGAGGTTAGGCTAAAACTTTTGGTTTATAGTGTATATATGTCTTTAAGATGTATTTCTAAATCTTTACTAAATTTATGTTGCCTGCTGTTAACATATGCTTTCAAGACATGCTTAAGAAACTTACTTTGCTTACTGTCAAATATATATATATATACTAGCAGTATAGCCCAGCGTTGCTCGGGTGTAATGAAAGCTTTAAAACTAATCCATGGTCCTGTTTGAGGATTTTCCATTTAACTTTAGATGATTTTTTTGTTTTTTAATTTCCAAAAATATTTAGAAGTATTTTTTTAGCTTTTATCTTAAAAAAACCAAAAAAAAAAACCTTTGATAACTTCTACACTGATGTACAGGATTTCACCATCCTTTCAAAAAATGCCAAATAAATTTGTAGCCTTATACTTCACTAATACAGATATATTTATCCACTACCAATTCCAGGCTAGAGTGATTAAAAAAAAGAAAACCTACACTTGGCTCGTTATGCTGTCTCTCACACCTCTCTCTTCTTCGCCCATCTTCTCTTACTTCCTCCCACTCCCTATGCATTTTCTTTCTCTTTGATAAACCCAACTGCTGGGTCATCAAAGGCTGTATATGACCATACTTTATTTTCTGCTGTTAAACCTGGTGCCTTTCTCTGAACCTTTTTACCATGTCTCTTTTACCTCTCTCTCTTTCTCTCTCGTTTTCCTCTTTTTGTTTAAAGTCTCTTTTGCAATCCCAATTCTGATTTCTCATTTTCTCTACCCCCTTTACTTTGCACACAAAAATTTACCAATGTAAGGAAGCCAATTTTTCATCTCCCTTCAAAAAATAGCTTTTCTACCTGATGAGACATTGTCCTTTCAATGTCGAAACAAAATGTACACTTTGTAGTAGATTGCGATTTGTACATATTCTAAACTATAATTTATAATACATATTAGAACCTTGAATGTTCTCACTGTTTTCCAATAGAGTTTCTAGAACTGCATGTAGTTTCAGATGGTAACACATTTATGAGAAAGTACTATAAGCAAGCTTGAAATTCAGTGTATGTCATTTCACTTAAGTATAAACAACTTTGTTTTTCCAAGTGTTAAGCATGTCGGATTTGATGCACGGAATTTTACTACACTACTTTATTAAAAAATTCTGCAACTGAAGCCCACAGAATTCTTTTTGAGACTTCCAGTGACCATGCTCTGTTGGAAATAACATGCAGAGTTTGGTTTAGACGCTTCAAAAGTAATGATTTTGATGTTGATGATAAAGAACGCTCTGGCTAACCGAAAAAGTTTAAAGACAAAGATTTTGTGGCATTACTTCATGAAGACTTATGTCAGACACGAGCTGAACTTGCAGAATCATTAGGAGTTGATTACACAACAGTTTCAAAATGTTTGGAAGCATTAGGAATGATTCAAAAGCAAGGACATTGGGTTCTGTATGAGTTGAAGCTGAAAAACCTCTTGTATAAACAGCTGCTTCAAAGGCAGAAAAGGAAAGGTTTTTTGCTTTGTATTGTGACCAGCAATGAAAAGTGGATATACTACAATAACACTAAGTGTAGAAGATCGTGAGGTATGCCTGGCCATTGTTGGCAAAGCTGAATATTCATGGTTTGAGGCTTCTGTTCTGCAATTGATGAGATCAGCTGGGTATAGTTTATTATGAGTTGCTCAAACTGAGTGAAACCATCACAAGAGATTGCTATCTACTACAATTGATGCATCTGAGCCAAGCATTGAAGAAAAAAACAGCTGATATACGAGCAGAGACATGACAAAGTGATTTTGCAACATGACAATGCTAGACCACATGTTGTCAAACAAATGAAAATCTAATTGGAAATGCTTAAATGGGAAGTCCTATCCAATTCGCTGTAGTCACCAAACATTACCTCATCTGATTATCACTTGTTCTGATTGATGACACATGGCCTGGCTGAGCAGCCCTTTCATTCTTATGAAAATGCCAAAAAAAGTGGGTCAACTTTTGGTTAGCTTCAAAAGAAGTGTTTTTCTGACATGGAATTCAAATGCTACCAGAAAGATGGAAAAAAGTAGTGGCTAACAATGGGCAATACTTACAGTGACATGATTCTTACTAATTTTTGCAAATAAAGCATTATTTTCATGAAAAATTAGTGAGAATTTATTCAAGAGCTTAATATATATATATATATATATATATATATTTATAAATGTAAGAGACAATGGGAAAACAGTATTAGTTGCCAATGTGTTTCATCCAGCGTGGACTTTTTCAAGACAAAAAAACGAAATGAATTTATTAAAAACTAAGTAACTAATAATAACAAAACAAAATGTCCTTAGCAACTGATAGAATTTAAAGAACGCTTAACAGTATAAAAATAGTGTTCTTTAAATTCATTTATAAATATTGTCTTTTCTACAGGTTAACTCTGAGAGATTTTTCATATATATATATATATATATATATATATATATATATATTTATTTTAGAGTTGCACTTATACATCTTTATTAAACTTACATTGCCTGCTCTTGATATATACAGTCCCTTCCAAAAATATTGAAATGGCAAGACCAATTCCTTTGTTTCTGTTGTTTACTGAAGACATTTGGGATTAAGATCAAAAAATGAATATGAGACACAAGTTCAGAATTTCAACTTTTATTTCCTGGTATTTTCATTTAGATGTGTTAAACAGCTTAAGACATACCACATACCACCTTTTGAATCAGATCACCTCATTTTTAGGTGAGCAGAAGTAAAGGATTAGATAGTCATAAAGTAAATAACATTTAATATTTGGTTGCATAACCCTTGCTAGTAATAATTGCATCAAACTGGCAACCCATTTCTGTAGATGAATTCATTCTGGTGCTAGAATCAGGAGATACATCACCATAAATAATAAGAGAATAACTTTCCTTTTGACACACCATTTTTTCGGGTACAAAGTTAAACATTGCCGAACATTGCTTGTGTATTCTGATATTCATTTCCAAATGGAAACCTACTGTGGGTAAGCTTCTGTCTTGTCAGTCATGTCTTGAAGAAACATGTTCACCCATGTGTATCATGTATGATAATTAACTGACTGATATTTCAAACTATTTGTAAGAAATGAAAGTATTGATTATTATTCTTGATGTTGTAATCAATGAGTGAGTGCTGAAAGGTTATTGGCTCCAACTAATTTGCAAAATCTGAGCCAGCATCATATATTTTTTTAATCCTTTATTCAGGTTGAGAACTTTTCAGCATCCTCTTATACATTAGCAGACTTTTACTTTTCCACTATATAGAAATAAATTGATTGAAACAATAAAATAATGTTAATGTTTAACCCTCATGTTCACAAAAAAAAACAGTGTGTCAAAAGTAGTTATTTCTTTGACATTGCATCCACTTTTGACTACTTCGCAATGTTTATTTACAAGATTATAAAAATATGTGAACCAAGTACAATGAGATATTTATTATTATTACCTTTTATAAAGATTTATTATTTACCTTTTTATAAAGAAATACATTTAAAAGAAAATCTTTTCATTAAAAAATTTATAAAAAAATACAAAATTATCAAAATATGTAAGAGGAAGAGACGCTCTCAACCGATTTCAGTGAATTGATGTGAGAAGCAAATAAATGAAATGCATTTTTACAAAATTCATAATTACAGTTATTTGTTGTTATGTGATTATTTAAATTTTCTTGTTCAGACATTTTTATCAATTTATGAATAAATAAATTTCTTTTAACATTTATTTTTTTTATAAAATGATAAATAATAAATATTTCATTATACTTGGTTGACATTTATATAATCCTGTAAATATAAAATCATTCTTGAAAATAAGCAATCTGTGTTTAATACGTTTATTGTCAATTCTCAAGAATAAAGAAAATGTATAAATCCACTTTCATATGTTCGGGTTTTATTAAAATTCTCATCATCGTTTTTTTAAAACAATAAACATTGCCTGGGGGGAAGTAAAAATTTATACAGTAAAAGTGGTGTCAAGGGAATAACTTTCCTTTTGACACACCATTTTTTGCAGGCACAAAGGTTAAACATTGCCAAAAATTTCTTGTGTGTTCTGATATTCATTTCCAAATGAACAGAGTCAATCAATGAAAATAAAAAAATAAAAATTAATTTTTTAAGTTTAAATCGTGTTTTGAAAATTGTGACTGCATCTGTTTTCATTAAAAAAATCATTACTTTCTTGTTTTATTTTCAGTGGTCACCTGATAGCAAAATGCTACTTTTTGGTATGATAAATGGAGAAGTGCATGTTTATGACAACATGGGCAACTACATAGTAAGACTTGACAATTTATACTTTTTTTATGTGTATTTTAATTTTTTTAAAAATCTTTATCAGGCTATTGTGGTTTGGTTCTGAATAATTCTGTCATGGCATCCCTGTCAATTCTCATGTTGCTTTGAGGAAAGACTACATCATATTGGAGAAATTATGTTAAAGCTGATGAAAGTAGATATATGTTTACTGATACTTCTGAATGACTAACACTAGCCATATTTCAACAAGCTATGGATACTATACTTGCAAGTTGTGATTCTTCTCTGGATGATATATTGCTTAAAAATGTATCTAAGGAACAACATTTTAAGAATTTAAGAAGAATTTTCAAAAAAATACGAGAATACGGGTGCAAACTTAGTGAGGAAAAGTGCGAATTGTTTTTGCCTAAAATCAAGTACCTAGGACAAATTATATACAAAAGTAGTCATCAACCAGATCTGTTGATGGCAAGTGCAATTAAGAATGCCTTCTTCAATAATGTTACAACAATGGCTACAACTATTTCTAAGACTAGAAAATTATTATCAAATCTACGTACCTAATATGGATGATTTGAGAGCTCCACTGAACAATTTGCTTCAAAATGCATAACGTGAAACTGGACTGATAAGTATCAAAAGATGTTTGAAGAAATTAAGAAAATACTAACGTCAAACTTACCATTAGTGCATTACAATGTGAAAGTAGAAATCGTATTGACTTTAGATGCTAGTGACTATGGTATATGCATGGTAATTCTCCACAAAGTTTTTGTTTACAGATAGACTACAGACTTCTATTATCAATTTTTGGTTTGAAAAAAAGTAATTCCTGTGCATACAGCAAATAGAGTACAATGCTGCAGTACTATCTTATTAAATTATGATTTTAGGATGGAATTCCAACTATCCCAAAAATTAGAATATGTGGATGGATTATCAAGATTAATACCCAAAAATACTGAACTGTTTAAGGTCACTGTTATTGTAGCAATAAAAAGTGAAATAGAAATTAAAAATATATTATGCAATGTAGTACATGAATTACTAGATACTCTGGAAGAAATAAAAGTAAAAGCAGAACATGAGGCATGTTTATTTTGAAAATAAAAAATGACTAAAAGAATGTAAGAAAGATAGATGATTTTTAGAATAAAATCCAGACATAAATGCTGACTTGCTATATGATGGAGTACTAATGTTTGCACAAATAGTAGTAATACTTATCATATTACAAAAGTGGATATTAAATAAGTTTCATAGTGGACATCCGGGAATTTCAAGGATAAAGTCTCTTATGAGAAGCTATGTATACTGGGCCAAAATGGATCAAGACATTAAAAGATTAGTAAAAGCCTGCAATGTTTGGTCTCTGGCAGTAAAATTACCTACTACAAAATTACAACTTTGGTTAAATACAGATATTCTGTGGTTAAGACTTCACATAGATTTTACATGTTCAATAAACTGATCACATTATCTAGTGATAGTGAATAGTTTTACTAAGTAGCCTGAAATTTGTAAGTGCAAAAAAACAACTTCCATGGTTACAGTGAATTTTTTACATAAACTGTTTTGCAAGATATGATGTTCTGAATGTTCTGGATTGAACATTTTACTACTCTGTTGTATTGCTTAAAGTCAAATGGACAAGCTGAATGAATTTAGGATAAGAGATCTTTGAAAAAGCAAATGATGAAAAAGTGAATGATGAATCATTACAAAAGATTCTCGAGAGCATGTCAGATAATGCTGAATCCTAATATACCGACAGGCATGTCACCATCAGAATTGATGTTTGCAGGAAAAATTAAATCGATGTTTGACAAGTTGTTATCAGGTCAAAAACAAGAATAATAATGGATAACAAAACAGACAATTTTTTAAAATTAGCAAGAAAGTGTTTTTCAGGATATATAAAAATGGAAAAGAAATGTGAGAAGACAGCATAAGATCACAAATTTGAAAAATGATTCATATGGTGAAAAAAAATGGGAACACAAAAGGCATTCCAATTAGTTAAAGAAAAGGTTTATGGAAGAAAGGCCCACAAGAAAGAAAGAACCTATGCAAGTACTGCATGATTTGTACCAGCATACCAAGAATTTGTTTAACATACAGATATGAGTACCAGAAAAGGAAAGAAATATAAAGTTCAGTATGTGGCAAAATTGTCAAAAAGATTAGTGGGTGAATGCTAAGAAGCAAAATAAAATATTTAAAAAAATAAAAAATCTTTAAAGTGAAGATGTTGTGGAGTAAATAAGATATCTCCAGTAACACAAATGAACTTGGCAAGATGCCTTAAATAAAGAACTCAAACAGACTTCAGAGCCAGAAGTTGGACTCTCTGCCTCTGAGCAGAGAGGAACCCAGACCTGGCTATGCCAAATGTCAGAGTCTTGTCTAGGGAAAGACATACAAGATCCCGACTCTGCCTTATGCAAGGTCTACGGGAAGTTTTTGCCTGAGCTTAAGGGCTCAAAATTCCCACATGAAAAACCAACCTTGTGTCACATCTTGACTCAGTAGGGAGGACTTGGGTAAATACCCTGAGTCCCAGGAGAGTTCTGATAGAGTGCTCATTAGCGTAAGTCGAGACATAATATTTTAACCATTAGTTATGAGTTATAACAACAATGGTAGTAATGAATTGGCTGACTTTTAAAGACATCCCAGACATGGAATTTCTATCGCATCACATCCAGCAAAGCTTAGAATTACTGCCACTACTGCACAATACAACTTACAATATTAGAAAATATACTAACAACAAACATATTGAAAATGGTTAATGAATTGGCTGAAAGCACTTGGGACCATAATCATCATGGTTTCTACACTCTCTTTGTCTCTAAGAAAGGAAAACTGTAAAAATATATGAAAAATTGAATAAAAAACTTTTTGTTTTTCCTCTCTTCATTCAATGAAATATATATAAATGAAAGGTTGCTGCTCAAATATACAATATTTTAATTATTTTAAGTTGTGTTTTTATAGTGTTCTGTTCAACTATATAAGCTCCAGTGTACTCTCATGCTTTATTACTAAGTAGTTAGAACATTTGCATTACAACCATAAAACCTTGATTTGAATTTTACCATAATCAATTTTGTCAAGGAGGTGACTTCTTGATAATATCTGCCTGGAGGGACAGTCCCAACATGTGGCACAGTTGAGAAAGGACTGAAAATCATGTTATGGTTGGACCCAAACCTTGTGAATGAAATTTGGTAGATGAGACCATTCAGAATCTATTGAAGGTTTTGCAAATAATAAGTTACAAGTCATTGTGTATGATGGTTCAAACCAATTGATTTTGATTGACTATTGATTATACCAGATCATACACTGTCCCAGAAACTGTAACTAAAGTCTGTTCAGTTCTAGCAAAACACACATATGCCTGAGCAGAAATCTGAATCAGGGATTAGCTAGCCATGCTACATATATATATATATATATATAAGGTAACCAAAAGTAATCACCATTGGCATCCAGCACCTTCTGCCAATGTGTCTCCAGCTGTTCAATGCTCTTGCAGTAGAACTTGGGGGGTTTGACGCAAATAAGTCCATGAGAGCTTTGCACAAGTCTGCTTCATTGGTGAAGGAATTTCCATGAAGATGATTATCCAGGGAGGGGAAGAGGTGGTAATCGGATGGTGCAAGGTCTCCTACCCAAGTTGCTGTATGGTATCCCTGACTACTCGTGCAACAAGCGGCCTGGCGTTGTCATGGAGGAAAAGCACACCTTTGTGATTCACCAGTGCTGGCTCCTTCTGGCGCAATGCCTGTTGTGCATGTTTCAATTTCTGCGAGTATAGGTCCCCAGTGACCGTTTGGCTCATTGGTAGCAGCTCATAATGAACCATATGACAACCTGTCCACCAAACACAAAGCATAATCTTGCGTGGGTGTATAGGCGGTCTTGTGGTGTGAGGGACAGCATCCTGAGGAGACAACCAATGTCTGGAATGCTTGGGAAATTTGTACAGAACCCACTTTTCATCACTGGTAAGCACTTGATTGAATAAGGATGCAGTATGGTGGCGAGAAAGCAGCAATACGCAGGCTGCCACTTGTCCTTTGTGGACCTCCAACAGCATTTGCGGAACCCACTTGCTCAGTTTGTATGTCTTACCTAGGCGCTGCAGATGAAATCTGTTTCATCAGAAACATTGAACTATCTTGCAAGTTCACCTCACGTTAGACTACGGTCCTCTTCAATGGCCGCCTTCGGGACTCCGTCATTGAAGACCTGTGGTTGTCCACTGCAAGGCTTATCATAGAGAGACAAATCTCCCGACTTGAATTTTTGAAACCAACACTTTGCAGTATGTTTATTCACAGCACTATCCCCAAATGCTTGATATATGCAGCGACTTCATGCAGCTGCTGATAAGCCCACTTTGAAGTCATAAAGCAAACAGCCCCGATGAGATCTCTAGATACTTCTATCCTTCTCACAGCTGTCCGGCTTATAATTGATGGCCGGGCACGGTGCGCATGTTTTTTTATAACATCTGATGTTCCTACTTCCGGCTGTTCGAATTTGAAAACAATTGCTACACGCATTTCATATATATTTCAACTTCATTCAATGACTAATCAAAAAATGGACAGAAGTTTTTTGGTTATCTTGTATATATATATATATATATATATATATATAGGGTGATTGAAAATGAACTCCTTAGTTTATATATGAGGGGCCATCCAGGAGTCCATACTTTGGAATAACTTGAAGAATGAATACAAAAAGCTATGTCTTCTATACCACAAGAGTTCCTGGGGAAATCAGTTAATGTGATTCCTGGGTGGCTTGAGAAGCTGGTAGCAAAATTTGGTGCCCATATCAAATTTGAAATAAAACCTCATTCTAAACATTTTTCTCTTATAGCCATTTCTTGTAAAAATTATAGTTAATAAATAGATTATAAGTATTTTAAAATGAGAATTTACTTTTCAATTACTTGAAAATATTTGTTTGAACATTGTTTTTAATGGATACTCATATATGAGTGGATAGTTTGTTTTCTATAATTTAGCAGTACATTTATATATATATCTACCAGCCTGAGTATTTGAGAAATCTTGTTAAGAAAATATGTATTTTCCAGCAGGATTTGAACCTGTGACTCCCATATACCAAGGAGAGACTGTCATTTAATCTAACATGTCTTATCACTCAACCACAAAAGATTTCATGGTTTAACAAAGCCATATAGATATACATTTTCCTGATTTCTTTAAAACATTCATATCTTCTCCGGCTCATATTCTAATGTAAACAAAGACAATATTACAAAATTTTATAGAAAGTTCAGACTATCTGCTCAAATACAAATATCCATTAAAAATAATGTTCAAACAAATTTAAATAAATATGTCGATTAATACCATTTCATAACTTTTCCATAAAATGTATTTAGTTTAGTATGGCACAAGGTCAAGCAGAGAAAAATAGGGTTGCTGTTATTAAGAATGAATATTTAGCAATGTTAATTGAGTAATATATTTTTCAAATTCAGATAATTGACATTTAGCAATTACATACGGATATTGAAAATAATAGTAATGCTATTGTTGATAATGCAATTGTTCAGTTTGCATTGAAGAGTTAAAGCATAGCATTGAAGTTAAGGCATAGCATATAAAAACTTTATATTTCGACTGATCATTCTGAATATTGCTAAGTTGTTTTTTATAAAATACAAATTATATTTTATAAATTATAACACTAAGGTCAGTGTCTAGGCAGGACTCCAAAATTCAAAAGAAAGATTTGAAGAGTGTATTTTTCAAAGTAGGCATCATTAGAGATTGTACTGATTAAAATATGATAAAAAATGAGTGGCCTGACCTGAAAAAAAATTTGTAACTTAGAAATAACCAAATTATCTTTAGCTCTCTAATGATTCTCTTATAGTAGATTGAATGATTAAGTTGTTTATTTATGCCATTATTAAATATTAATATGTTATGAAATTGTTTTTCTTTTTAGAATCGTGTGGTTCTCCATTGCCTGAATGATGTGCCTGCTCCATTTAAATTAGTTTCCATTAATTGGTACAATGGCAGCTTTGGTTATATTGAAGCTAATTGTCCTAGTCTCTTAATCTGTTATACAAACGGACGAGCCCAGATAATGCGGTCAGAAATTGATAATGGTATGTTGCCTGCCTTGTTTTTGAAAAACATTTTTTTTAAAACATTTATACTATTACTAGATGTAACCTGTGAAAATTTCACGGTTCTCCTATTTTAATTTTTGGATGAATCTTAATTCATAAATTAATGATTGAGTAAGCACATAGGGAATTCTACAACAAGAAAATATCTGTAGAAACTCACCTATCACATCAGTAAATATTTGATTTTAACAACTTTAACAAAATATTTGAATAACAATTATACAGTCATAAGTATGAAAAGATTTGAAATTTACAACTATTTCACTGAAGCAACCGTTATGCACTTCTATCTTCCCTTCTTTCTTTCATTTTCTCACTGAAACTAGGTAGTGTCTTTTCCCCTCTTTCCATGAGATCAAAACGGAATAGCTTGTTGTTTATGAAGTATTGGCAGGACATAATGGTCTTATGACCTAACAATAGGAGGGACAAACACAATTACAATGGGATTAGACATTCTGTACTGTATGAGTCAATTTGTTAGATGTAAATATACTCAGAGAGAAAATTGGGAAGAAGTAAATAGATGTAAATTGAAGCAGGAGGAAGAGGTGAGAAAAGAGATATGAGGTTGGAGGAAGAGCGATGAGGGCTGGAAAAGGAAGAGGGGTTGGAAGAGAAGGAGGAAGAGAGAAGGGGTTGGAGGAAGATGGAAGAGAAGGGGCAAACTCCTGTTACTTACTATTAGAAGGGTCACTCTTATTGAGCAAAGCAAATTTGACCAGAACATATGCAAAAAAAACACAGAAACTTCCTATTTACCAGTGCCATTTCAATGACTATAGTTATTATGGTGCATTGACTAAGTGATACATTATAATATGGCAAAAATGAAAAGGAAATTATATAAAATATCTTCAGATGTGTGTTCCACTTAACCATTGATGCTTTTATGGCCAAAATGATTAAAACAACGTCCAAGAGGGACAAGCTTCAGAGATGCAGGATGCAAGTTAAAATTTTGTTGGAATTTCATAATTTTCAGTTTTCTTTGCAGTGCTCTAGCGATTCAAGAATTTATCGATTCAGAATTTTGTGATACAATCCAATAAAGCTAATAAAGAAATAATAATAGTAATAGAGTTCAAGTTGTAATTTGGGTGGGGGTTCTTCATGATTTTTGAAGACAAGGAAACAAAAACAGAAGGAATGAAGAGATTTCAAACTTAACAATAAAAAAATAATGGGTTAGCTATGGAAGAAAGGAATATTCCCCTAGTTTTCATTTCCTCCATTATAGGCATTATTATATTCAGGATATAATGATACCTTATCTCATGGATGGAACAGAATAACTGGAAGAAAAGGAATGATAAACATGCTTTGTTCTCAGAGAGAGTTTTACATCCCTAAGTCATACACAAAATTATGAAGACATATTTACATTTGCCCCATACAAAGAACACATAACACATGTTTACACAACAAGCAGTGTGAAACATGCTGAAAAGAGGTTTTACTTATAATAATTCCCAATGGGAATTGGAAGTGCTACAGATTCTTCTGTGTTTCTGGAGAAGCTATATTTAGGAATCCAGATTTGAGCAGGCTGGATTTATCTTCTATGTCACTAGCAAAGACATATTCCACAAACAGAAAATGATGAGTCATAGGTTCTTCCTGAATTGAAGACCACGAACTGGAGATAATTTTATATCTGGTGAAGTTATATTTCTAAAGGAAAATGGTACCATGGGCTTCTAAGCTGCACCATGTGACTTATGGTGAACATACTATGAAGAAATCAAATGTTTTGGAATAGTGCAGGCTGTTGAGTAGTGAAAAGATGTGTATGATGACGCAAAAAGTGAGCAGCCAAAAAAATACAAAACAAATGCAGATGTGGATAATGTGCAAATCTTGGCACACTCAGATCAAAGATTAAGAATGTGACCCACACTAGAAGAGCTGAGTAATAAAAGAGAAACTGTATAGAAGATTTTGACAGGAGATTTGGGAACGAGACCAAGTTGTGTTGAGGTTTTGAGAAATCTATTGCAAAAATGGGCCACTCACCTTATTCGTCAGACTTAGACCCTTCTTTGGCTATTTGCAAAATTAAAAATTACCCTGAAAGGACAAAGATTTGCTGATATCCTTAATATTTAGCAATATGTACCTATACAGGTATACCACACCTTATGCTAGTAATTTGTTCCAGGAGAGGTGACTTAAGTCATTGTGTAGATGACTTATCTCCAAATTTATTTGTCACTAGGCTAAACCACAACAAACCATTTCCCAGTTCTGTATTTTATTTTTAGATGCATTTTTAATAATATATGGTCAATAAGAATCTATTTTAAGCTTACAAACAAATAAGTTTTTGTTTTTAATATAGTACAGAAAAAAGTAATCTAAGTTTACAACTACATGTATGTAAATACTTTTAATAAATATAAATGATGTTTACAATTTGGCTATCTTTACAGTTCATTGCAGACTCTTTATTTGTGAATGTGGTAAGGGTAAATAACAAATGTAGTTATTAAAATTATTTTGCAACAGTAGAAAATATACTAATTTATGTTAAATTTACCAATATTTACATTCAATTTGTTTATTTATATTGTGTACATAGACGGCTGTTATTCTTATTTATTGTACAGTAACATAATTTTATGTGCTTTTAACACTTTTCTAGTGATATTACGACTTCGGTATTTGCCATGAACAGATATAAAGTTGAATAAAATGACTTAAACTTGATTTTTATTTTTTCCATATATTTCTTTCTGACAAATGATGTATAATTGAGAATGACTTAACTTGAAACAGTATAACCCAAGGTATACTTGTATTGCTGAAAACTTTCCAAACCACCAACCATTACACTAGCTGCATATTTGCTCCCAGCAGGTATACATTAATGCACACTAAGTTGAAAATATTTTTTCAGTTTATCATTGCCTTCAACCCCAGTTTTGATCATGATGGAATAAATTCAATACTAGTTTGTTAGAAACATTGTGTGGGTTCTAAATGGTACTTTTACGTTGACTAACAATATTATATTTAAGTCAAGTTACAGTGTTTTAAAAATTTATAGTTCAAATGGATATTTATCTTTTTTTCAAACTGATATTCGCATTTGTATGGCTTTGTCTCATGCAAAGTTATGTAGGTAACAAACAGTAAGCAAGTGTGTGTTGTATTATGTTAGTTGATTTTGTTTAGCGGCATATCAACATCTCATTTAATGCTAAAATCTAAATATTTTGAACCCAATTTTATGGCTTCAACTAAATTTATTTTCAAGGCAATTGTATGTCTTCAACTACAGATAAAATGTATTGCTGGTTATTTTGCTATAAAATGTATTGCTGACCATTATGCTTTAAAAATGTTGGTAATTTTAGTATAAATATGTATTTTTATACTTTCATAGTGTTTTGTTTATGGATTCCCTATTTACCCACAACTGGGATCCTAATAGGTGTTACCACCCTAGATCAGGGTAGACCTGTGAACAATAGCAATTAGGAAGTGATTCCATGCTTCTCAAAACCTTACGATCTTTTGATCAGAGGCCTTGCTGCTGGATATAGTTGTGTGTTATGTTATATCACCTCCTTAATCCATAGATTTGTAGCAGTAGCAACATAATGTACTCTATAACAGTTCATGGAGCCTGATAATGAGGAACAGGGCATCACTGCCAAATTCTCATTTATCAGTATAGGTTTTCTATAGTATGGTGATTTTCTAAGTGCAACTAACATGTGCACAAGAACAAAAGTATGGGGTACCCAGTGAGGATCGAATTCACTACTCAGTCATAATTATTCTAGCGAGGCAAACTTGCTAACCATTACACCACATCAAGGTGCCCAAGGTATCCTATAGTATGATAGCATTCATGACAACACTGTCTAGTGGTAGGACTTTCTTTCAAAAATGTTATCTTACAGCAGATTGAATTGCATTGTGGGATTGTGGAAACTCTTTTCTCCAGGATCCGTGAAGTCAATAGAAATTAAACATGTGAGAGAAAACTCCAAGAAAATTACCATTGTCAAACTCAACTATAGGTTTATTATGATGATATACAGGGTGCAATGGATGAATTGTTGTCACAATTACCAAAAATGAAAATAACACTGACATCACATTTTTGAAAGATATATTTACTAAAAATACACTAAAATATCTTGAAATACGAAAGAGTAAATTTATTCAATAAAATTGTCATTGGCTTCAACCACAGTCTCCAGACAATTTTGGAATCTCTTGCATCTCTTCTGGACAGTCTCCTTGTTTAAGTTAGTGAATGCTGCCATAATCCTTGTCTTCAGTTCATCTTTGGTGTTACAATGAGTTTTGTTGGTCTCTTGCTCAACTGTGCCCCAAATATAATAATCAAGGGGGTTGCAGTCTGGGGAGTTAGTGGCCAGATTTAAGGGGTGATGTAATCGCAGAAATTGTCAGATAGCCATGACTGGGTTCTCCTTGTGTGACATCGGGCAGAGTCCTGGAAAGAGGACTGCATGATACCACACAAGAAGGAGAACCTCTTGAACCAGGGAAATACTACCTCTTGACCCAAAGAAGCACCACCTCCTCACTTAATGTAGGTGTCTGGGTTGAATCTGAGTCCTTGTAGGAAAATGTACAGAGGTATAGTATCGCCATCATTAGTGATCACTCCAAACATCTTTGTAATCCCCATTAGACTGATCCAATAATTTTATAAGTTTCAGCATGCTGAAATTTATAAAAACCACAGTTGACCGAATTGACTTGATAAAGCAGAGCTGTAAATATAGTAAAACATGTTGCACACTCCTTGCTTGTTTATTCTTAGAAATCAAAGGAAAAAAGGAGCTCCCTAGAGGCAAAGGGTTGACAACCTATCATGTTTGGTCCCTTGAAACCAGGGCCGTTACTCATGTCTTGTTCAATATCTAACATGCACTGTCCTCAGATTAACACCCAAACATTCTGAAATGTCCATATTGGAGCTTCTGGAATGAATGCTAAGCAGTACAGTATGCTGTTTCCACATTTCTGGCTGAGTGAATTACTCTTTTTTCTCACAGAAGGTGCCCAACTGACCCTACTATACAGTGCAGTCAACAAAATCAAAAACAAACAATGTGCATGTGTAAAATAAAAATATAGAATGATGGCAATTTACCCTGTATGTATATGAATATGTATAAGTCAATAAGACCAGAACAAAACTAGGCAAAAGATTTTTAGCTATTTTTTTAAAGAATCTACTTGTTTCCATCTTCAATGGGTCCATGACAGCTAGTTGGAAACAATCATCCATCTAATAACTCTGCTCAGTCCAAATTGAAATGTAGGCCATCCTCGAGCAATGAAATAATGTAATTTTTTGCAGAATGAGATTCATCTTATATTTGTCAGAAATGGGGTAGTATTTACATTATTTGGACTGTTGTCCTCATCTTTATTGCCATGTTTATATTTCGGTGGTTGTATGATCTGGCCTTCTTCAGGTGACCGGAATTTTGAACTGAACCCTTTATTTTGATTGCTGATGATCAATGATATGATTGAAATAAAGTGTTCGGTTCAAAATTCCTAGCACCTGAAGAAGGCTAAAAGCTTACAGCGAACGAAGCATCATAAACATGGCAATAAAGATAAGGACAACAGTTTGAACAATGTAAATAATGGAGATTAATCCTGATAAGACTTTTCTAAACAATCTCAGCTAGGTAAATTTTGAGAACACACAAACATGTCATCATTTTGTCCCTTTGCAGATGTATAGGCCCTAGAACCTCTACATTTTACTGCTTCTCTGTGTTTGCTTCCCTGATAGCTATGATGTCTAAGTGCAATGTCAATTGCCATCTTCTATCTCCTTAACTCCCACCTCTCACTTACTAGTTTTTTGACATCCCCTCTGTTGTTATTTTTTCTTTCTTCTCTTCCCCCTTCTCTCACTGTAACGTCCTGTGCACCAGTGGCAGTACTGCCTTGCTTGGAGTGAAACAATTATAAAAAAAAATCTCAAGGTGAAAAGAGTGACAAAAGGCTTGAGTGGAAAGGTAGATAAATTATTTGGATAAATTCAGTTAAAAGTTCACCAAGGTGAATGATGTGCATGAAAAAACAAGTACAAAAGTAAATCTAAAATCTTAGACTGACTAAGTTTTAAACATACAGTGGAACATGGCTTCATAA
Source organism: Ascarosepion bandense (assembly GCA_037127315.1). Taxonomy (NCBI): domain Eukaryota; kingdom Metazoa; phylum Mollusca; class Cephalopoda; order Sepiida; family Sepiidae; genus Ascarosepion; species Ascarosepion bandense. The sequence continues at coordinate 1,139,737 of JBBBDQ010000424.1, read as the reverse complement.
TATTAACCTGTTCCTGAAGGCTGTTTGTGTTCCAAAATGGTCGTAAACTGAAAATATTTTCTCCATAAGAATAAAAAAAAAAAAAGATTAATTTGTTTAATTTCTTTGATTAAAGAACTTGGGACATCCTTCTTTCCTTACCCTTCCTCCTCAGAAGACAATTCCTCAGTCAAAGTTTTTTGCTATACATTTTGAAGCTGTACAATCTCTTCAGTGGTAAGCTCAGTACAGTGGTCTTCCACTAGTTCTTCAATATCTTCAGTTGACATCCAAGTTTAATAATATGTAGTGACATCTGATAACAGCCACTCCTTTTGCAATATCAGCTGCTTTTATCCCTTCCTTATTTTTAGAATAGTAGATATCGTTGATTTGAGCATACCATACTGCACAGTGAGATCTGACACATGAACACCATTTTCATATATTTCTTTCTTCACTTCAATGGTTTTCCTCTCAGTTTTGGTTAAGCAATGACTCGGAGCTAATAAAGAAAAAAAGGCACAGTACAATAAAATTAGAAAAGAAAAGCATAACAAAAAAACAAATGTATACAACAAGGTGGAAATGATTCACTTCAGGTTAACTTGGTTCAGCAATGTTGTTTGAGAACCAATGCATTTTCATATTGAATTTTCTGTTCAAAACCCAATTTGTTCAAACCTGTGTGATCTTCGAAAACCAAGCTTGCTCTGTATATTACTCTAAAGAAGCAAGGAAATTGCTTGTATAAGTTTATATGATTCACACCTGCCTTTTTCAAATTATAAACATTTTTAAGTCAATATTTTCTTCAACTGTCAATTTTCCTCCTGTTATTCTGGAAACCATTATTTATATTTTCTTTCAATTTTCTCTCTTTTTTTATTTTCTTATTTGCTTTTAGTGCCAGTTGTCTTTGATACCCAAATGCGAATAGAAGACGTGGCATGGAACCACTTGGGTTCTACCATAGCCATAGCAGGTTCAGTTACAATTCAAGGCAGTGACAGAGAAACAAACTTTATTCATTTTTATTCACCCTTTGGAGACGTGAGTTGAACCATTTTCTTTAGTTTTTGAAACAATATTATCCCATCTCAGGGTGCTTAAAGATATTTATTTTTGTGAAGAGCAATCTTAAGTGTATTGTTGTTGTTGATGAAGATGATGTTGGGTGGTGGTGGTGGTGGTGGTGGTGGATGTGATGATGATGGTTGTTATTTCTCTTGTTAATGGTAGTGATGATGAGGAGCATTATCATGGAATAGCATTGCATCAGTAAACATGGCCAAATTTCTCCAAATTTTGTTAATGCACATAAAATTTATATGAAGTGAAATGTTGTTATTTATTAAGTATGGATAAGCCATTTTTCCTCTAAAGTGCTTCAGTTGTTAAGCTCTGAGCTCTTCCAGAATGTTCATTGTCATTTTGATCAAAATTTGTTTTAAACTTCACAAACTGTTCCTGGTATAGTTATGTTAACCATGTAGACTTCCATTTAGAGTATAGGGTCACAACCTCATTACACCATGCAAGGTATTGCTGCTGTGATTTCAGTAGCATGTAGGTTTTATGGAGTGGAGTTGCTAGCCACATATCCAACTGGTTCTCCTTCTCTGAGATGAGTTACTAAGCAAAGCTAGAGAGCCCAGACTACCTTGCCATCAACTGCTAGCTAGCAGAAGTGATGTTATGCTATATACACATCCATTGCTGATGCATGCTTGCAATTATTGCATTATGACTGTAAGATTCTGTGATCTATTATCTCGATTATTCTGCACTTTTTTACAGATTAAACATAAAGTGTAAATAGTATTGAATGTTTAGCTTTTGTTCAACCATGATTTTCACTAGAATAAAGTAGACTTGTCGTTTTTTCTGCAAACAATTCTTGAAGAATGTACAGTGTGGATACATAAACAATAAAGAGCTGAGTAAGTTTTATAGACACTTCTAGGATTTCCTTAAAATTTTGCAGGATGGCACCAGGCATTTTTCCATCTACCAAATATCTGTTATTGATTTATTGGTGATTAATTTGTTGTGGTGCAGTGGATATTGACTCAGAACGACAAATCGGGGAAGCTGAGTTCGAATTCTAGTTGAATTCATGGCATTCACTTATGCACAAATACCCTTGAGAAAGGTATTAATCCGTCTCTTCCCTCCAGTTATGGGTTAAATAACAGGACAGATTGGGTTCTATAGCCTTGGCTGGCAACTAGTCTACCACAGAAAGCAATGGCAACCTACTGTAGGATAATCTTCTGCCCAGTCAGTCATGTCTCTTACGAGACATGATCGCCCAAAGCGTGTTATCACTTATGGCACTTAACTGACTGAAGAGAAAATACTGAGCATTTATTAGGGATTAATAAAAAATAAAGGCAATGATATAATTATGCTTAATATTTTGTACTTCTGTTAAATTCCACATTTATGATGGCAATGATACAAAAGGCAAGAGCAGAAATGATTTCAGAAAAATAATGATACATCCCGTAGAAATATTCTGGGTTACCTTCTTCTATAATCATTTATTTTGATGACTACTCCAATTACAACTACTTGCTGACACCAGTGGAGAAAATTATCATGTTTCTTTATATGAATAAGGAAGTATAAACCTATTACTTTCCTTTTTACCTGAAAAGTATTTGGAAATTCAAAAAAGAACAAATCACTCAGAAAGCATTGAAGAAAAGAAATTCAAAATCAAAAGAAAATAAACAAAAGAAACTAAGTGTGATATTATCAAAATATAAAAAAAAAAATAAATTTAACATAAAAGATATCTTTCTATTTTTCCTGAAGACTTACAAATTCAGATAACAAGCTCTGTTGGATTCTGGTAGATGGCTAATTAAGGATTTTCAAAAAATAGTTGCTTGAAGGTAGAGAAAATGTGTAACTTGTGTAACAACTCAAGCTGTCCTTTGTTAAGCACTCATGTTGGGAAGCATTTGCTTGTATGTCTTGGTAGTTTAGGTGTTAAGCACTTTACTGATTAAGTAGGTGTTTGCCTTTTGGTTTTTCTTTAAGGAAAAATCCTAAACAAGGAAAAAAACTTTCCTTATATAAGATTTTTTCCTTATTGAAGATATTATGTTGTCTGGTAAGTTGCCTGTTGGTCTAACCAATGTTTTGCTGTATTACAGCTCATCAGTGTGGCTAGGCATCCACTTGCTTCTGGCTGGGATTGAAACTCAACCAATTTGGTGTCAGTCGGAGTCACTAACCCCTAAGCCATAGGCACATGGAATCAGAGAAAGGAAATTTTAGTGTGTTATATATAAGTGGTGTATACTCACATTCCACCCACGTCTATTGAACAGGTGAAGTGGCTCATCCCTTGTTTCCTGTTTAGGATGTGGTTTCCGGCTTTCTCTTTTCCAATCTTTTTACTCTTACGTAGCCCCCTGTGCATCAGTGGCATTATTGCCTTGCTTGGGGTGATATGATTAAAAAAAAAAATACTTGCCAGTCACCAAAAAAACTCAAATCATTGCTGAATAGTTATGCATAAAATGCAGAAGGGGTACCTGTTTTTATTGAATTTTTCTCTCTAGAAAGCTCAATCGTAACAAGAGCATAATATATTAGTCATCCACATATAAGCCTGTTTCGCTGTATCACAGCTCATCAGTGTGGCTAGACATCCACTTGCTTTTGGTCAGGATCGAAACTCAACCAATTTGGTGTCAGTCAGAGTCGCTAAATTATATATATATATATATATATATATTAATTTAAGTGTTGATGCAGGTTCAAACCCTGCTGGAGAACACATTTTTCTAATAAAATTTCTTGATTATTCAGGCTGTTAGATATAAGTAAATATACCATTTGATTATAAAAAACAGAATATATGCTCAATTAAAAATAATGGTTAAACAAATAGAAAAATTGCACTCTCTCTCTCTCTCTCTCTAAAGTTTAGTGGTAACTCTGTGGATTTTGAAGAATTGCCTAAAATTTAAGGTTGCTTGCCTTTTTCAAAAATAGGTTACTAGCTTACTTTGACCTAGAAGAATTTTTTTGCTTGTAGAAAATGAAATCCTTGAATTTTCACCTGTTAAATTCTGGCATTGTAACTGTTCATCTAATCTTTTTTCCCATTTTGATAATATTTTATTTTAGCATTTAAGGAGCTTAAAAATTCCTGGCAAAGAACTAAAAAGTTGTGCTTGGGAAGGATTTGGCTTGAGGTTGGCTGTCACTGTGGATCATTTGGTGTATTTTGCAAATATTAAACCAGATTATAAGGTAAATCTTTTCATTCTTCTTTATCAGAAATTTCAATCATTTCACATTTCAGTTCATGAGAGATCCGGAATTTCAGCTTGTTTTATTAAACAAATACATTTTGAGTCTTACATTTAATTGTGTTTACTAGTTCAGTACTTGTTGATCAGATTTCAATAGTTTGTCCATTTCAAATAATGCATTTATTAGGAAATATATTCACATTATTTACATTGTTTGGACTTTTGTCCTCATCTTTATTGCCATATTCATATTCACAATGTTTCAACCATTGTGCGCTCTGGCCTTCTTCAAGTGATTAGAATTTTGAGCAAACACTTTATTTTGATTATTTTGGTGGAGTATATTGTTTTTGTTTCATGAGCCATGCCACTTCCTGACATCTTAGTTATCTCCCTTTAACTCAATTCTCTAAATTATTTATTCACCACTGCTGTAACCAGGTATTGAACTCACAACTCTCTGGGTCAAGTCACTAGATCTAACCAACGCTTTTATCCAGCAATGGTGAACAAATAACTTAGAGTGTTGAGTTAAAGGGAGATAACTAAGACATCTGGAAGGGATATGGCTCATGGAACAAAAGCAATATACTCCAGTGATCGACATAAGGGTTCAGTTTGAAATTCCAGTCACTTGAAGAAGATCAGAGCATACAATGGTTGAAATGTCGTGAATATGAATATGGCAATAAAGATGAGGACAACAATTCGAACAATATAAATACTACTTCATCACAGAAATATAGACAAATACTGAAATACATTCAGTTTAAATACAGTAGTCATAAAATGAGATCTGTTACAGAGGCAGAAATGGGTAACTGGGAAGTCAAAATCTTGTTGTTGTTACTGTTGTGGAGGTTAATTCCTTTCCTGGCTCAGCAAATGTAAATCCAAGCGTCAAACAAAAGAAGGCATTGAGTAGAGGTAAATAAATATATAATTTATTTACATATATACAAAAACTGGTAACTTATGTCTGTTGCTGTTGCTAAGGCAAGAGGGAGAGAGAGTGGGGAAATTAGAAGTGAAATGGACATTGATGATGATCATTGTTGTTATCTTGCTCAGTGTGTCAGTGTTGACATTAAACTCAGGTCTATGTTGGGTTTGTTTGAATTTGGGTATACAGGGTGCTATGGGTAAATTGTCGTCATTTTGTATTTTTAATTTTGTGCATGCATCTTTGTTTTTGATTTTGTTGACTATACAGTATAGTAGGGTCAGTTGGGCACTGTCTATTAGAAAAAGAACACCATGACGCAATTCACTCCATCAGAAATTTGGAAACGGCATGCTGTACTTCTTGGCATTTTCACTAGAAGATCCAATATGAACATTTCAGAGTATTTGAGTTTCTATCTCGGGGCAGTGCAGAGGATTCAGAAAGAGTTGGATGAGTCTAATAGTGATTAGGATGGTATTTGGAGTAATCACTAATGATGACAGTTATGCCTCCATTTATCTTACCACAGGGCATCAGACTCAACGCGGAAACCTACATCAAGTGCCTTAAAGTGGTAGTGCTTTCCTGGGTCAAGTGGGTGGCTCCCAGAAGACCCTCTGTCTGGCAACAGGAATCTGCTCCATGCCACACAAGAAGAAGAACCCAGTCATGGCTGTCTGAGAATTTCTGTGACCACATCATTACTTACATCTGGCCATCTAATTCCTCAGATTGCAACTCCCGTGATTATTATGTGTGAGGAACAGCTGAGTGAGAGACCAACAAAACCTTTTGTAAAACCAAAGATTAATTAAAGGCAAGGATTATAGCAGCATTCACTAACTTAAACAAGGAGACCATCCAGAAGAGATGCAGGAGGTTCTGAAGTTGCCTGGAGATTGTTGTTGAAGCCAATTGGGATTTTATTGAGTAAATTTACTTTTTTGTATTTCAAGATACTTTAGTGTAATTTTAGTAAAATCAAATGTCAGTGTTATTTTCATTTTTTTGTGCAATTTTGATGACAATTTATTCATTGAACCCTGTATATAGCTTTTAGTTGACTTAAAATTAAGGATTTACTTTTTGAGTGAAAGTGGCTCTGACTGGTCATAATATATTATTAATTGTATTTTGATTAAAGCAGATGTATGTGTAAATCTGATGCGCATGTATTTACACAGTCTGCTTTTGGTCATTGAGCGATCAACATCTGATTGGTTTAGGAAATTTAAGAGGCATGACAGATTAAAGAGTTGCACATGCCAGCTTATATTCTTTTCCTGTTACCCAAAGGTTGTTGTCAGACTAAAAAGAAAATTAGCCCTTTTACAACACAGATGTTCATTTCATTTTTATTCAAATTGTGTGTGTGTAGATATATTTGTGTAGTTGTATGTATATTTCAATGACACACCTAAAAATATTTTTAAAAAATAAAATAATCTATTAACGAATAATTTCAAAACAGTTCAATAAAATTTCATTTGTTTTTTAAGGGTTTAAAAATTCATTTTTTTTTGTCTCCAAATTTAATGCTTTTATTGTTCAGCTCAGGGTAAGAGCTGTGCAGACTGAACTGAGTGCAAGGGGAATATATTATTCAAAAGTATTATTTCAAACTTATTTAAATATATATGTGTGTGTGCTTGTGTATACAATCACTCATGCACAACACAGACATATGTATATACATTACATACATACATGCAACAAGAATCACAAAGATGCACAAAAAGTCAGCTTTTTTTTTCAATGTATCTTATATCAATTTGTGATAATTCATAAAATCCTTGTGAAATATATCTTCTATAAAAAGTCATGTTTAGATGATTGCATTAGAAATACCAGATAGTGATAAATTTTATTTACTGCTGATACTAGTTTTGATAAAATGACTAAATTTATTTTGATGAACACATTTAGATGGTATCAAACTTGTAATATCTGAAGTAGGTTTATTGAGCATTTATAGTTTTATTTTACCCATGAAACGCCAGCCATTGGACAATTCAAAATTTATTGGCTCTCTGTCTTTAATAATTTCTCTTTTTATTGAAGTTTTTTTCACCTTTTTGTATTGAAGATATATTCCTTATTAAATTCAATGAGTTAAAAAGTACCAGGTAAATCAATAAGTTCATATCCTGGCACAGTTATTAGCTGAACTTTGATTTGAAATTTTCACTGTATAATAATCAATTTATGCATATAATTAGATTGAATGCATTGAAGAAGAAAGAGATTATGTTGAAAAATATATAGGCTATGGGCATATTGATTTGAAATTTTCACTGTATAATATTCAATTTATACATTTAATTAATATACATTGGATTGAGGGCATTGACAAAGAAAGAGATTATGTTGAAAAATAAATCAGGTATGGATTTATTGATTTATCTGTTCTTTATTTATTTATGTGAGGATAATCCATGGATTATCTGTGAAACAAACAACTGAGAATATATAGAGTATATTAACACTTCCATTATTATGTCTTAATCTTGTGTATATCTAATGTGGACTTTATATAAACTATTACAATTATTGTACTTGAAAGCTTCAACTAATAACCCCATTAACTTCTTACTACTTAATTAGATTTAAGATAATCAGAAATCACTGTAAATCTTCTTTTATGTTCTTTTTGACATTCTTGTTAATTTATTTATTTGTAAAATCTGAGATCTTCATAGCTGCAAATATCACTTATTCCAGTGGGGCTATTGCAGTACTAGTGTTGTGTACAGTTTCACAAAACCGGATCGAACGGAAACTTCTGTGGTATTCTGGGAAACAACTAAAGATGAGGTAAGAATACTTTTTATCATATCAACAAAGGATCTGTTATTTGGTTTTCTTTTTAGATTGCTTTTGAATCTTTTAGCTGCTAGTATTCTAAGCCACCCTTGTGCATATTCATAATTATCAAGTGATAATTGTCTGTTTGGTTTGTTAGATCTTGGCAGTGATATTGTCATGTAGTGTTACTAATTTACAGGAAGTAGTAGGGACTCAACTGCCTCATGGGTAATAGCTGTGGCTATTTATAGTACTTATGACTTCATATGTAAATGTGTCATCTCACATAAATGTATTTGATTCAAGTTTATCTTTCAAATGCATGTTTTAACATATCTACACAAGTGTCTTATATATCTTCCTTTATTTTTTCCTCAGAAATTCATAAAATACATGAAAAGTTTGACCAATCTGATCAGTCATGGAGAGTATTGTTGTTTAATTACCAAAAATGAAGAAACAGCTGGTCAAGTAGGATTTTTTCTTTATATATAATTGTTGCTTCTTGAATCTGTTGCAGTCTACTGTTCTTACTTGTTATGATTTTTAACAAAAAGGGCGACCTTGACCTCGTGTACAAAAATCAACAGCCAGGAGATGTTGCTGACTACTGAACCCATATTATCTGTGTCACTTTCACTGAAATGGGTCTCTGCAGTCTGTCGGTTAAAAAGAAAAAAAATTAATATTCATGGGGGAATTCTTTTTAGGTTCCCTGAAAGCATGAGGTATTTTGTATATGGTGGAATGTTTGATGATGGATGAATTCTTATGGTGTTAGGAAAATTGTATAGAGTGACTGGGTTGTGTTTCTGATTAGCTAGGTATAGGATAGTTACTGATGACCAGCCTCAGTTTTGTAACCCCCTCTACCCACCAACCACAGCTTTGTACCAAAATTGTAGTTTTTCTACAATAAATCTACAGTCAGGATCAAAGTGCAGTATCTGTTCTCAGATGCTCACTACCTGCTCGCCAGCATGGAAGCAATGACCAGCTAAGACTAGCTTTTGACCAGCTTTGAAAAGCTAAGACCAGCTTTGTACCCAGTTACTGTGTAAGTGAGGGCTGAGTAATCTTTGACCAGTGGCCTGAGCTTACACACTCAGATTTCCCATGTTAAAAACTGACCTTGTGTCACAACTTGCTCCAGTAGGGGAGTAGGATAAATCTCCAGGATCAAAGTGTAGTATCTGGTCTCAGATACTCACTTTCTGCTCACATGCAGCAGTTGCCACTTGATGGTGGGTGGGCAGGTTAGGAAGCAATGACCAGCTAAAGCTAGCTATGACCAGATAAGACTAGCTTTGTACCTAATTACCATGTAATTTGGAGCTGAGTAACCTTTGACCAATGGCTGGAGTGTATGCACTCAGGTTCCCCATGTTAAAAACTGAAATTGTGTCACATCTTGATCCAGTGGGGTAGTAGGGTATATAGTGTTTCAGCGGCCTGGGGAGAAGAATCAAAGTGTAGTATCTGTTCTCAAATACTCAACTTCTGCTCTCTGGTTACCTCCAGGTAGGCGTACACTTCATTTGCAATCCCTCTACCTGCGGTTGATACCTGGAGCCTTCTGCTCTCTGGTTACCTCCAGGTAGGCGTACACTTCATTTGCAATCCTGCTACCTGCGGTTGATACCTGGAGCGCATTATGTTTTAGTTAGCAGCCAGCCCCGCTTTAGGTTTGACTCTGTTTTGGAAGTGGAATGGTCTAGTTCGCTTGGGATCCCGTTACCCACGCTTGATCTGGCAAAGAATATGACAACTCTTCAAGTCCAATTGCGTGGCTTTTGCACATGCTAGCTTGCAGAGATCCCATTTAACTGCGGTTGAATCCTGCAAAGGAAGCAAAACATGAGCTAGACCATGGCTGCAGTGCACACATGCTAGCTCACCCACCTGCCTAGGTATATACAGGTGCTAGGCTGCAACCAAACCTGTCCTCCTCAGACTACGTTCAATTGCAGCCAAGACTCAACCTCAATGTTCCTGCCTGCACCGTTCCTGCCAGATGCTGACAACTTTCCTGTCTGCGCCATTCCAGCCTTCTAATGAAAACTTTGCAGTCTGAGCCATGCATGTGTCATTTCTGCTGGCCAACAATGTTCCAGCCTGTGTCTATCCTGCCAGATGCTGATGATTTTCCAGCCTGTGCCTTTCATACCAGACACTGATGATGTTCCCATCAACTGAAGACAACTTTCCAGCCTGAGCTGATTCTGCAAAATGCTGCCAACGTTCCAGCCTTTTCTGATTTCCTACTGTTTGCTCATCGATTTTATCACAATAAAATTGACATTGAAACTCAATCTTTGCCTACATCTCCTCATTGTCTTTGCTGTTTTCACACATACAAAAGTTTGCGGGGTTGAGACCCATTCCTATACTTGGCCTCTGCAACAAATCTAGAAATTCTAAAATTTTTTAATAAATAGTAAAAGAAAATTAAAGTTTCATTAGTTGATTTCATAAAAATGTTATTGATGAAAATTAATTTTTATTTATCTAAAAATATATCAAAATACGAGAAAAATATTATATTTTGAGAAAAGCAAGCACAAAAACATTTTATTAAGAGAAAAACAAGTACAAGAAAAATATTGTATTAGGAGAAAAACAGGAAAACCCTTATATTAATGAGAAAAAAGGTACAAGAAAAATATTGTATTATGAGGAAAAGAAGTAAAATAAAAATACTGTATAAACAAAGACTACACTTCTCTAAAATAAAATTAAGAATCTTTTTTTGAGGTCTACTTGATTTTTATAATTCTCTCTTTGCAGTATATACTAGTTTTGTGCAATTCTATTGGAACTCCACTGGAACAGAAGGATATTGACATGGAGCCAATGTTTTTAGAGATGACCAAGTCATATGTGATTGTTGCATCAAGGGATGTTTTTTACTTGTGGCAGTTCCAGAACCCAAAGAAAATCACCTCAGTACATCTATCAAGTCGAAGATCCCGACGTGAAAAGTAATACATTCTCTTTCTTTTTATTGCTTCATAACTTTTGTAACTATTTTACAAATCTTTAATTAAAAGAAAATACCTGCTCTGTTTGCTTTTGATAGTTGTTGATAGTGTGCTCAAATGTTTTGGTTTTGTAATGAATAAACAATACCGAATATAAACTTAAGAAGATTTATTTAGCACATATTCTGCATTATTTAATCATTACAATTTATTCAGTAAACTGAATCATTAGTAATTAAACTGCCTTTTTATAGGGTGATTAGTATTGAAATGGGTAAAATGGGATAGGTTTATATTTGACACAGGGCCAAACACATTTTGCCCTTCAAAAGCACTTTATCAGACTAAAAGAATGTTCTTATTGATGAAATTATGTATATGTAGAGGGAGGAGGGAAAGATCGAAACAATAACATTGTTTATAATTATGCATAGCAAGGAATGCAGAGAAGTAGGGACACTAAACTTTAATTTTTAAATCTAATGTGTCTAGACATACAGTGTAGCTGATTTCATTCAGCTTCTCAATGCTTTTTTTTTAAATTATTATTGTTGTTTTTAAACATTCCACATTGTGATAGTAGTAGATTTGTTAAGAAAAGTGAAATATTGTATGAACCCGGATGCAAATTTATTGTGCAAAACTCAGAAATTAGTGGACTTTATATACATTTTTGTTTTAGTAAATAACTTCCTCTTTTAATCCAAATCCAAATTGTTATGATGACTACTTAATACATTGAGCGTATTGTTTTGTAAAAGGTTCCTTTTGTGTTCATATATCCTCTTATATTTTTGTGCCTTCTCCTAACATATTCTTATTGAAGAAAGCTAAATAAATTAAGTGAAGTGTACATGTATCTGCCTGTCTATCTGTTTTTTGATCTTGGAACTTATGCATGTCAAATAAACACAGCGGCACATGCGTAATACATACTCACTGGACTGTTCACATTCATTCAAATGCTAATCGCGAGAACAATAGAAGTATTAATATTCATCAATTATTTACAGCATTATTATTTTTTTCTAGCCTAAAGTCCACTCAAAAGCTTTTTCTTAAAATTAATCTATAATAATAAAGCACAGTGTACATCTACTTTTGATCTTGGCAAATCATAAATAACCTGAAATAACAGGTAGTAACTGCTGTAGTTACACACAATTAAAGATTAAATAAATAACTCATTTAAAGTTAAATTTAAATATTGAACAGAATGAAAGGTTTAAAAAAACAATTCTTTATTAAAGGTTTAGCTTTAATTTTGCATTTCATTGCAATTGCAATTAATATCATCTAATTAAACTAACTAAAATTTAAGCAGGGCAATGTACATTGCTCATGTTTTGTTTTTCTTTTTCTAGCACGCATACTGTGATGTACTCAAAATATTACATAGTTCAGGTTCCCTAATGTCTTTTAAGAGTGACTTTATGCAAAGGGATAATAAAGAATGGTGACTTTAAAAGAAAATAAAAATTGTGTGCTAAATAAATGCAAACAAACTAGAGAAATTGGTTGTGTATATAAAGAAAGAATATGCTGAATAAAGGTGTTGAATAAAGATAAAATAATTTTATTATTTCTAAATTCTTATAACTTTTACGTAAATAGGACGCTAAAGATAAAAAGCTGAAAGTCCACCAGAAGGCTAGTTATACATAATTCCATCAATAAAAATATTATTTTGTCCTGTAAGTCTGGTTCTGTGGCCAAACTTGTAGAGGCTCACTTCAGCTTGAGAAGTAGTTTCCCTGAGGTAAAAAATGAAGCAACTTCAATTCCTGTCAAGGATATTTTTTACTTTTGTAGTACTTCTCTGTTTAGGCCAATTGTTAATTTCACTGTTTAAAAAAACTGAGCTAACAACTCAAATACATGTACCTACTAAAAATAATATTTGTTGTAATAAAAAATAATGTTGAATAAAGAACCCTTTCAAAAATATAATTCCATCAGTGAGAACATTATTTAAAAAAAGATTTATTCCCTAACAAATCTAAATTACACTCCTGACCAAAAATTTAAGACCACTTAAAAATCTTTAAAAAGAAATTCTTTTTTTACAGATAGATTTTAAACTCCTCCAACTTAAGGTTACCAATACTACAATCTAAAAGGTTATGGAAACAAAAAGCTATATTCCAAACATTTTATTTAGAAATTTATATTTTTATAAAATGAGGCGATTAACGCATGATCAAAATTATAAGACCAGGCGTATAAATTGTTAGATCTATGGTAATTCCAATGTTTTTAGTTCAGTTAGAGATTAGCAATCACTGCGTAAAGGTGTTACCATGCCTAAAGCAGGCAAACTTACCAAAGTTGAGCGTTCTCGAATTCTAGAATTCCATAAGCAAGGTTTGTCACAGTGGGCAATCGCAGCTAAGGTAAATCGCAGTAAAACTGTGATTTACAACTTTCTAAAGAACAGTGAGAATTATGGAAAAGCAAAATCCTCTGGTAGGCCCCAAAAAATTTCTCCTGCATTGAGTAAGTGAATAAGATGGGTTGTTATGAAAGATGGGGGACTTTCTTCTAGTCAAATTATGACAGTCACAGATGCTGATTGCAGTCCCATAACCATCAGATGACACTTACAACAAAAAGGCATGGTAAATAAAAAGTGTAAACAAATTCCTCAGCTGCTTCCACGTCACAAGGTGGGCCACTTAAAGTTTGGTTGTGAATATCAAACAGAAAAAAGTCCTATTTTCTGATGAGAAAAAATTCAATCTAGATGGTCCTGATGGCTTCCAACGATATTGGCATAACAAAAACATGCCTCCTGAAATTTTCTCCACACTTCATAGTGGTGGAGGGTGCCTAATGGTATGGGGTGCCTTTTCTTACAGAGGGACGATGGAGCTCTAGGTAGTGCATGGTCGTCAAACAGCAGCTGGTTATGTTAGCATGCTGCAAAAAGCATCTTTGGAGGGCCATCGTTTGTGTGTGGATGGATGGTTATTCCAACAGAATAATGCTGCAATCCACACTGCAAGACGGACCTTGACCTTTCTACAAGAAAATGGGGTCCATCTCTTGGGACATCCTGCATGCTCACCAGACTTAAACCCAATTGAAAATGTTTGAGGATGGATGACAAGAGATGTTTATCGAAATGGCAAACAATATTCAACAAAAATGAACTTTGTGAAGCCATCTTCAGAAGCTGGAGCAACATCCCCCGCACCTTAATGGAAATGCTTATTTCTAGCATGCTCGACAGAATTTTTGAAGTCATCAAAATCAGTGGAGGTAGAACTCATTATTAAATTTGGTTGTTGAATGTTTTCATACACTTTTCATACACTTTTTGTACAATTTCGTAGAATTTTTGTCTCTGGTCTTATAATTTTGATCACGTGTAAATCACCTCATTTTATAAAAATGTAAATTTCTAAATAAAATGTTTGGAATATAGCTTTTTGTTTCCATAACCTTTTAGATTGTAGTATTGGTAACCTTAAGTGGGAGGAGTTTAAAATCTATCCGTAAAAAAATATTTCTTTTTAAAGATTTTTAAGTGGTCTTAAAATTTTGAACAGGAGTGTATATTATTCAAAAGTGTAGACATTGGTTTTTTGACAGTAAGTCAAATTTTAGGTTTTTTAAATTTAATTTTTTTACTACTGTTAAAATTTGAATTAAGTAATTATGGTATACTAAGGTATATTTGAGATATGGAAACCAAATAAGTATTAATTTTAATAAAATAATTGTTATGTAATATTAGAGCAGAAATTATAAATTAAATAATATAATTAATTAAATTATTTAAATTTAATAAATATTCATATTGTTCTACACTGATGGCCTTACTTGGAGTTTCATGCATTATGCAATCATCAGTTACATATTATAAACTAAATTTTTCCGGTCAGTTTGTAACATGCACCTGATAATTGCATAATGCATGAAACTCCGAGTTGTGCCATCCATGTAGGACAGTGTATATAGGAGAGTTTTGTAATTTGCTTGAAGCATTGTATATATAAGGTGTATGGGTAGGTATTTGAAGGCTATTACACTGTGTTTAGTAAAATAAAGGAAGGTAAAGAAGGTGTTGGGTATTACCTATTTATTATTCATTAATATTTCGAGATCAGAATCTCATCTTCAGAATGATAGGAGAGCTTGATTTTACGTCCACTGGCGGAGTGTGCCTTTAAATGAATGGTCCTCTTTTGCTGCTACTACTGTCATTATTTGTAGAGAGTATGTGTACCTGTAAGTGTGTTAGTGCATGTATGTGTGTGTGTGTTTATGGTTTATATAAGTGTGCATGATAGTAGGATTTGGCTTTTTTGCATCTTAGTTAAAGAGCACCATTCGTTTAAAGGCATGGTCCACCAGCAGACGTAATATCAAGCCCTCCTATCATTCTGCAGATGAGATTCTGATCTCGAAATATTAGTGAATAATAAATAGGTAATACCCAACACCTTCTTTACCTTCCTTTATTTTACTAAACACATTGTAATAGCCTTCAAATACCTACCAATACACTATATATATATATATATATATATATATATATATATATATACACACACAAATAAATAAGCAACAGTATTTATTATTATAGATAGGATTGTATGGTATATATTTTTAGTTCCATTTTTTGTACACATTGTTTATAACTTTTTTTCAGGTTATTTCACATTGATAAAGTCCCTGGCCCTTCTACACAAAATGAAAATATTGATTTCAACTTGGCTAATGTTGTAAGTTATGTCAAATTTTAACTAACAAAATATATGAACATCTTAATGATAATATCTGTTTGAGCTTTTAGAATTATGAAAATACATATGTGAACATAGTTACATTATGTCTCTAATTTTATGGGTGTAAGTGTTTAAATAAAAATTTTTCAAAGTTCACTACAAGAAAATAGCCTAGTGGATTGGCTCATGAATTTGATGGCATAGTAACTGTGAGTTCAATCCCTGGGTTGGGCAGTATGTACTTGAGCTAAATGGAAACTGGTTGAGCAATAACTGAGCGGTACTAAAAGTAAGAGTTAGATGAGATATTCCTAGACATGGGCAGTGGAACAAGAACAATCTACCCCCCATAGATTGAATAATGGTTTCAGCTTGGAATTCTTTGTAAGTTACCTTGATTGATACACACCTATGAAGCATCTTTTATATATAATTTTTAAGTCCTAAGCAATCTTAAAAATTTAAGAAAATATTCTTTGCAATCTAATGTTTTATTGAAGTTTAGATACTTTTGGGTTTGAATTTACTATAGTTATTGCTTTTATAATGTTGTATATGAATAACTATATTTACAAAAATCAGCATGTTTATACACATATGAAAAAATTAAAAATTAAAAATTCAACAATTAATTGATTTATTCTGCCCAGATAAGAACTTTGCTTGCATGTTGTCCTGTGTGTTACATCATCTTAATGCTTGAATATCAAAATGCTAAAATTTAAAAATTGTTTTTAAAAAATCCAATTTTTAATTTCAGACAACCACTAATCCAATTTGTGCCATTTGTGCATCAGATAAAATCATTTTGATTGTAAGTATATATTACTAAGTTAAAAGTAACATTGTATTATTTTAAACTTTAAGTAAATGATGTGTAATCAATGTTTCTTTTTTAAATACCTTTTAGCTTTATAACTGCTATCATTGTTCAGAAAATAAGGCATTTCTTTGTAAGGAAACATTTGCTGTAAAAAATGAAAGAAGAATTATTAGCAACAGCTCTACCTTCACTGAAAGGTAATGTTTATTAATATAACAGCCATTATAAAACTTGAAGCTGTATCTACATTTCTAGGTTAATACTCTTCTTAATCAGACGTTGTGAGAGAAATATCTTATTTGAAATCAAATAGCTTTTTAGCTATTGTAAATATAACACTCTTCTTTGGCATATAATGAGACAAGCAATTTGTGATACTGAATTGGCAGGTAAAGTAGCAGTATTAGTAACATTACTTCACCTTGTGCATATTAGCCTTAATAGAGTTCAAAAGCATCTACACAGCCTTGTGGGTAATGAATTATTTTCAACACTAAAGCTTCCTTCCTACAGAACCTGTTGCAAGCTTGTCGCTACCGTATTGCTATTTCCATGAAAAATGTTAAATCGATCTACATTCCTTAGTTTTGCCAGTTCAGACATGTCAAGCCACATACACATTCCAGAATTGCTCTCATTTCCTTCGTATTCCACTGGCGAAAAGGAAATTTCACACTTTCTTCCCCAGAACTTGTGGAACAGACTCCCAAGAGGTTTTTTCTGTAGTTACTACAATCTTTACCTCTTCAAGTCTAGGGTCAACCATCATCTATCCTACATATCCTCATAATCTGTACTTACTTCCTCCTTTTAATTCCATACAGCAATTCAATTCAGTAACCGTGGCTCTTGGGCTTTGTATTGGGCTAACATTTAATCAAAAATTTAGAGGCACCAGATGTTGGAAGAAAGAAATTCTGGTAGTTATTTACTTAAATGATCATGTGAACAAACTTACACTGATGCAAACAAACCTGTTTGTAGATTCCAATTGGAACACCAAACTGGTTCAGAAGTTCAACCAATACACAATAAATATTCTTTACTGTAACTGCTCAGTATCATCCTGGAAGCAAAATGCAACTGTTATTGATTCTCTGTCACTTTACACAATTATTTGTGGTTATCTGTGCTTTTTGTAAATTAATATGCTGCAAACATCTAAGCTTTATAATTATCTTCTTTGTTTTTTTAATCATTTCACCCTAACCAAGGCAATAAAGCCACTAAGTCACAAGAGATTACTGAGTGTGAAAGAATCTGAGAAAAAAACATTATTGAGGAGAGAGGCCACTAAAAGAACAGGAAATAAGGAGACAGAAGATGGCGATTGACATTGCATTTAACTTTTTGAAGATCAAAGTTGGTTGGAAAGCAAGAAGCCAGAAGAGAGTTCTACAAGCGAGAAGTTTGGGAGAAGAAACTATAACTTACAGTTACTTCTAGCCATTTCAACTGTAAAATGATGAGACCTACCTACCAATCTAGTACTGTGCTTAAATTCATAAAGTTTAGGTACCAAAGAAGAAAGCTTATCAGAACAATTACCATGAAATATTTATAAAAAAGGCACAAGAAGCTATGTTATGGTGATGGGGAAAGTGATTGAAGCCAAGATGCCAGGTCAGGACTAATAACCTTACAGGTTCTCCTTTGAATTTTATCAAGAATGTCTAAATACATAGCAGAGGCACCAGTCCAGATGTGACAGCAATAATCAATTACTGGATAAATGGTAGATTTATAAATGTGTAAGATAGTTTCTGTTGAGAAAAATTGTCATTCACAACCCAGTGAACCAACTTTCCTAACAGCAGAGCTAGCAATTGATTCAATATAATCATTCTACTTCATGTCAATGGAAAACATTAAACTGAAGAGTTGCAACAAATCTAACCTCTTGGGTTTTAGCATTAGCTGTGCCGATTGGGAGGCAAAAATATCTTTTTTGCATAAATATCTGCTCTTTTGAAGCCTTGTTAACATTTTTTACAAGTATAATATACTATTTTACATTCAAAGCTTACAAACCTTCTTTGGTTTCAGTTTGTGAGGAATGATATTATCTGTTAACATAGCAAGTATATTTTTGCTTCAGTATTGATCATTCTTCAATGCCAAAATGAACAACAATGCTTTTTACTTGATAAAAAAAAGGATCCTTGTTAATCTGCAAAAGACATGTTTGACCTGGACTAAAAAATTGGATAGAAATGTCTCAAAGACCAACCAAGATATTGCTAGTTGAATGCCATTAACCAGAACTTGGTCTATATGAACATTCCTTCCAAAATAAGAAACTTTCAATAAACTGTACCTAATGGACAATGTGCTGCCAATGTATGATTGCTATATTAGAACTTAAGCAAGTGCTGTATGTTTCAGATACTCTGGGAAAATTATTAAATAAAATCGATAAATAAAATAATAATAATGAATAATAAAAAAGAGAAAAAAGAAATATACTTTCCCATGATGCTAAGAGTAATGGAACCAGAAATAGGATTAGTCTACTTGGTTTCACCAAAGGTCATAAAGTGGTACTGTTGAAATGATAAAATGGCAAACATTTCCTGCCTCACTCTCTTTCTCCTTTTTGCTTCAATATGTAGGACCATTTGGTAATTACGTTTCCACTAGGGAATGTTAGTTTTTCTGGTTCACTGAAAACTGAACTCTTTTTTCATTTTCCAATGACATCTTTCGAATGTGCCTTGTAGCCCTACTCATGAAGTAAGTGAATTGGTTGTCCCAACTCAGTGCAAAGCTGACTTTTTGACCATTTTGACTGTATTTTTCTTTACTTATTTCTGAATCTAAAGAGAAAATTAACATACCCAAGAGGCATTGAGAACTTTGTTTAACTTGTCACTATAAGAAGAAAAAGTAAAAACTAAAGTTTTTGTATGTTTCCTTTTTGATTATCATATATGAACATATAAACACTTAAAATACACACAAATACGCAATGTGTTAATCTCCATAATACTATGCTATAGTTAGAAACTAGTCTTTCATCTCTCTTATCTGCTTGGTGAGCAGTAGCAATGTAAATTGTTTAAATTGGGTGACAAAACTTTAGAAGTAGTAAAAGTGTGGTATAGTTTAAGAATATGTTAGAAACAAATAGATCAACAAACTTTATTGATGAGAAAAGACACCAGTGTAGAAATGTACAAATATTTATGATGGAAATTTTTTATATTACCTGAAAAAGTTGAAATAGCCTTTACATGAATAAATATTCATTGTTTTAATTTTTTTTTCAAGTTAAAAAGGCAAGATCAGATATAAAGTATAATAATATTAATGTCTTGCAATGTCAAGCAACTCTGCCCTCTTTTATATTCTTAAGTACTATTAATATTTGTACTGTTTGTAAGTTGGATAGTCCTTGTAATAACTATTGAGAAAATCTTTCCTGGACAACATCCATATTAAAATTACTATATGCATTTAGTTTGGTTTTCTATAAAATCACAAATGTAGGATACCTAGTGCGGATCGAATTTACTACACAGCAGTAAAGGTCTACCAGACCATGACCTAACGGTGATGACCCATTTGACAAATATAACAGAAAAATTAGATTTCAAGCTTCAAGTTAGGCAACTATGAAAAAAATAATAAGAGTTACCTCCCTGGAATAAAACGAGGAGACAATTCGTGATTTTATTATGAATTTTGGAACTTATAGTGGCATAGTGCTTCGTAACATTTTTTGATTCATCGGATTAAAAATTATTAAATTTGTAAAATATTATTTTATATAATTTAATTAGTTTGAATTTATGTTAATATAGAAGCAAATATATCTTTTGAAAATTAGATATTAGGATT
This sequence comes from Ascarosepion bandense, assembly GCA_037127315.1. Lineage (NCBI taxonomy): Eukaryota > Metazoa > Mollusca > Cephalopoda > Sepiida > Sepiidae > Ascarosepion > Ascarosepion bandense. The sequence goes on along the minus strand of JBBBDQ010000424.1, from coordinate 1,119,353 downwards.
TATTATATCATTTAATTTTGTTAGAATACTTCTAGTTTCTATTGGAATTTTACCAATATCTATTTACCAATCAGCTTTTGTCAATATCTATTACAGACAATAGTTCTTTTTATTATACAATACAAAGATATTATAGTGTGTGTAAAAGTTTCCAGCATTTTATTTTTATTTGAAAAATATCCCTAGTTTTCTATTGTGTATTAAGTCTTTAGTTAAAAAAAAACAGAACAGGACACCAGAAACTTTTTTACACATCTAAAACCGTTAAGTTTATAACCATATTAAAACTCACTTGCTAATACAAAATAAAAAAAAGAGATTGAAAGAGTAGATCAGATGATTGCAGAATACCAGAACAATTGAGAAGATATTGAGAATAAGATCAGGGGAGATTGAGAGAAGAGATCATGGGAAGACAAGAGACAGAGAGACCTCTTAATCAAGATCTTGTGCCTAACCTGAAGATGAAAACTTAAAAGATCAGAGCAGAAGAAGATGAGAGACAGAAAGACCTCCTGACTAAGAACTTGTGTCGGCCAGCCCTGAGACCAGAACTTAGAAATTTAAATTACTGCTAACACAAGTGGCAGATACTGAATGAAATCCCAGTGTAATTTGATTTTAAGTAGGAAGGGTTAAAACTGCTGTATACAACAAATCATATATAAACCAAATCATTGTTACATTTTTAATCGGAGTTAATTTTCTATTCTAAAGGATTCCTTTTTTGTTGTGTAACTCTCAGTTGTCGGACATGTCTTCACTCCAAGTTTGCTTCATCTGTGATCTTATCACCACCTGAGATCAAAAACACAATTTGACATAGGTGTTAGTGGTTGTGAACAGACAAATACCAACTAAGCTGATTTGTCTGCAATGTAAACAATGTGTTAATGATTAAGGAGTCAGCTAGGTGCTAACCACAATGATCTGAAGAAACTTGAAGACCAACGTGAGTCATAGGGCTATGTTATTGGTTACCATTGACTAGGACAACATGGGGGTTTTACAATGACCTTACCTGAAACTTGAACTCCAACACACCAATCCTACTTTCTGCACTGATAACAGCTAGACTATGTATACATCTACAATAAATATAATACCTATGAAAAAACATATATGAGCAGAATACCAATGAAAGTTTCAAGTACCTTCCTGCTTATTCTGATCATAATTTTCTTTATGAATTCTACCCCACTAGAATATTACACAGGTACATTTTATTGGTTTAATTAAGATATGCTTCTCTTGTTGTCATCATCCTCATGATGGAGTGTGCTTGTAAGATCACTGCATAACTGAGTGCTTGTCTAGCTTCCTCCACAATGTTTCAGTCTTGTGCCAATGACTTGCTTTTTATTTGTAGAATAAAAAAAATGAGATTTATTTTTTTTGACTTGTAACTGTTTGTTTTCCTAGGCCCGAGAAAATGGAGTTATTCATCATTACAGTCTTCCACATGTAATGTTGGAACACAAATACAACTTTAACGTTATCCCCAGTCAAATGGCTATCAACTCTAATTCCACGTAAGTAGACTTGTGTTGATAACATAATAAGCTTGAATCAACAGTGAGAGTGTATAATGATAATAATCATAATAGTAATTCATTTATGTTATAAATTGTTCTAGTCTTACTTTTTTAAATACTCTCAAAAAATACTTAACTGCAAAATAATGTTAAAAATTTAGATTTAAGACTGATTCAGAAGAATAGTCATAATCATTTAATTTTATTTACAAATTAATATAGCTATTAAAGAAAATATTACAAATATATATATATATATATATATATTAATTTTATATATTAATTTTATATGTGCATTGAAACCATAGATAATTCTATATGTATGTAAGTTTGTAAAAATTCTAATATGTCTAAGCAAGTATTGGATGGTAATGTGTATTCATAATTGTGTGTATGTGTCTGTCTAGTAGGAGGAGCTCTAATGTTTTCACTTTTGTGTAGTCTGTTGGCATAGTAGGGTGGTATTTTATTAATCTGAGGCTTTTTTATGTATATATTGTCTGTATTACTGCCTGTATTACTGTCTGTATTACTGCCTGTATTACTGCCTGTATTACTGTCTGTATTACTGCCTGTATTACTGTCTGTATACTTACCTTGTTTAGGTGAGGATCCGAATCATCTCTCAATTGTGTCTCTGTCCTCGAAGACAGAGTGCGGCTCAGTTGTAGCTCCGTCCGCGAAGACAGGGTTGCATCTGAGAAAAATTCCACTGAGTAGATGCCCGGTCTCAGGGAACAAGTGTCCCATGACCGCACCATCCCATTGCAGCAGAGAGGTGGACCAGGTGCTTGTCACTGGGGCCGGCTAAACTGGCGGTTGAGGTGATTGGGGAATTTTTATTCCTTTGCCTGTCTGTACGCGGCTGGGCTCCCCACATTAAAATAGATCTTGTGCCACATGTTGCTCCAGTAGGGGAATAGGGTAAATATCTATACTGTCTGTATTAGATACAGATAAATTAGATTCTTTAAGAACTAAGATTAAAAAAAGGGCGATATAATGTCATGTTTTAGGTATGCGGTTATAGTTGGTAATAATATTATTAAGCTTTTAAAGTATTTTATTCTTAAAGAATTATTTTTTTTAGGTCACGTGATGTTTCCCCTACATAAACATTTTTGTATTGTAAACAGTTTATTTGATAAATACCAGTATTTGATTTAGTGTTGGTTTTATTTTTTCTTCCTAATTCTGATTGTCTTGGAGCTGGTGGTAACAACGCTATTATTAGGGAGGATTAAAATATATTTCTTTTTGGGAAAGAGTGGCCCTAGGCTAGAAGGTAGTGGGTTATTTTAGTTAGTCTATATTGTTTTCAGATGGAGGAAGTAAGGTAATTTTTTATGATTCCCTAACCCACCTCCTCTGGCAGGTGTGAGATTTTTGTATTAATTAATATGTCTGAATGCGTATGATAGTTTCAGTTCCTGTGAGCATTTTATTTTACTATTCAGATCTTGAATAAGTTCTCACTGCATTTTCATGAAAAATAATGTTTTATTTACAAAAATTAGTAAGAAACATGTCACTGAAAGTATTGTTCATCACTAGCCACTACTTTTTTTCCATCTTTCTGGCAGCATTTGAATTCCGGAAAAATGACATGTCTATTGAAGTTAGCCACGAATTGACCCATTTTTGGCATCTTCATGAGAATTAAATTTTTGCTTAGCCAGGCCATGTGCCATCGATTGGAACAAGTGACAATTGGACATGGCAATGTGTGGTGAACACAGTAGGTGGGGTAGGACTTCCCATTTAAGCATTTCCAATTAGGTTTTCACCTGTTTTGCAACATGTGGCCTATTGTTGTCTTGTTGCAAAATCACTTTGTCATGTCTCTGCTCATAAAGTGGCCATTTTTTCTTCAATACTTGGCTCAAACACATCAATTGTAGTTGATAGTAATCTTTCGTGATGGTTTTGGTTGGTTTGAGCAAAGCAGAAACTTTGAACCATGGATATTCAGTTTTGTTACTGATGTTGATACATAGCTGGGCTTACCTCATGATCTTCTACACTTATTATTGTAGTGTATCCACTTTTCATTGCCAGTCAACATACAATGCAAAAAACCTTTCCTTTTCTGCTGTTGAAGCATCTATTCAGATGTGACAAGATGCCATTTGATGTCTCTCGGCTTCAACTCGGACGACACCCAATGTCCTTGCTTTTGAATCATTCCTAATGCTTTCAAACATTTTGAAACTGTTGTGTGATCAACTCCTAATGATTCAGTAACTTTGGCTTGCATCTGACATAAGTCTTCATGAAGTAATGCCTCCAATACTTTGTCTTGAAACTTTTGTGGTGCTCAGAGCATTCTTTATTTTCAACATCAAAATCATTATTTTTTAATCATCTAAATCGATCTCTGCATGTTGTTTGCAACAGAGCATGGTTGTCATAAGTCTCAACAAGAATTTTGTGTGCTTCAGCTGCAGATTTCTTTTGAACAAAGTAGTGCAGTAAAATTCCTTGCAAATACACTTTCTTTGGCATGAAATCTGACATGTTTAATGCTATAAAAAACAAAGTTATTTACACTTCGGCAAAATGATATTTACTGAGTGTCAAGCTTGCTTATAGTACTTCCTTATAGATGTATTACCATGTATTGTTGGAAAATAGTGAGAATTTATTCAAGGTCCTAATAGTAATTTCTTACTATTTGCCAGCCATAATTTGGGTTGAGGAGCATTTGCAGATGTTTTTTTTGTGGAAAATGTATTCAAAAGTATGGTTAAATTTTCATTTAAACCTGGAATGTGTGAATTTATTTTAAAAATGAATTTCAAGTCTGATTTATGCTGATTTTTTTGGAAGCTAATTGAGGAAAGCTTAAAGGATGCATTGTATATTATCAATCCTGTAGTCTAATAGGTGGAGAGGTACATCTAGATTGAAATTGATATTGTCTCTGATAGTTTTTTGGGGGTTATTAAACCAAAGCGAAATGTATACCAGTTCCATTGATATAATTTCTAACCATACAATGGCTTGACCATGTAACAGGTAGTACTGAGTTACATGGTACCAGTATCACCTGATATAATATCTAACTTAGCAAAAGTTTATTTATATATAATTACAAAGAGTAGAATAGTATGTATAGTTCTATTACTTCAAGATGGTATAATGGTTAACAAACTTGTCTTGCTAGATCAATTATGACTTAGAAGGGAGTTAGGGGACATAATGAAGAAAAAAGGCTTGGAAAATTTGACACTCACAGAAAGGCAATAGGGACAGAGGAAAGTAGTGCATAACTTATCTAACAAATAATGGATAGCAGAATAGGGTTTAGGAGAGATAGCAAAAAGACAAAATTTACTAAGAGCTGCAAAGGACAGGGAAGTATGGAGAGCCATGTTCACCAAAGTCTTGAAGAAACAGTACAGATAGAAAACAAAAAAGTGTGTTGCGCCACATCTAACTTACACATCGTAAATGACAATATACTTCCATTACATAGAATTTAGTGACGAGAACTTAAATTCTGAAATTTTTGTTTTCGCTATAAATTTTGATTTACACAGAGCAATATATCATTGTATTTTAATATTTTACCTCAGTCTTTAAAAATTAATTCAATTTTTTATTTACAGAAATTAATTTTTCTAATTTTTAAAACAACTATATTATTTTTACAATGACTTCACTAGGACTCTAGCCATAGTCGATAACTTTGGGGTACTGACATTCTACAAGTTGGAAGGCCAGAATTCAAGTGGAACAACAGGTAAAGAGTTTGTTGGAGAACGACTCAAGTTTGAACGCAAAGATGTTTGGAATATTAAATGGGCCAGTGTGAGTAAATAAGTTACAATTAAGAATTGTTTTTACATTAATGTATTTCTCTTTTTTTTATTTTTGAAACCTGTATATTTTTATTGGTATTAGTTTTTTTAATTAATATTTCCCTCATTTTATGTTCTACAAGTTTTCTCACAACTCACAGATTGTCATGCCATAATCTGCACATTTTATTTATACAGTGCAGAACTTGGATTTGGTTTACTTTTTTGTTTCTATATTTAAGAAAATCTTCCTTAAATATTTTAAAAGGTTTTTAAAAACTGAGAATATTTTATATTTCTAGTGTTTTGATTTAGAAAATATACTTTTCTAGTAAGTTATATTGTAAGCAAGTATAAAGAAACAGGAGAATTCCATTAGAAACAATGGAAAGATATATGTAAATTATATGGCTGTGAATCCTGCACAATCCCATCACAGATGAGACTTTAGACAGCAGAAATGTGAATCTACAGAAAGATGCTGAGAATATCATGGACCAAATATATAATGAGGAAGTTTTAATGAAAATGGAAACAAAAAGGACTTGGAATTAGAGAAAGAGAGCTGAAATTTCTAGAGCACATAAGGAGGAAAGACGTCTTGGAGAATTTTATATCCACAAAAAATATTGAAAACAAGTGGGACAAAGGAAAGCAGTGCATAACCTACCTAACAATATTGTGTAAATTGTTAGCAGAACAAGGATTAAGAGATATAGCAAAAAGATAAACTTTACTAAGGGCTACAAAGGACAGAAAGTTGTGGAAAGCCATGTCACCTATGTCCTGACATCATTGTTTCTCATGGAACCCTTAACAACTTTTTACGGGACCCTAAGGTTCCTGGGAACACCAGTTGAGAAACATTGATCTAATGATCATGTGTATAGTGACACAAATTCTAATAATAAAAGGGAAGAATAAAAACAATCATGGCTGTATTTTAGCACTGACTACATTTGAATCCAATTTTAGCACTGATTGCATTTGAATCCAATTTTAGCACTGACTGCATTTGAATCCAATTTTAGCAATTTTACATGACTACATTTGAATCCAATTTTAGCACTGACTACATTTGAATCCAATTTTACCACTGATTGCATTTGAATCCAATTTTAGCACTGATTGCATTTGAATCCAATTTTAGCACTGACTACATTTGAATCCAATTTTAGTGCTGACTACATTTGAATCCAATTTTACCACTGATTGCATTTGAATCCAATTTTAGCACTGACTACATTTGAATCCAATTTTAGCGCTGACTACATTTGAATCCAATTTTAGCACTGATTGCATTTGAATCCAATTTTAGCACTGACTACATTTGAATCCAATTTTAGTGCTGACTGCATTTGAATCCAATTTTAGCACTGACTACATTTGAATCCAATTTTAGCACTGACTACATTTGAATCCAATTTTAGCGCTGACTACATTTGAATCCAATTTTAGTGCTGACTACATTTGAATCCAATTTTAGCACTGATTGCATTTGAATCCAATTTTAGCACTGACTACATTTGAATCCAATTTTAGCACTGACTACATTTGAATCCAATTTTAGCGCTGACTACGTTTGAATCCAATTTTAGCGCTGACTACATTTGAATCCAATTTTACCACTGATTGCATTTGAATCCAATTTTAGCCCTGACTACATTTGAATCCAATTTTACCACTGACTGCATTTGAACTAAATAGAACAAACTTATTCCTGTTGTTAATGTAACATTTTTTGTTTTTAATTTATCGTATGTCTTCAGCATTTATCTGTTTTTCTTATTGCTGTCCACTCACTTTACAGCTACTTCCTCACTCCTTCATTATTTTCTGTTAACAAAATAAATATTTCTAGTGGTTAATGGCAGTTGATAATTAAATACTGAATTTTGCTATTTTTGATCTAAAATTTGTTTCAGCAAAAACTCTGTTTTGCATTAAAAAAAAAACAAGAAAAAATCAATTGTCAGTGATCTGAAAAAGAAGCATGCATTACAGAGAGAATAGGACAGTTTTATACCTAATTTATTATGTATTTTCATCTTTTTTATTTTTGGAATTTCATTTCTATTCCACTTCATTCACAATTTTAACTTTGCTCTAACTTGTTATTTGAATCTATTTTATGATGTTGAAAAAACAAAGCGGAAAAACTAGCTTTTTTTGTAATATTTCAATATTCTGATTTCAAACTTCATAGATATGCATGATTGCCACAGTTAGATTGAATCATGGAAAGAATGTATATCCCTCATCAAGTGACACCTCTCAGATCTGAACTATGACATACAGTTTTTATTTCATATAGCATATTAAAGACAGTATATTTCATTTTAAGACATGAGCATAGAACAGATACCTTTAATCAGTATTTTATTAACAATTTCTTGAAGATAGATACATAATTTCTTTAACATAGATATAAAACAATGTTGTTCATAGTGTAACAGCTCTTATTTTTAATTCGTCATATATCTTCAACATTTATTTTTTATTTCAGGATAATCCTGACCTATTTGCCATGATGGAAAAGGATAGAATGTACGTAATTCGAGGACTTGATCCAGAGGTAATTAATATTTTATTATTGGCATTCCATAGTGGCTCAAAAGATATTGCTACCGTTTTAGTTGCCATGTAATTTTATTATATTTGTATCTTTGATTAATCTCAATTATTGCCAGGTTCAAACACCTCCCTGAACTTCTGAAAAGAAGTAGAAGTTTATCTCTTGTTTCCTGTTTAGGATTAAGCTTTAGGTTCCTTCTAAAGTCTATTTCAACTCTATACTTCTGATATCTCCATCTGACCTCTGAAATATTATTTACTAATTTATTTATTTTTTTCTCTCTTCTTCTTAATAGTGGATAAGTTTTTGCCTGTAGTCTAGTTTACACTCTTCTGTAGTCTTATGAACAGGAGAAGAGGTTCATCCCTTGTTCTCTGTTTAAGATTGGGTTTTTAGTTCTTTCTAAAGTCTACTTGTTCTCTTTCATTCCCAGTAGCCATCGGCTTGGCGTGAATTAATTAAAAAAATCATTTATATTAGGTAACAAATTCTTAAACTCTTTACGAAAACCCCAGCTATTGACAAGTCTTTAGATTAGTGAGAAATTAGTTCTAGTAAAATCAATATCTACTAGTTCAGTATCTGTTGCTTCATTGATGGCAAGTTGATTAAATTTCAATTCTAAATTGTTTGTTATTTAAAATATTATATTTATTAGAAAATATATTCAGTTTGAACAAAAAAATGAGTAATAAAAATAGCTTCAAAAAGCCATACATTTTGGTTCATACTCTTTTCTTATTTTCCAGGAGAACAGGGTAAAAGAGAAATTAGCCCTCTTGTCAATGGCACCCTTTTCAATATCATTCAACTGAATGTCTATTTTAAATCAGCTGAAGACCGAAATGTTTTTACAAAATTTTAAAAGGCTTTAAAAAATAATTTTCTTTATTACCAAATAATTTTTTAAAAATCAACAAAATTGTATAATGATCTGATATTTTAATGTCTAAAGATTAATTTTTTTTATTATCTCCAACTTTATGACTTTATTGCTCAGATTAGGGATAGTCTAAAATGAGTGCAAGAGGAATGTATTATTCCAATATTCCATTTCAAACTCAGTCAAATTGTATGTGGTGTTTACTTGTGTATGCATTAAATAGTACAAGCACATGTAAGTCACTCATGCACAACATAGAAATATGCAGATGTATTACATACTCGTATGCAAAGTCATATGTAGAGAAAGCATAACAGAGAATCAGCTCTTCTTTTTTTAAAATGAATGGAACAAATTTGTTTGCTTTTTTGTACAGATCAAGTTATCTCCCTTGAGGGAACAGTATGAACTTTTATTTATTTTTTAAAAATCAATTCACCCCAAGCAACGCAATAATGCTACTAAGATGCAAGGGGTTACTGGGAGCAAAAGAGAATGAGAAAACTTTAGTAGGAACCAGAAACTCAATTCCAAACAGGAAACAAGGGATAAACCTCTACTTCTTTTCCTTTGTGTGAACAGGATGATATGATATACAAGGGTTGTTCTGAAAATAATACTTCTTATTTTTCTTATTTTATTATATTGGTGGTATGGCAGTAGATGGTGAATCTTCCCACCAGTAATCTATAATTTTTCTTGCCTATATAGATAGTTTAGTAAAAATGGCATTAGACATGAAAATGCATACAAAACAGAAGTATGTCATTGGATTCATCCTCATGGAAAAATATGGTACCTATTGACATTCATTGTTGCTTGCTGAATGTTTATGGAGACCAAAAAGTGGATAAGAGCACAGTTAGGTGGTGAATAATGTATTTCAACAGTGATGTGTGTGATAAGTGATATTATGGGTAGTCCTACACACCTGTCAGCTTATGAAATAAAGGGTTGTTCATTGTTGACAAAAATGCATAGCCAATAATAGTGAGTATATTGAAAAATAGTGTTTAACTTGCTCTATCCACAGCTTCTTTATCTATTGGAACATAAATGGGAATAAATAGAAGGAGCATCCCATGTACAATATAATAGTAGTATTCTAGTGCTGTGCCAATCTATTTGAACAACAAACCAGGCATGTATCACTCTTGGTAACATTAGATCCCCTCTCCTTTTTTTTTTTTTTAAGAAATATTATAATGTGTTAATTGCTTTTTGATTAGAGATCATAGACGTGAAATATAAAGGCAGCAAGCGTTATCTTTGTTCTGGGGAGACAATTCACAATAGGTGTTTTGAAAATTATAAATGCTTTGCGAATATTTCTGATCATATCATTTGAATTTGTATGGTCTGTTTGTATATACTCATCAAGAGCCCACACTTTGTTAGACACATCTTCACTTTACAATAATTTAAAAGTGATAAATTACAAAAGAAATTTATTTTATCTGAAGCAACAAATCATATTAAATTTATGATTTAAATTCTCCAAGGAGTCTTGCTTTTAACTAATGTAAATATAAAGGCACTGAAATTTTAATTTATCAAAATTTCACAAAATCAAGTGGAGATGTAAAAAAAAATATTTTATGAAGATTTTTAAATAAATGAAACTTTTTAAAATAATTTAATTCATTTGTGAATAAGTCCTGAAGATTTAATTAAAATCTGACAATTATTTGATTTTTGAAAGAATTTCCATAACAATGTATATATTACCACAAAAAGATGCTGAAATTCCCATAGTAATTTTTGGCCCACTACTTATGCAAAAAAAAAAAAAGATCTTTAACAAAAATTTAAAACATGCTAGAAAGGATTAAAAAAAATTTAATGAAAATAATAAAAAAATACTTTGGTTTTTCTTCTTAATAATAGCATAAATATTTTGACAATAAAAAAACAAACTTTGTTTTCATCAAGTTTGGGTCTTTTTTATCATGCTATTCTCTTTTTTTAGCATAAAAGTTGAATTTAAATGGATTATTATGTTATTTACTGGTTTTTAACTGAAAACTTGGAAAGTACTTCTAACATTTATAAGATTGATGCTTTTGTTTATAATGATAAGAATTAATAATAAAAAAGAAATGAAAAGAAAGATTAGAAAATGAGTTGAAGCTGATATATTTGATTCACTTTGGTTCTATTAGTATTTTCTTATTGCAATAAATCCTAGTAACGATTAAGTATTATGTAATAGAAAATGTTGGGAAAAAAGACTTATCAGATCAGAATTTTAAAATTCTTATTAAGATATAAAAAAACTTTTCAAATTTAAATAAAAGGAACTAATTTTTTTTACTGAATTTTCTCAAAATTGATGAAAAAAAAAATTGAAATTAGTGAAATTATGACTACCCAATTTTTTTAAGATAGCAATATATTGATTTTCAAATTCATTAATAGTGAAAAATTATTATTTTAAATAAATATTTTGTCAGGGTGCCTATATGTCTCCTGTCTTAATAGTAATTCTGATAGGTTTGATAAAGTAAAACTGGCAGCTGCTCTCAAAAATGACCTCCAATCAGAGGCATAGAATGGCTTGTTAATCCTTCCAAAACAAAAACTGCTATCTTTTAATCACCATAAAGAACCTTTTTCTGCCTTCCATCAGCATGGCCAATGCTAACCTCCAAGAGAGCAACTCATTGCACTTTCTTCATCTCAAGTTTTTCCCTGACAAGAATTGGAGTGATTATTTTGAATCAATTGTTAGGCCTGCTGATAGGAAAGTTGCTTCACTGTGTCATGCCAGACAATTTTTCTTATCCATCTTGTACATTTATAAATCTACTATTCGTCCATGCAGTGAATATGGTTGCCATACCTGGTATAAATATTTTCATGGCAATTGTTCTAATGAGTTTTCTTCCCTCGTACCTTGACCACATTAATTTCAGCATACTACTAGATTGTCAACTAGGTCTCACTGTTTTATTGTTGAATTAGCTGGATGTAACCATAAGTTCTATTTTAATAGTTTCTTTTCTTGCACTTTTCGCCTGTGGGACTCTCTTCTATTTTCTTGCTTCCCTACTACCTATGATCTTCAAAAATTTAAATGCAACATCAATCACCATCTTCTCTTTTCCTGAAACCTGTTCTTTTATTGGTCTTTCTTTTCACTAGTCTTTTTATTCTCTTTTACTCCCAGTAACCGCTTGCATCTTAGTAGCATTATTACTTTGCTTGGGGTGAAATTATTAAAAAAAAAGTCTTTGTTTTTTATCTGACAAAGGACTGTTAAAACTAATACCATAGTATATAAGGAAAAGGAATATCTGAATTGCTATCATTATTCAAACCAGTTGAACATAACATTTTACAAAAAGGCTATTTTGAACTCTGGCATTATAGGAAGCACTTTTGTTAGTTTATTTATTCCCAAACTTTTGAGTTGCTTAGCATGCAATGTCTAGTTCTGTACTCTACCACTGAGAGATGAACAATCTGATTAAACTGGTTTCACTCTTCTTTTCAGGAACCTGTCATTTGTAAAGGCTATATCTGCCAATTCTCAGATTTACAGATTAAAACTGTTCTTTTAGATGACATAATGCTGTATCCAGAAAATCCAACAAAAGGACTTGTGGTTGACGTAGAAATCAAGGTAAATTTGGATGTTTCAATTATTCTTTTTATTTGAACTTGCTTAAATGTTTATTTTTGGTGACCCTCACTTGATGTCAAGTTACTTCCTATTTAAAAATTCATATTAAAATTATTTGCAAATGCTAATCATCATCATCCCTACCTCCACCACATCATCATCATCATCATCATCATTATTAACTTCTTGATGGCTTCAATCGTCAGAGGTCCTAAGGGCAGAAGAAACAGACAACCTCATCCAGCATGATCTGTTGCCAGTGGCTCTCAAGAATTCTGGCATTTTCATCTTATTATTTTATTATAAATTATTATTTAATATATTATTATTATTAAATAATTATTAATTTACATGATAAAGTTTTATTATTATTATTATTAAATTTATATGATAAAGTTTTATTATTATTATTATTATTATTATTATTATTATTGTCATGATGTGGCTGACAGAAAGTGCAAACAGGTTAAGGAATTATGGAATTTGAGGTTGCATATTGGTGTGTTATAAGTGTGTGCCTGTTCACATATAAACAATTAAGCCAAAAGTACTTGGGTTTCTACTTTTCTTTTTCATAGGAACTGCAATAAAAACAAAGTTCTTAGTATTTCTTGTGTATGTCTATTTTTTTTTCTGGTCACGAAATAAGTTAGTGTAAGTAATGATAAGAATAGTTCTAATAGTTGAGCTCAAGTCAGCTTTGTGCTGAGCTGGAACAACCAAAGTAAAGGTTGTACTTACTTCATGAGTAGAGGTTCTGCAAAAAATGTTTGAACTCTATGCATAGAGAGTTCAGTTGTCAGTTGATCAAAGAAAAGAGATATTTCCCAGTGGGAACATATTCGTCAGCATGCTGTTACATTTTGGAGCAAGAGGAAGAAAAGACGAATACTGATTGATTTTATGACTTATCAACTTTTTGAAGGTTATTTAAAGCCATAAACTATTTTCAGATTCTAATAACTTATCAGAGATAATAATAATTTACTGATGCAAGTCTTACTAATTAACCCATATCTGGTGGGGGTGAAGAGATTGATTAAAATTTTCCCATGGGCATGTAAGTGAATATAACGAACCTGACTGAAATTGAAACTCAGCTGTCATCCATTACAGTACCCCCACAGCCAAACTTACAGCACCTGTTATTCCCAAGTGGTCACCCACTTAGGTACTGACCAGGGTCAATGTTGCCTAATTTCGTTGATCCTATGAGAACTGTTGTTTTAACGATAAAAGCCAAAAAGAGGAAGAAAATGTTTGTCTTTTTATAGAACTTAAATAGTACTATCTAATGACTGTTCAGCAAAGCCAAGTGGAGTAATAAAATTGTGCAGATGACCAAAACCCTTTCCAGTTCCTTTATTACTAGGATCATGGGAAAATGTATATCCTTTTTTCTTTTTTTTTTATTCTTTTTTATTATTTTATTTATTGGTTCTATTTCATTTTCCCTGCAGAATCCTATTTGCTTATTTTACTTAATAAGAATATAAAAAAAATGAAAGAAATGACTTCAATTACCATTTAACTGACCAGAATTGGTGGCCCAACTGAATTGGAAATTAGTTTTTTCTCTGAGTTCGAGCATTTTAATGGCTTCATGCTAACAAAAATTATACTGCAATGTGATGTATTTGCTGTATAAAGCTTACAAACATGTAAACCTGCAGAAATCACATCATTATAATATAGATATAAAAAGAACTAATTGCTGGATTTGAGAGTTACCACTCAATAGTTTTGCCAGTTTCACCAAGAGGTTGTTAAGTAGCGCTGTCAAACAATTATTAAAACAAGAAAATCCTATTCTCTCTCTTTCTCTTTTTGCTAGTATACAGTAGAAGACCCACTGGGCTTGTTCTGGGAATGGGGATATCTTTCCCCTTCATGACTGAACTTTCATATACACGCACACACGTGTACATGTAACACCCACACAATTCTTAACTTTTAATGTCCCCTTTCTCTTTTAACCCAATACTAGTGTATTTTCTCTCATTTGTTACTCAGTTATATAAAAACACAAATATAAAATATTACCTCATTGAAATTTATTCTATTTTCTTTCATCCGTCATTTGCACATGTAAATTTTACTTGCCACCACTTTTAGTCTAACTAGGAGCAGTAAGACAAGTCTTCTCATCAGACTTATTCAATCTATATAGTGGGACAATTCTGAGAGAACTAGAGATCCTGCCAGGATTCATTATTGATGGCCACAATCTTATGATATGCAAATGACACAGTGTTGATAGCAGGCACAGAAAAGAAAACTACAAAAACTCCTACAGTAGGTAGTGAAGGAAAGTGAGACGAAATGATTAAACAACAACTGCAAGGAGACAGAAATGCATGGTTGTTAGCAAAAAAGATGAGCCTAAAGTGTAAATTGCAACTTGGAGATACCAAAATCAAACAAGTGTGGACATTTTGAGAAGTGTTTTAACAGAGGATAGAAAGAGCGACACTTAAGGCTTATTGTAATAGCCAAGGAAGCATTCTAAAAGTTAAGCAGAGTGCTGATAAATAAGAAATTTTGCTAGAAGCAAAAGAAAAATGTGCTAAATGGCCATGTGATATCTGTCCTCCAATGAGTACTAGATGATCTCCTCAAAGATGAAGTGGAGACTTGAAGCAACAGAAATGTGGTTCTACAGAACGAGGATGAGGATACAGTGGACTGAACATGTGAGTAATGACAAAATTCTGGAGAAAATGGAAACAAAAAAGAAACTAATCAGGAAGAGGAAGTTGAGGTTTCTGGGGTATATAATGAGGAAGGAGGGTTTAGAAAATAGAAGGCAAGCAGGACTGAGGAAAACATTGCGTAACATTCTTAATGAGCTTAAACAAATGATTAGCAAAACTGGACTTAAGAGAAATAACAGAAACACAAATTTCATTAAAAGTTACAAGGGACAGGCAGTTGTGGAAAGCCATGGTCACCTATGTCCTGAGGGGATATGGCTTATAAGGAAGGAGAAGCAGTGCTGCAACACATTAGTTCCTTACCCACAAAAGTCAGTTGCTGCAGAACATAGCTATTTTATTTCATTATGTTTTAAAATACTGGACTCTTTTTTTAAGTTGTTATTTTATATTATTATTGAAACTTCCTGGGACATGCAATGAAGAAGGTGGGCTTGGAAAATCTGATACTAACAGGCCAGATAGAAAGAAAAAGAAACAGAGGAAAGCAATGGATAACATATTTGAAAGGCCTGAGCAGGTGGATGACAGAATGAGGGTTGTGTAGTGTAACAGAAGAAAGCGTGCTAGAAGCCACCAGGGATAGAGAGACACGGAAAGCCATGATTGCCTACGTTCTGAAAGGACTGGGCACATAGAAGAAGAAGAAAGTAATTTTATTCTGTTTTTCATTCTGTGATAAAAATGGATGATTATGTAAAAATGAAATCTTAGGATTCTTTGTCTCAATGAAATTGATTAAATTGTGAAACACAGCTTTGTTACAGCTTGATAAATAAATTTATTAATTTCGAAATGTTTTTACTATCTTTCATTGTCCATATAGCAGTTAAACACTTCTGAGTGAAGCACCAGTTTATGTATAATCACTGAAGTTAAGCAATGTCAAGTCTGGTTAATACATACTTGGGTGATCACTTGGGAATACCAGGTGCTGTAAGTTTGGATGTGTAGGTTGTGTAATGGATAACAGCTTGGAATTGGAGATTGGAGAGCCAAGTTTCAATTCTAGTTGTGTTTGTTAAATTCACTTCAGTGCAAATAACCTTCAGAAAAGTATGAATCCCCCTCTTCCTACCTCCACCTGATATAGGTTAATTAGTTAGACTTGTATCAGTAAATCATTATTATCTTCAATAAGTTATTAGAATCTAAAAATATTTTCTGGCTTTAAATAACCTGGAAAAGGTTAATATTTTGTAATTAAAAAATCACTCACTCAATCAATATTTCCCAGAATTGTTAATTCAAATAAAATAATGACAATTCTATCTTTACATACATTGCTATATGGAGAACAAATACACCAGAGAAATATGAAGCACAAATACACTAGAGAAGCAATAGCTATTTGTTTAAATTTGAGACAGTAAATCAAATCAAACAAGTATAACAACTTGAATATTTGGGAAGTGTAACATGGGAAGCTGAACCCGTACTGGGATAGCAAAAGATGCCTTCCAAAAGCTAAGCAAAGTATTGAGAAACAGAAACATTTTGTTAGAAACAAAGAAAACTGTACTGAACTGTTACATAATGTCGGTTCTCCTATATGGCAGTACATTCTGGACAGTTTCAATACAGATGAAGAAGAGGCCTTAAGCAACAGAAATGGGGTTCTACAGAAGAATTCGGGGAATACTATAGAATGAACATGTTTTAGATAAAATGGAAACAAAAAGGACACTTATACTTAGAATCAGAAAGAGATGATTGAAATTTCTAGGGCACATAATGAGGAAATAGGGTTTGGAAAATCTGATACTCACAGGAGAGATTGAGGGCAAGAGGGTCTCAGTTGAAAACAATGCACAGCCTACTTAGCAAGCTTGAGTAAATGTATGGCAGAGGAAGCTTTAGGAGAGCTAAAAATACAAAAATTTATTAAGAGCTACAAAAAACAGGAACTTGTAGAGAGCCATGATCGCCCACGTCCTGAAGGGACCTGGCACATAGAAAAAGAAAAACAAAAATCTTTGTAAAGTTACCCCATTAGCTACTGCCTTATGATCAGTGCTACATATTAAAAAACATATTGACATATATTTCACAGTTGCTTATAAAACTATTTCAATCATTCAAGTCAAATGATTTGATGTGTACCTTATGCACCAAAGTGAGTCATCCTATTCCTGAAAGTCTCTGTGGTGAGTCATTTATTTCCTTTTTCTAAACTCACCTCATTCATCTAGTCAGTATTTGGGCTATTTATTTTTTTCATTGATTGAATTATTCATCAAAGGTAAAAGCAAATAGTTCAGTTGCTTAAAAATACTGTTATTTTGCTCATAAAAGAAAAGATAAAAAGGACAAATACAAGACACATGAATTGAGCATATCGACCAGAACTTACCAAACTTTTTCACTTGGCAATGCACTTTTTAAAAATAACATTTTTTTGCCATACATTACATAAGTTTTTTTTTTTAATGCTGTATAACTTCAGGATAGAAGAGAAAGTGACTCTCCAAAGGTTCTTCATCTTTATTATCTGTGAATTGCCATGACTTCTAGGGGAAGATAAAGGAGTAGTTTCCTGTCGCCTTCTCCACAGATTGTTTTTCGTTATTATCTGTGAATTGCCATAATTTCTGGGAAAAGACAAAGGATTAGTTACCATTGTCTTTTCCACAAATTCCATTTCTTTATTATTTTTGAATTGCTATGACTTCTTGGTAAAGATAGTGAAATGGTTTGCCATTGCCTTTGCAAATGATTTCTTTTGTTTATTATCTGTGAATTGCCAGGCGTTCTTGGTAAAGATAATGGAGTGTTTTCACATATTTTGAAAATCAGAGTTTTCCATCTCTTAGACCCAATGTTAGAAAACCTGGTGTTAGTTAACCTATAGCTGGAGGGAGGGAAAAAACAGATTAATGCCTTTCCTAATGGCATTTGTGTGAAAGTGAATGCAACAGACTAACCTAGAATTTGAATTTAGCCTGCTGATTCTCCCTTCTGCAGCAATATATGCTATATATCCTTTAAGTTTTCTTGCCTAGGCTAAATGTAATATAATTCAAAATGCATCTAAAAAGAAATGATTTGCTAACAAATTTAGTTAACAGTTAAAAGAAGAATGAGTAATTAATTATAGATAAGCGTCAGGACAAACCAGTTTGGAAAATTCTGCTCTATACCAGTGAAAAAGCCAGTTATTTATATTGATAGTATTTGTATCAAGTTTTGTTATTGTTAACTGCATGTGTCTTGTGTTAGAATGTTTTGTGGGATATATACAAACTAGCAGTATAGCCCGGCATCGCTTGGGTGTAATGGAAACTTTAAAACTAATCCATGGTCCTGGAGCTCAGACTCTTTGGATGTTGGCACGAAAGACTAAAAACAATAGTTGTTTCCAGTTAAAGCGAAACCGTAGACTGAAAGAAAAATGAATGGATGTAAGTCAAACTTTGATTTCCTGGTATCGATATCAAATAAGTTTTTTTCATCGTAAACTGAATTAAATAAGTCCTCTGAGTAAATGGTATCATGGCTGAGACTAAGAACTACAATTATACCTACTTAGAGCCAAACCTGAAGCAAAAACTAAAATAAACAGGCTGAAAAAAATACAGACATACAGCCAGATAAACAGACACACATACAAACATCTTGCCTTTTATATATATATATTATCAATTTTCTGCACTATTGTAAGAACTGCAACCTTGAAACTTCTGAATTTCGTTTCTTATGTCTTTGTCTATGAGTGTATCAAATTTGATTAAAATCGGATCACTCCTTCTATAACCCGATTTTTTCGATTATCGATTTTCGATATTTATCAGGGGTACCTCGACACAAAACCTAGCTAAAAACACTCGCAGATGCTTATAGTACAACTGTGTAAATTTTCAAGAAAATCGGTTTAGCCGTTTCAGAGTCTATAGGTAATGGATACACATGCACACACAGACACACACACACACACACACACACAGACAAAGTTCCATTTATAAATAAGTTTAGATGTTATTCTTTTGAAATTTATGGGTCCAGTTTTGTGAAACTAAAGAGGTCAGTGTTTGAAAGTTTCAGTTTAGTTTCAGTGATTAAAAAATAATAGTTTTAAATCTTGTGGTGTACATTAATATGAATACTATAATCACAGAAAATAATATTCACTTCCAGAAAGTTTATAAATTAAAATACTGTGAGTATTTGATGAAAGAATTACACAAAATTAATTTTTCTACATCAGAAATCTCACAACAAAGATATAAGAATGATATCGCTCTTGACGTTTTTAGCATATGGACTATATATGTTGAATATTATTCTTAATTAGGAAATGCCTAGAAAAATTCCAATGATTACAATCAGTATAGAATAGAGAGTACAGTTTTTGTGACATTTCTTTTACCTTTAATTATTTTTTTTCTCTCCAATTTTCTGCAGGCTTTACGAGATACACGAGGATTATTAGAAAAAGTTGGCATTGAGGAAGCTCAAAAGTTCATTGAAGATAATCCTCATCCTCGATTATGGTATGTTGATCTTCCTCCTTCATATCATCATCATTATCAGGGCCATTCCTCCATGGAGAATAAGGGCCACGTCGTCATCAAACTAGGTGTTGCTGCTGTGGTCTTTGTAGCAAGTAGATTTTTACAGGATGGTGTTACAAACATTAGGTCAAACCAGTTTTGAATTCGGAGTTGTTATTCTGCTAGACTTGTTGTCAACAAAGGCTTGAGAGCTAATTCTAGTCTACTATTTGCTGGAGGTAGAAAATATGGATTCATACTTTTCCTAACAGTATTTAAGTGAAAGTGAATGCAACTAACTTGGATAGAATTTGAACTCAGCATGCTAAATCCCCACTTTACACTGATAACCACTATACTACTTGAATATCTATGTTGATTCTGAAAAAAAAGAATACTCTTATCAATGTTTAAATGTTAACATCACAGGAAAATATTTTTATAATTTTTTTATTTTAATTTTATCCTGTTTGATGCTATAGATAGCAAAATCATACTATCAATATTGTTAGAAAATAATTAGGTATGTGTTTAAATGTGTTAATTATACAGGAGTGTCTCCAAAAAATTGACATCATTTTGTAGTCCAATAACATAGCCAATTCTCACTGAAATGATCTTAAATTTTAACAAGATGTATAAAAACTAATTAAGTTGACTGTGTGAACTTATCTCAAGGAGAATCAAGAGGAACATGGATCGAGCATGCCAGTGATAATGACAATGTACTGCTGAAATGGCTGCCATGTTTACTTGACTTGACACTTTGTGATTTTTTTTCTGTGTGACTACAAGCCTAGAGGAACTTAACCAGATAATCACTGAGGTGCGGGAGGATGACATACTACAGCGTATTTGGCAGGAGCTGGTCTACCGACTTAACATGTGTCATGTCACAGGTGATACACATATTGAAGCTTTGTGAAATTAGTTATAAAATATACATTTCTTTGAATATTTTAATTGAATTTTGATAAATCTTTTTTTGTTCAGCATGAAGCCTATGTAATTTTGTTTGCCTGAGTCATGTAGTTACTCAGATATTGATATTTTAAATGATGTCAATTTCTTTTTGGATACCCTCTACGTTGCTTATGTAATTTTTTTTATGCAAATAAAAATTGTGATGTCATTGCTACAAGTCAGGCAGAAATGACCAAATGTAGATGAGAGATTGCAGAAATGTGATGGAAGATTATGCTTTTGCAAGATGGGTGTTGATTTCTTAACAATGGTAAACATAATTCATTGGAATAACAGACATGAAAAGATTAAAAGTGAATCTAATTATTATGGATTAGTTTACTTTTGCAGATCATTTATACTGAATTAATAGTAAATTTTCATGGAAAACTTTTGAGTCAGAACACATCTGTTGTGACAAAGTGAAATGTTTAAGAAATAACAAAACACGTGTTATAGAAATATTGTATATTTAACAGTAAATACAACAGAAGAGTATTGCATGACTAGTCTGTGTGTCAGTTGTCCAGCATTCAATCAATTCAACTGTTCCCCCAAGGCCTCCTCTCCTACTAATCTTATAGTAGGCGGAAGAGTCCAACATAGACTCTTTAGAGGGAGGACACCACAACAACAACATAATTATTTATTTTTCAGATCACCCATGTTGTTACTGAATATGACACAAGGTTGAGGTTTAAAAGTTGGTTTAACATCAATACTGCAGAAAAATTGCTCAAGGCGGCCAAAGCATCCCTTTTCTTGTTTTCCAGCTTGTTGGAAATCTTCTTCTATAGTTCTTGTCTTTAAGAACATTCCGAACACTCGAATTATTGCCCTATCAGTCTTTTAACTCGTTTTGACAAAGTACTAGAGGCTATAATCTATGCCATGTTGGTTAAGCACCTCACTTTACATGACATCCTTTCAAATAACCAATATGGCTTCTGTTTTTCTAGGTCTTCTTTTTTTTACAGTTTGGTTCACTCTGTACAAAGCTTGGGGGTCACTCAGGGGTCACTCGGGGGTCACTTTGTCATTTATTTGCCCCAAGTACTTAATCCTCTCTAAGAAAAACTTACACTTTCCATCTTTTATTTTGAATCTATAATCCTGGATTCTCATGAACACCTGCCAGAGAGAGGGTTATGTTAAGGGGTAGTTTATATGGATAAGAGGGGAAGATAATTTGAACAAGTCAAAATTGTAGTGACTGGGGAAACATTCTCTTGGAAGTTTTTCTATAGGTCTGTGGTTTGCATGAAGAAGCTGTCCGAGTAGAACTTACTTCTTCCCGATGGAATATGAAAGGCGTGTATGTGGTTTGCTACTATGTAAATGGCACTAGCTGTGAAAGTCAGATCAGGTGGAACCAGGTGATGGTAGGATAGATAGAGCAATGAGAGATTCACCACAACCCACCTGTGATAGAGAGGTTGGAGTGTGAAAAATAATTCTTCTCTAACAAGGCCTTGGAGACAATTTTGGACTCTATCAACACTGGAAAATAAGGTGTTAGTACTCTATTTTCAGCCTGATCTGGCTCTTATAAAAGTAGAGCGTAGCATGAGGAGTCGGTTATCTACTGAAATGGTATAGGGAGCCGATTGTTTTACCTGCATCTTTAGTGATGGATTGTACATAATTCCACTTGAGGTTGAATGTGAGTCTGAAGCTCAATATCCTTTCAATGCACAGGGCTTCTTCAAAGGAACATCCATTCATCAAGATTGGTGGTATTCAAGGTCTGATTGGCAGTGATGTTTGGTTTTAGAGGCATTGAATGTAACTGGCCTTAGAGGATTGGCCATTTATAACTACCTTCAGGTATTTACTTGTTAGGAAGAATTTTATAATAAAGAAAACTAATCCAGTGATTCCATGGCTGGAGAGCTTGTGTAGTAAACCTTTGTGCTACACCTTGTCAAAAGCCTTTGAGATATCTAATGTTATGATCTTTGTGGTATGTGTTGTCAAGAGCCTCACTAATTCTGTATGTAATGGTAGCTAGGACATCAGTAGTGGATCAGGCTGATCAAAACCCATACTGCTAGTTGCACAAGAGATTGTTCCTATCCAGGTACATGATAAACTTCTTGTAGATAATGGCCTCAAAAAGTTAGCTATGATACTGAGGAAACTAATGGGTCTGTACTGGTTGGGGAGGGGGAGGATTGGTTGTCTGCATTCTTGAAGACTGAAAATACACTTGTCACCTTCTACTTACTTGGGATGAAATAAAAAAAAAGTTACTTGAACTCTGTTGTTTTTTTCCTCATTGGTACCTTGACTGTGTGCTGCTAGATTGGCAACTAGGTTTCACTGTTTTACTGTTGAACTACTTAGATGCAAATGTATGTTTTATTGTAATAGTTTGTTCTCTTGCACATGGAAGTCACTTCTAATTTCTTGCCACCTACAATCTTCAAAAATTTCAATGCAACACCAATTGTCATCTTCCATCTTCCTGAATTCTGTTCTTGTATTGTCTTGTCTCCTCACTTCTTGTCACTCTCCTTTACTCCCAGTAACCTTGTGTGTCATAGTGGCATTATTGCCTTGTTTGGAGTGAAATAATAAAGAAAAGAGAAGTAAAAAAGTTTTCTTGAACTTTTCTTAATTTATTGACTATTATAGCTATAGTGCTTTTTTGCAGAAGTTCTGCTAACCTGAAAAAACATAAAAAACTTTTATTATTATTATTATTATTATTATTATTATTATTATTATTATTCTTATATAAAAGTACTTTTTTACTTTTAATCAAATTTCAAATGTTCAGCCGTAGATTTACAGGTTTCATTAAAAATTTTCAGTCTTCAACATTTTATTCCTTAAACCTAGAGGAAAAAAAAGAAAAACAAATAAAAATATAAATCCCCCAAAACAATAACATTAACAACAAAATACCCCACTGTGGGATACTGTTCTCACTACCATGTCTCGAGAATTTGTATTCACTAACTTAAAGGTCTTTTTACATTCTTTTTTATTACAGTCAAGGTAGATAGAGGGTTATGTTAGCAGGCAGTTTGTACAGATAGGAGAAGACGGTAATGGTTAAACCTAGACTTGAACAGGTTAAAATTGTAGTGATTTGGGAAATATCCTCTTGGAAATATCCACAAACCAGTAATTCATTGGAAGAAGCTGTTTAAGTGGAACTTACTTCTCACTCATATAATATGGAGGGAAGTCTACAATATAAGTGGCATGGTGTGTTCTTGCCATGAAGGTTAAGCCTGACAAGACCAAGGAATGTAGTTTGTCCAGGCACTTTCCGTAAAAGTAGTGATAGAGTAGCAAAAAGTTTACCACATCCCACCTGTGACAGAGAGGTTGGAGGTTGGAAAATAATTTGTCATCTACAAAGACTTGGAGACGCTTTTGGACTTTATCGAGGGTGGAAAGTGCAATCTGGGCATCTCTCACACAAATATGACAACAGTTCTCCATTCTTGGCCTGATCTAGCTCTCGTAAATGTAGAGGATAGATAGCATATGAAGTCAGGTACTTTACAGGGAGCTGACCATTTTTGCCTGCATCCTTAACGATGGATAATATATATTAGTTTCATTTGAGGTCAGATATGAGTTTAAGTCCCAATAGTCCCTCAAGGTACAGTGCCTCTGGGAGGGAACATCTGTGTAGTTCTTCAGATTTTTGCAATGCATACTTGTGATCATTCCTGCAGAGTAGTCTTTTGAATGTAGACATCTGATTTTTTTTCTGTTTTAGGTATCTTCTGGCTGAAGCAGCACTGGACAATATGAATTTGACTGTTGCCGAACAAGCGTTTGTTCACTGTAAAGACTATCATGGGATTCAGTTTGTTAAGAGACTCAATAACCAGACAGTAAGTCCCCCATTTTATTTTTTAACATATGCATGTTACTGTGTAATTTCTGTTTACTCTATTGCCATCTAAGTTAAACATGGGTGTTGAAATTATCAATAATCTGTTGACTTTAATATTTTTTAATAATGATGGTAGGTATTTAAGAATGGGAGTGAATAGATAATTGTTTTAAAGAAAGGAGAAAAGGAAAAAAGAATTGTTAATTTATTTTATTGTGTTAAAAATGCAACACAAAAAAGTCATTATTTGTTTTATTAACATAAAATCAAACTGTAGTACCTCTAACTTTTATTTCATTATTTTATTCATTTAAATTTTATTTAATTTTTTATTTATTTTTACACATGGAAAGGATTTTACTTTAGATTGGAGATATTTAATTGCTTTAACAGCTTGATTATTTCGACTACCTTAAATCTATGAAAATTGACCCATTTATTTCTCTACTGACAGAGTGATAGTGTTTTCATATTAAGTATTACCATCATAGTTTTTAATAAAATAACTCAATCTTGTGAAAACTAACCCTATAGTTTTGCACAGGGATTCCCAACCGTTTTTTGTGTCATCACCCAATTTCATATGGAAAATTGTTTTTACCACTGATCTGTACAGAAAATATTTAAAAACATGCAAAAAATTGTTTGGTAAGAGTTACTGACTTTATGATACCAAGGGGAGGTAACAAATAACGTTGACTGATGCAGCTACTGTTGCTACTGTATGAAAGAACAAATGAAAGCAAACTTGACCATTGAAAATTATATATATAATTTAGTTTTATGGTTAGGGTTACAAGTGTTGACAAAAAATTAAACAACTTTTGCTCATAATTATAAAATTAAAAAGAATGTAAATTACTAGCAACTAATAAAAAAACAGTGAACAATTTTTGTTGGTCTTGTCCTTATCTGATTTATATCTGAAAAAAGGTTATTTTGTCTGAAAATCTATTTAGGTTGTTAATGACTCTTCTTGAAAGTATAGAAAATATTGAAATATTCATTGTTTGCGGGATATTTAAATTTTATCTAAGAATGTAACCCAATTTTTCCCAATTAGCCTCCATTTTTTTTATATAGGTTCTTTGCATACCTCTTTTGTGTATTTCTTTTCAAGCAGCAAATGTTGAAATACCTTTTTAATACTTAAAATCCTATATTGGCCACCAAAATTTCTAATCACCCATCATTTTCTGTTCAGTTGCTCATCGCCTACCCAACTATTGAAATCACCCACTGGAGGGCGATATTGCCAAGGTTGGGAAACCCAGGTCTTGCACAATTTTTCATTGGCTTGGACAAAAAAAAAAAAAAACAGAAATTAGCAATTGACATCATTATATTTAGAGAATTAAGGGCTTTTCATTATGGGTTGTTGTCAATATCTGTTAATTAACAAATTTATAGCACAAAATATAAAATACTTTATTTTTACTAGAATGGCCAAATAGAGTAATTTTTGTTTGGCACACTCTTTTATTTACATCTTTCAAAATGTCTCTAATTCAGTGAATGGGTCAAAATCAAAATATATGTGGTTGTTATTAACTTTTGGGATATATATTTTTTTTATAATTGTTTTACCACCAAGCAAGGCAGGATCACTACCTGTGTGCAGGGGGTTACAGTGAGAAAAAAGGAAAAAACAAGGTGCAGGGGATATTGAAAAAAGGATAAAAGAAAGATGGGAATCAAAGAGATAGAAGATGACAATTGATGAGGCATTTAAACTTTTAGGGAGTGTAGCTATCAGGGAAATAAGTATACAGGAGGGAGTTCCACAGGTAAGAAGTGCGAGAAGAAAAACTGGTATAGGTGATGGTTACCTTTGACTATTTTGGCAGCAAAAGGATGGGACCTAGATGCCAATCTAGTAGCACAAGTCAACTTATGTATTCGGGGCCTGAGGAAAAGAAGCTCGTCAGAGCAAAAGCAACGAAAATATTTGTAGAAATAACAGAACACCCCATCAGTGAGAAAGTAACTGAAGTCAAGCTGCTAAATTGGGATTGATTATGTTGCAGATCCTGTTTTGGATTTTTCTGAGAATCCCGAGATGAATAGCAGGAGTACCCAACTAGATATGGCAACAGTATTCAATGCACAGTTTGAATGGTAGATTTATAAATGTGCAAGATGGATTCTGACAAGAAAAAACTTCCTTGCTCAATACAGTGTCCCAGCTTTTTCAGCAGTAGATGTAGCTATTGTTTTGATGTAGTCATTCCACTTGAGATTGATTGAGAGAATGAGGGCAAGGAGGCACAGTGTGTTGCTTTCTGGGAGAGACCTATGTTCATATGAAAAGATCTAGAAGCATGCCTGTTCAATATGACTTTCATTTCATCATTTGATAGGAACTATTGGATTAAATTGAACAATCGTCCAGAAATGCCATAGCTCTGTAACTTATACCAAAGGCCAGAATGCTAAACCCTGTCAAATGTTTTTGAGATATCCAGGGCAACAGCTTGGGCTTTGTCGTTTTCATCAAGTGTCTGGTATATATGTTCAGTGATGGCCATGAGCACACCAGCAGTAGACTTGGTGAGGCAGAAGCCATACTGCTTGTTAGAGAGTAGGTTGTGGGATGTAAGATGATGAACCATTTCAGCATTGATAATAGCCTTGAGTTTTTAAAAACAGGAACTACAGAGGAGGACTTTCAACAAGCGGGAAGACAGGAAGCAGTGAGGCAATATTTATAGAGTTTGGAGAGGACAAGAGAGATTTTAGGGGCACATTTCTTTAGGATAATGACTGGAATACCATCACTTCTGCTTGCCTTATCGGAGCCATGCTTAGAAATTATGTTAGAGACCAGAGATAGGGTTATATTCAGTTGAGCCACAGTTTTAGGTGGGAAGTCGGGTGTGGGTACTCCAGATGTTTCAAGTGTGGAGTTGGAAGAGAATTTGTGAGTAAAGCACTTGACCTTGTCCGCTGTGGATATAGGGATCGCAGATTGATTGAACAGAGGAGGGATCGAGAGTTTGCTATTGTTTAGCACACTAAATCTTATAATTTGCATATTTCGTATTTCAGTGGGAAATATTTCAATTGGAAAAGAAATATGCTAACCTTTATAATTCTCTATGGATCAGTAAACACTTTTTTTTGGTTTGATTTAAGTTTTTATTGTTGAGATTCCTATGTATTAGATTTAATTTCTGTTTTAGCAAACAACAATATGGTTTGACCAGAGTTTTGCAATGATCAAGTTTCCATGAAAACAGTGTAGTGGTGTAATGGAAAGCGACTTAGAATGAGAAATTAGAGAGTGGAGTTCAAATTTCAGTCAAGTTCATCACATTCACTTACATCCAAATACCCTTGAAAAAATTATGAATTTTTCTCTTTCTCTCACCATTTATGGGTTAAATAGTAGAACATGTATCTGGAAAATCATTGTTATCTCCTAGAAGTTGTTCATGCATTTTCTAAAATATTTATTTTCCAGTTTAAATATTTCTCTCTGAAATACAAAATACGCTGATTATAAAGTTTTTAAATTTGTATCGCCCCAATGTTAATAAAAATAATCAATGTTTAGATTTGAGACCATTGGATTATAAATGGTTTTGAAAGATGTAAATGTGAAAATGTTTAGAAAAATGAAAGTTATATGAATATTTTAAAAGATCTAAATGGAAGAATATTTTTAAAAAGTAAATTTATAAACATGTTTTAAAAGATCTAAATAGAAACACATTTTAAAGATATAAATATAAAATATTTTAACAAATTAAATTTATAAGCATATTTTTAAAAATCTTAATATAAATACATTTTAAAAGATCTAAATATAAACATATTTTAAAAGATGTAAAAATAAGAATATTTTAAAAAATGAAATTCATAAGAATATTTTAAAACATTTGCATAAGCATGTTCCTACGAAAACATGCTTTTTGTCATTTTATATACTTTATATTTTGGGATGTGCATTGTGATGCAGTGGATATTGGCTTGGAATTAAAAATCGGGGAGCCGGGTTCAAATTCCAGTTGAATTTGTTACATTTACTTATGTGCAAATACCCTTGGGAAAAGTATTAATCTGTCTCTTAGC
The DNA here is from genome assembly GCA_037127315.1 of Ascarosepion bandense. Taxonomy (NCBI): domain Eukaryota; kingdom Metazoa; phylum Mollusca; class Cephalopoda; order Sepiida; family Sepiidae; genus Ascarosepion; species Ascarosepion bandense. The sequence continues at coordinate 1,090,832 of JBBBDQ010000424.1, read as the reverse complement.
AAGACGGATTGGTTGGCAAACAGTCTACTGTAGAAAGTTATGACAACTTACTGCAGGAAAATATTCTGCCCAGTCAGTCATGTATTGTGTATCTCGTATGATACTTAACTGACTGATATTTTGTACGATAACTATTTTGCCAAATAGATATGGATTGACAACATGCACCATTAAAAAGCCCATAAAATTCTAAATATAAAGATCTTAATTGTCAATTTTTCTAAATTTTTCATGGTTGAACATACTTTTGCTCAATTTCTACAGGACTATATTTATTTCTCTACTTTAAGTACTAGAGATACAGAATAGTAACATTTATGTATTAAGTGGGACTGGTAACGTAATTAGTTAAGTCATTATGTATTTTAATACTTTTAAGATTTATTCAATATTTTTACTCTAACAAATATGAAATTTAATTTACCTTTTTAAAATGTGGAATGAATGAATAGTCTAAATTACGCAAAAATGAAAATAACACTGACATCTCATTTTAACAGATATATTTATTAAAGTTATACAAAAATATCTTGAACTACTAAAAAGTAAATTTATTCAATAAAATCGCCATTGGCTTCAACCATGGCCTCCAGGCAATTTAAAAATCTCCTGCAACTCTTCTGGACGGTCTCTTTGTTTAAGTTGGTGAATGCTGCCATAGTTCTTACCTTCAGTTCATTTTTGGTATTACAAGGAATTTTGTTGGTCTCTCGCTCAATTGTGTCCTATACATAATAATCAAGGTAGCTGCAGCCTGGGGAGTAAGAGGTGATGTGGTTGCAGAAATTGTCTGACAGTCATGACTGAGTTCTCCTGATTGTGTGGCATGGTGCAGAGTCCTGTTGCCAGACATGGGATCTTCCATCAGCCACCCTCTTCATCCAGGGTATCACTACCTACTCAAGGCACTTGATGTAGGCCTCTGTGTTGAGTCTGAGGCCTTCTGGGAAGTGGAATGGAGGCATAACTTTGCCATCAATAGTGATCACTCTAAATGTCATGATGTGACTGGGTATGTCATCCAACTATTTCTGAATCCTCTGCACTGTAATCAGATTGACACTCAAACACTCTGAAATGTTTATATTAGAGCTCTGGCGTGAATGCCAAGCAGTACAACGTATTGTTTCCAAATTTCTCGCAGACTAAACTGCATGTTGATGCTCTTTTCTCACAGACAGTGTTTAACTGATTTGATCGTACTGTACAGTTGACAAAATCAAAATCAAACAATACACTTGCACAAAATTTTAAAAAATATATATAATGACGACAATTTACCTATCGCACCCTCTGTGTATTTTATTTGGAAGTCAGTTGATTATGTAACCTTGGTTTCAACTTTTGGTATCTTCAGGTTTTTTATATCAAATTATTTATATGAAATGCCTGAAAATACCGAAAGGTTGAAACCAAAGTTTTGCAATTGACTAACTTTCAAATGAAAATAGTTAAAAGCTGTACATTATATATGTACTGAGAACTTTTTAATACAACTATATATTGGTCTAATTTAATTTGGAATAATAACTCATTAATAATGATTATATATTATTAATTATTATGTTAAAACACATGAAAACTATAAACTACTACAAAATTGTACATTTTGTTTTGGCATTGAAAGAACAGTGTCTTATCAGGTAGTTAACAATGATGGTAATAATAATGAGACATTTTTCTGATAATGTTGAAACAAAATGCACAATTTTGTAGTAGTTTGTAGTTTTTACATGTTCTAATGTAATAATAATATATAGTCATTGCTCTATTTTTATATTGTGCACTGTTTTAAATTAATATTTTGAATGCTGCAATTATTTTCTTTGTTCTTTGGATATATATATATATATATATATATATATATAATTTATCTATTTTTACACATTTATTACTAATACTGCATTATTATTATAATAAACATAATAATATACCCCCATAAACCTGTTCTCTCTAAACTCTACAATAAATGCCTTGCTACTTCTGGTTTGTTAAAAATCCTTTTCTGTAGTTCCAGCCTGTAAGAACTCATATGGTTGAAATGTGTCTATAATAACAAGAACAATATTTTGAAATGTGTGTATAATAACATAAGAACAATATTTTGAAATAATATAAAAATATTATTATTATTTATAAAAATCTTATTAATATTGAATTTATTATATAGTTTTAATTTTTAAATTATTAATTTGTTTAATAAAGAGAAACCTTATTTTATAGCCAAACTCTTTATGGTTATTATATTGCTACGCCTTGTATGGACAGATGACTGAGTGGTTAGAATATTAGTGTTCCAACTGTGAGACTCAGTCTTGAATCTCACCAGGGTCAATTTGTCAAGGAGGTGATTTCTTGATAATATGAGTTAAATTTGGTAGATGAAATTGTTTGGTTACAGTTGATGGTTGTGTTAACATAAAATCACAAGTCATTATGAATGAGGGTTTTATTTTTTTTAAAATGCTGATCATGCAATATTATGTGTTCTCCCTCAGAAACTGTATTTAAGGTTTGCTCAATCTAGTTGCAGTATAAACAACAGATTGGCAGTAGTTGTTCAAGGAACATTAATGTGCTTGTACATGCATCTGAACCAGGGACTAGTGAGCCACCCTAGCAGATGGATATGCTTGGAAACAAGCAGCTGGGCATTACTTTCCAATTTTAGAAACCCAATATATTTTTTTGCCTTTGTGTCAAAAGAATGTTAATGAAAAAAAATAAATGAATTTTGTATGGGAATTTTTTTTTTTTTTTAATCATATCACCCCGAGCAAGGCGGTAACGCCACTGATGTGCAGGGGGCTACGTAGGAGTGAAAAGATTGGAAAAGAGAAAGCCGGAAACCACATCCTAAACAGGGAACAAGGGATGAGCCTCTATACCTGTTCAATAGACGTGGGTGGAGTGTCAAACCGGGCGATAGTTTAGCCTATCTACTCCATTTGAAAAAAATAAAGAAAAGAGTGAAAAGATTGGAAAAGAGAAAGCCGGAGACCACATCCTAAACAGGGAACAAGGGATGAGCCTCTACACCTGTTCAATAGATGTGGGTGGAGTGTCAAACCGGGTGATAGTTTAGCCTATCTACTCCAATTGAAAAAAAAAGAAAAAAGAAAAGAGTGAAAAGACTGAAAAAGAGAAAGCCGGAGACCACATCCTAAACAGGGAACAAGGGATGAGATCTGAATCCTTTAATGTTTTTCTACTAAATTAGAATTAATCAATTTTAAGTCTCTTTCAGAATTATATTAAGCAATCTTACATTATTTATGAGAGTAAAACATCTTACTGAAGAATGAATAGAATAAAATTGGTTATTTTATAGCTTAAGTTATTAGGCTAATTACTGCTGCCATACCTGCTTTGATACTTCTGCTATTCATCTTGAGGTTCTTGACAAAATCTAAAGGAGGATCTGCAATGGAATCGATCCTGACTTAGCATCTCGACTTAGTTAATTTCTCACTGATGCATTGTAGCTTCTCTCTATCTTTTCTACAATTATTTTCATGGCAACTGCTCTGATTAATTTTTTTCTATGGTGCCCTGAACACATGAATTTAAGTGTGCTACTAGATTGGTATCTTGGTTCCACCCATTTACTGTTGAAATAGCAACTACTGCAACCACTGTTTCTACTCCAACAGTTTCTTTTCTTGTACTTCCCACCTGTGGAACTCCTTTCCATTTATTTGCTTCCCTGATAACTACAATCTTCAAAAATTTAGATATAATGCCAATCACCATCTTCTATCTTCTTGATTCCTGTTCATTTTTTGTCTTTTCCTCAATCCTCTATATACTCATTTTTTTCTCTCACTTTCACTCTCTGTAATCCCCCACTTACTAGTTGTATTCCTGCCTTGCTTGAGGTGAAATAATTTTTTAAAAAAATTAATAAATAAATAAAAAAATACTTTTTTCAAATGGTATATGTAATCTTCAAGAAAGATTAATAAAAATGGAATACCTTATTCACTCATGTAAAATTTATTTAATTATTTTTGCCAGTTTGCATCTTGCGTACAATAAATAAATGTTTGCTTCTATTTACACTGAAGTCTTTCTGATTTTACTTTAGAATGAATCCATACGAAAAGCTGAGATACTTTGTTATTTTAAGAAGTTTGATGAAGCTGAAGATCTTTATGTCAGCATGGATCGAAGGTCAGTATATGCTTATCTAAACAGATAAACAAATTTATTCTTTGTTTTGCAGAATACCTCTTTTTTTCAATCACTTTTTTTCATGAAAAGCAATCAGTTGCTGTTTGTCACAAAGAAACTGACATTCTGAGGTTTGGTTTATGTGCACAAAGATCCAAATGTGTTATTGAAGTGCAAACTTAGTCTACTGTTGGGATTGGTCAGCTATGTACTGATAATCGTATTAACTTTGAATAGTTAAATGGTGATATGCATGATTGTATGACCAATTAAACCAAAAGGAAAAAGGAAAGCATTTTTCTTTTTTCTTTTCTTTTTTAATTTGTATCACCCCATGCAAAGCAGTAAAGCTACTAAGACACAAAGGTGTAGAAGAATTAGAAACAGAAAAATTAATAATGAGTGGGAAGAGAAAATAGTAATCAGGTGGACAGTAGATAGTGATTGACATTGCATTTAGATTTTTGTGATTAAAGTTGGCTGGAAAGCATAGAGGCTGAAGGGAGTTCTACAAGCGAAAAGCATGGGAAAAGAAACTGTTAGCATTGCACTTAGGACTACATCTAGCCAGCTCAACTGTAAATTGAGATCTTGATGCCAGTCTAGGATTGTGCTGAAATTCAAAAAGTCAATGTACTCATCTGAACAATTATTTATAGAGAAAACACAGAGAGACAACCTTACAGTGGTGGGAAAGTGACTGAAGCCAAGCCTCCGGATCAGGACCCATAATATTGCTGATTCTTCTTTGGATGCATAATTCTTGAAATTTTTATGACTCCACTTCATATATTGTAATTTATTTTTGTAGATTATTAATTTATATTATTATTAGGTCTAAATCTTATATATACAAATAATGACATCTAATTAACCTAAAGCTATTTGGAGAATTGAAGAGAGTAAATAATACCCATTCTATAACAGAAATTGATCTTACTTCTAAAAGAAAGGAAGCTTAGAAACTCAAGTGTGCACTTATATTTTTGTAATATAATATAATGTAGTATAATCAAACCATATAATAATTATCAGTGTGTATTTAATTATATTTCTTGTCCCAACTTTAATGGGAAGGGAGGTAAATCAACTTAAATTTATAAATTTATGAGTGATTGCTTCCCTTAGTCATTTTTACAACCTATACAAATAAAATGTTTATCAACATTTAGATAAAATTAGTTCCTGAGCAAAATAAACCATTTACTCCTACATTTCTTAGATTGCAGTCTTATTTGTTCAAGCTTTTCATGTGAGACATTCAGATGCCTTTGACCATTAAGTGATTGTCTAGTTTCAACTTGTTCTTGTAATAAGCTTTATCATCTTCGTTTCATTGTGTCTCACTATTAAAACTTTTCCAACATTTTATTTGAATATGTGAATTATGGTATCTTGGATCAACACATCTAAATTCTCAAAATATATAATTGAATAACTATTAAGAGATAAATTTAGTGTTAATATTGTAGGTGTAGTTACAATTCTTATATTATTTAAATACACTTGTTCTATCAAAGTAGTATTAAATTTAATCAATTCCCTATATTTTACATTGTTTTGCATATTTAAGAAAATTTTGTCCAGTGAACATCATAAAATTGAAAATTTCCTTGAAGAAAGGAAGAGTTTAGAATGAGAGCAAAAACAAAAGCAGTAATTACATCTATCTCAGGATGAGATACACACATGGTTGAAGGCTGATAGGCAAAGATATTCACAAGTATTTTTGATGGCATGGGTACACTAGTCTATATTATAATATGAGCTGTGTGTGTCAATCATCACAAGGCCTTATTAGTAAGAAGAGAGATAGGTCAATTGTAAATGGATTTTTATCTTAAAGACTTATTTTCCTTCATTATTTCTTTCTTTTATATTCTTTTATATTCTCACTGAAATCAAGTATTGTCTTTTAACCATTAAAATTTTGAACTTAATAACTTTAACAAAATATTTCAATAACAATTATAAATCATAGGATACAAATGAACAGATTTTAAATTAACAACTTAACTTTTTTTTTATTTCACTGAAACAGATGTTAAACAATTTTATCTTCTCTGATTTCGTTTTTTCTTTTGTTATTTCTTTAATCATTCATTTCCTGGATCCAAGTAGCATCTCTGAAATGTTTTCTCTGTCTTTGCACGCTATCAAAACAGAATAGTCTCTTATTTCTGAATTATTTGCATGGTGTAACATACTTAATAATTAAGAAACTAAAGGAGGGACATGCTGAATTATAATAAAATATATTATTATATTTGGTAGATGTCCTATTTTTTTATTAAACAATGTTACTGACGTCTACAGGGCTAGGTAATTGAGATTTGATAAAGATGCTGTGCCATTTGCAAGGGTTTGTTGTTAGTGATCAATATTTAATAGTCAACAAGCATATGGTTGATTCTGCCACATCTCAATGTTTATTTACTCCCACAACATATCTTTTTTTCTGAAGGCTCACCTTGACATGCTTACATGAAAACTTTCCATCTTTTTCCATCTTTTATTCAGTGGGTAGCTTTTGAAGGGAAAATTTCTCATAAATAAATTTAGGAAAAGTGATTTCAATTTTTAGAATTTTTAAAAAGCTTTCTTGAGTGTGTTCTTTTTTAACTTTTATCTGCAAGCAAGATTACTTCATCAAAGACTTTGGATATATTTGTTTATATTTTTGACATGATGTATTGTATTTATTTTCACTATTTACATTGTATGGATTATTGTCTTCATTTTTGTCTTCATCTACATTCATCGTCATTGTATGCTCCAGTCTTTTTCAGGTGATTGAAGTTTAGAACTTAACTCTTTATTTCCTTCACTGGGTTAGATTGTATTAGTATAATATTATCATAATATAATATTATATAATCATAATATAATCATATTATAATCCTGTTTGTTCTTTAGTTGGCACATAGGTCATGCACTGCCTCATCAATAATGGACTATTCCATTTTGATCATGAAGAAAAACGGAAAAGACATATCAGTAGAAAAAAAGGAAGAAATAATAGCGGAGGTGATAATGCTCTCATGTGTTTAATGTCTGCTTGAGTAAAATGGAAAACATTGTCAATTTTGGAACTTTTTACTTGTACCTTCTTAATTCTTTAAATAGGGACCTGTATTCATACTTATGATTGTTATTGCAATATTTGGTTAAAGCTGTTAAACTTGAATATTTAATGATGCAATAGGTAAATTTCCATGAGTTATTTTATAGTTCTGGAACTTGTAAAGAGCTTATCTAATCCTTAACTAAAGAATTATGGTTCATTAGAAAATTCAAATAGCAAAACCTGGAAATTTTCATGAGTATAATATGATATAATAATGTAATAATAATATTTAATTTTCTGTTTGTATACATCTCTCTCTCACTCTCTCTCACTCTCTCTCACTCTCTCTGACTCTCTCTGTGTAACATGTGCTAACAAATCATTGAGAAACTTAAGGCATGGAAAATCTTCTTCAAAGAAACTAAGAATTGATAGAAAATAGAGATTCCCTGGTGGAGTGATTTTGAAAAATGTGTCTAAAACCTTGGGTAGCTTGACAGAATAGCTTATGTCCATTCCACATTGAAACACTAGTTTCCAGACAATCACCAAAGTTAAGCAACATCAAACCAGGTAAGCACCTAGATGTGGAACTGCTAAGCTTGGTTGTGCTAGTGGTGTAATGGACAATGGTTTAGAATTGTTAATTGGAGAGCCAAATTCCAATTGCTGTTTGGTTTGTTATATATTCACTTATTCACAAATACCCTTGAGAAAAGTATGAATCCACCTTCCCTCAACTATGGGCTAATTAGTAAGCCTCGTATTACTAAAACCATTATTATCTAAAAAAAATTCTTAAAATCGAAAAATATTTTCTGACTTTAACTAATTCGCAAAGAGTTATTAAGCTGCAGAATATGAATAAATGAATCAAACAATCAATTGACAAATAGATAAACAGAATGCTCAAATCTGTTCAAATTCCCTGAACTTTTGAGTAGCACAACACACACACACACACACACACACACACACACACACACACACACACACACACAGAAAATGGTATATTGAAAATTAGATATTTTTAATTACTTTATTTTGACAATTAAAATTGATGTCAATGTTCTGTATCAATTGAAGGTGAAACAATAATCTTTACTTGTACTTCCCCCACTGTCTGCCGTTATTCCCATCCCTCTTTCCATCGACTTGCACTTGATAACCTCACTAGCTGTAAGCTCCTCAACAATCATTCTGATTGCACCATTTGCCAAACAGAATTGACATCATCTCAATTGAACAAATATTTTTTGTTACTTTCTGCAGCTAGTTTTTTTGTTTTATTGAAAAATTGTCTCCAGAAATAGCTGAAAATCTTTTATCAGGAGTGGAGCTGCTAAAAGTAACTTTCACTTGATTGACAATTGATGCAGAAATTAGCCTGACTCGTAATTAACATCTTTCCAATATATCTCTTGTTCTGTTTTTCGTTTTCGTTTTTTTTTTTAATGTGACCTTACTATTTCTGTGGGTGGGAGAGAGAACATGTGTGAATGTGTGCATGTATATTTCTATGTACCTACATATACACACATAGACATAAGATTAATAAAATGAAAACCACAGAAAATTCCTTGAGATATATCCACTCACACACACTCATGTCTTTAATTTTCAAAAGCAAAATGTGTTTGACTGTGTGCATGCCTGAAGCATCTTTAGGCTGATTTCAACTTATCTTTGTATATGTAATTTAGATAAATTTAATTCTAAAAAAACAACAACAAAAAAACCATCTTAAATGCATGAAATAATAAATTTGTTTGTTTTTATAAGAAAACTCTAAAGCTTGCACAGTGAAAAACAATTTTCTTCTTTCAAGCTAAACTTTTTGAGATGTTTAGTTTGGTTTTGTAATTAGTTTTAGTAGCAACCACCAGTGTTTATGATTTTATTTTTGGTGTTTGCTTAAATCTTAATAGTTATTAAGTATAGTTCTTCATTTCAGAATAGGCTTTTTTTCTTTTCTTTTATCATTTCACCCAAAACAAGGCAATAAAGCAACCAAGATGCAAGGAGTTACCAAGTTTTAGAGAGTATGACTAAAAAAATACTATTAAGGAAAAGAATTATAATAGAAAAAGAACTAAGAAAACAGAAGATAAAGATTGACATTACATTCCAATTTTTGAAGAGCAAAGTTGACTGGGAAGTAAAAAGCCAGAAAAGAGTTCCATATGTGAGAAGTGCAATAAAAGAAACTGCCTGCATAGAACTTATAGTCACATCTAGCCATTTCAATTGTAAAATGATGAGACCTTGTTGCAAATCTAGTATTATGCTTAAATTCATAAAGTCTAGGCAAAATTTGTCAGAAAACTTACTAAGAAAGTATTTATAGAAAAGGTACAGAGAAGCTACATTACAACAGTGGGAAAGTGACTGAAGGCGAGATGCTAAGTCAGGATCAATGACATTGCAGACTAAGTAGATGTAACGAGTCACTCTCTTGGAGGTTAGGAAGGTATTTCTGAAGTGATTTATAGAGAGCAGTTTCATTTTGGAAGTGTTGAAATTAACAAGCTATTATTTATTCCAGTTAACAGCAGATTGTAGGTTGTTTTTTTGGGACCAACTGTCAATTTTACCTTATTGAATTGATCAGATTTACTTTGAAGACAAGGAGTAAATAGGTCTGGCCTCAGCATAGATGCTGAGTTGAGAACTTTTAAAACTTGATTATTACAGTACTTTCACTTTCAAATCTCATAGACAAAGTGGTAGTATTCTGTGATATCTGTGGATAAGACTGTAATGTAATGTCAGTGATGTTGGATAATATGAGAGTAAATGTTTCATACATTAATAATATGACTTTGAGTTTTGTTCTGCTTGGAGTAGGGATATACATTGTGTCAAAAAAACAAAAAAAATTATGAGGCAACAAATTACTACTGGTAAAAAAAAAACTGCTTTAAGTTTGAACATATGAAGGGACATGTGGGAAAATCTTGTAGATGTTTTCCAAGATAGCTGAAACAGCAGATGCATTAAATTTTTTAAAAAAACTAAATTAGAAGTCCTTGCTTGCTCTCTCTTTAGAAGAGTCATATCTGACCAAAAATGGAATATTGTTGCCTTATCAAGGCTAGAGCTACCCGATCATTTCTATTCGGCCATGGCAGATTTTGAAAGCTTCTATATCTTCTTGTGTGTGATGAATCCTTGTACTGATCCAGAAAGTAACTGTTACCTCGGGTCCTGTTCAATTTTTTCAAGAGTCATTTCAAACTGAAAATTGAGTATGTTGGCTGAAACTGTCCAATCTTTTCTATCAAGCTGTGATGAAGTTTGAAAGCCTCTATACCATCTTGTGCATTGATTCTAGTCAGTACCTAAGATGGGTGATCGCTTGGGAATGCCAGTTGCTGTAAGTTTAGATGTGTGGGTGGTGTAATAGATAATAGCTTGGAATTGTTAATCAGAGAGCAGAGTTTCAATTTTAGTTGGGTTCATTATATTCACTTATGTGCAAATAACTTTGGGAAAGTATGAATCCACCTCTTCTCCCTCTAGCTATGGGCTAATTAGTAAAAAAATGTATGACTAAAACCATTATTATCTCCAATAAAAAATTCTTATAATCTAAAAATATTTTCTGACATTAAATAGCCTGCAAAGAATTAATAAATTGTAGAAAATGAATGAATGAATCAATCGTAATATCACCTATCCTACATATCCTCATAATCTGCACTTACTTCTTCCTTTTACATACATACATACAACAACAATCTATCTTAAGTGGCTTTGGGGCCTTGTATTGCATGAACATTTAGTGAAAAAATAAAACAACATTGGCTACAATAAAAACAAGGATATAGTTCCCTCCACTTCCATTCTTTGTTTACTGATTTGATTAATCCTGTATACACAAGATTTGATTAATCTCATATCATCTTCTTCTATGTCTCTTCAGGACATAGGTGATTATGGCCTTCCATATCTCCCTACCCCTGGTGGCTCTTAGCATGCTTTCTCCTGTTATCCCACCTAAACCCTGCTCTGTCATTCACTTGCTCAGGCCTGTCAAGTATGTTACACACTGCTTTTCCCTGTCTCCCTTTCCCTTTATCTGACCTGTGAGTATCAGATTCTCTAATCCCTCCTTCCTCATTGTATGGAACTTTAGTTATCTTTTCCTGATGTTCAGTATTAGTTTCCTTTTTGTTTCCATCTTTTTCAAAACCTCATCATTGCTCACGTGCTTGATCCATGATATCTGCAGTATCTTTCTGTAGAACCATATTTCAGTTGCTTCAAGTTTTTCCTTCATTCTTGATGAAATTCGCTGCCATATTGAAGAATAGACATCATATGACAATCCAGTACTCTCTTCTTTGTTTCTAGTGAAGTTTTCTTATCTCTGAATACTTTACTCAGCTTCTGGAATGCATCCTTAGCCATGCCAATTCCCCTTCGGATGTCAGTGTCATATTTTCGTCTTCTGTTAGAATACTTCCCAAGTATTTCAATTTCTGTACTTGCTTGATTTTAGTATCCCTCACCTGTAGCTGGCATTTTGGGTTCCTCTTTTTGCTGATGGCCACGCATTTGGTTTTCTTGTAGTTCATTTGTAGTTTTTTCTTTCTGCATTTTCAGCTACCTTCTGTAGGAGGTCCTGTAGTTTCCTTTCTCTGTCTGCCATCAGCACTGTATCATCTGCCTATCTTATACTGTTCAGACTGCAGCCGCCAATGATGAATCCTGGCATGAATTCACGGTTTCTCAGAATAGTCTTGCTATACAAGTTGAATAGATCTAGTGAAAAGACATATCCTTGTCTTACACCCCTTTCTATCTTTGTATATCTGCTGAATTTGTTTCCTGTCTATATGCAGGAAGTTTGCTGCCAGTAGAGGTTCTTGATTACTCTAATGTCTTTCCTAAATATGTTGAAGCTGCTGAGCATTTCTATCAATTCTTTGTGATGTAATTTGTTGAACACCTAAATAAAGTGACTAACACATATTCATATATGTTACATAAAATAGAAAAGAAATGCTAGTTGGTACATAGCTTTCTTGCTTGCATGGATAGTATGTTTTCAGCAGTAACAAAGGGAAATATGAATTTCATTGGAATTTCATTAGAAAAATAATGTTTATTACTCTGAGGCTTCACTTTAGAAATGACTACAAAGTCCAAGTTCACCTAAAAACAATACTGGATGACAACTCCATATCCTCAAATTTTTAGAAATCAGTGTGTGTGCTCACACATCCTGTATCCTTGTAATTTAGCAAGGATATATGATATTGCTTGTCTTAAAATGAAAAGTACCTGAAGGACTGTTCTATTATCTTTGTATAATATTGTTGTATTCTTCAACATATTGTGTCCCTTCAGAGTGTGGGTGATCATGGCTCCCCACAACTTCCTATCCATTGTAGCAAAGTTTGTCTTTACAACTTTCCATCCTCCTCTCTGTTCCCTGTTTACACAAGCTTGTTGGCTATGTTACTTTTTGTTCCTTTCTGTTTATCTTGTCTTCATTATGTCCTGTGAATGTCCAATTTTTCAAGCCCTCCTTCCTTATGTGTTTGAGAAGTTTCAACTTTCTTTTTCTGATTCTAAATATAAGCATTCTTTTTCCATAAAACATTGTCATTACTTGCATGTTTGATTAGTGACATACTCAGCATCCTTTTGTAGAACCACATTTCTGTTGCTTCAAGACTCTTTTTTTTTATATCTGAGGAGATTATCCAGCATTCATTGCCATATAGGAGTTCTGTCCTCATTTTTTTCTGTTTTTAATGAAGTTTTCTTATTTCCTAATACTTTGCTTAGCTTTTAGAAGGCACCTTTTGCTATTCCAATGCATCATTGGATTTCTGTGTCACATTTTCTGTCCTCTATTAAAACACTTCCCAAATATTTAAATTTTTGTACTTGCTTGAAATACTGCATTGATTGAGTTCACTTTTAATGGCTTTCAAAATGTGACTTTTTTCCTCATTTGGATTAATTTCTTCTTATTCTATGTAAAGTTCTTACAGGATATAGGTAAATATGGCTCTATACAACTTTTTGTCTTTTGCAATTTTAAGTAATTTTTGATCCTTTTACTGTCCCTCTTTGTCTTTGTTTTGCCATCCATTCACACTCTTGCTAAGTAGGTTTACTTTCATCTTCATTTTGATTTTATTATTAAATGAAGCAATGTCAACTATTATTATTAATTTTTTTACTAGCATTTACTTTTATCTTCATTTTTATTAGATGAAATATTGTAAACTATAATTATTCATTTTTGACAATATTTACTTTCATTTTCATTTTTGTAAGATGAAGCATTGTCAGTCATTATTAATCATTTCTGATGAGTATTTACTTTTATACCCTTTTTTATTAGAAGAATCATTATCAACCATTATTATAATTTTTTAATAGTATTTACTGTCATCTTCATTTTTATTAGATGTAGCATTCTTAGCCACTATTAATTTTTCACTATCATTTAATCAATCTGAAAATAAAGAATAACCTCTTGGTGAGATTCAAACTCATGTCATGTTTACCTCATGCAACCTTGGTAAATGACCAGCTTCATTAAACATTATGCTACAAGAAATTTGCAGTGAAACCAAATGTAACATGTAGCTTATTATTTCACAACTTCTCATGGTATTATATTAGTTTTTGTTTATACACTGGTTGTACTAGTAGAAACAGTATATTTTATTTGCACTTTCAATTAAATGATCATTATCAATAATTATTATTATTTTGACTACTTTCATCTTAATTTCTTAGTTACTTTGTATCACAATTTTATTTGCACCATCTACACAGTACCATTGACAGCTGAATAAAGTTACGATAAAAAGCAACTAAAAATTATGATAGAAGCAAATATTACATAAAATTAATAATAAGGCTCGATAGAGCATTTTATTAGAATTCGGCATGTTGCTGACTTTATTTTGGGATTGAATTTTTTTTTCTTCTTGGATTTGAAATTATTAAACAGAGTTTTATTACAGTTTTGTATTGTTTTCATTTTCATATTTAATCATCAAAGAGTATAGTTAGGTGACAAAATGATCATCGCAATTAGCATTTCGTTATAAGGAAACATTCAATATTCATTGACTGAGCAGCCAGTACTACCATCCATAGAAATTTATAAAATCTCTTCATTAAATTAATTTTTCAGGAAAATAGGTTTCTCAAGTTCAACAACTGTTATTGTTCTTCTCAGTATTGGTGGGGGTTTCCTTCCTAACCTTTTATTTGAAGTGATGTAGAATGTCAACATCTTGATTATGTTGTTATTTTCTCTTCAAGTTACATGTGCTATCTATTTTAGTTTTTGCTATTGCTGAAAGTCCTCAAGCTATGTGATTTTTGTTATTTGGTATAGTTCTTCGTTTGGGATTTTGTGGCACCAGTCCACGAGGTTTGAAGAAGTATGGTCATAAAATAATATAGAAATTTTTTAAAAATAATTTTACAATTTAATAACAGAGAATGAAATCATATAACATGACAGAGTTAACACATTAATTTCTGAAATGTTATGGCATTTATTAATTTTATTTTTAATATCTATTTTTTTCTTTATTAGGTACCTCCAAAAATTGTGAATTTCACAATTATTTTTTTTTTAACAAAATTAGAAAACTAGGAATTAAAATATAAAACTTGGTCTAAATTTTGAAGGGATGATTTGCAAAGCCTGTTGAATGTTGAAACGTAGGGTATAGAAAACACAGAAGTGTGATGAAAGAATTGTACCCTGCCGAAAATGTTTATATAATTTTGTTTTTTTCCTGTAAGGAACGCAACCTTTGAAACATGTGATATATTTTAATGATATATATCACGTACAGCCACCCATAAAAATAAAATACGGGTCATCATACACACACAATTAAAATGTTTTAATTATCTTAAAAATCAAATAGCTCGATTATTTTTAAGCATTTCAATTAGTAAATATAGTCTTCATGTATTAACTTAACAACCTAGCGTGAACGATGAAGGAGAAAATTTTAAAACATTTTTTAAACTTTATAAATTATTATAATAATAAATAATAAAAATAAAAACAATTCTTGTAAAAATTCATTATTCATTGAAAATAATTTTTCTTTTCAGACTATGATATCCTTAATATATATTGTTTATAAAACCAATTAAAAGTTTATCTAAATAAAAAATGGCATAGTTTTATTCTAATTTTTTTTTTTGACAATTTGAAGCAGATTTTCTGAAAAAAGGCTAATTTAGAAAAAAAAAGACAGTTGATTACCATTCTTCAATGACCCCTGAATTTAATTAATATTAGGTATATGAGCAAATTCTTGAAAATCTCTAGACATTTCAGGAAATTATTTGGTGTGGGGGTAACATATGTAAAAAAAAAAAAATTTACCGAGATTTTCTAAGGATAATAATTATTTCAAAAATGATTTCAGTCATTTATGAATAAGTCCTGAATTTTTCATAAAAATCCTACTATTATTTGATTTTTGCAAGAATTTCCAAATTAATGTGTCTTTCACTAGCAAAAAAGTGCCTTGCATAATATTACGTTTGCTGTTATAAACCCTTGTAAAAATTACATCACTTACAGATTAAGAAAAACAAGGTTTACTACCAAAATTTCAACATGTTAGAAAGAATTAAAAAGTTTTAAAAATTAATTAAAAAATACTTTGATACTTTATGTTTGTTCTGTTGTTTTTTTTTTCAAATTCTTTTAACTGTTTCAGTTATTATCAATAACAATGTGCCGTCAATGTGGTAAACAAGATTCTCATGGAGAAATACCAATAACATGTAAGCAAGATTTCCTAGAGAAATACTAATAACAAGTAAGCAAGATTCCATGGAGAAATACTTATAACACAAACTTTCAACATTTTCTTATTTAAAGTGAAATTTCTGTAACCAACAATACCCAGCTTCTCCATGCTGAAAGAATTAAACAGACCTTATCAGTTGTATTTAATAAAACTTGTTTGGATGAACACTTCTTGCCCTAATATACCTTTTATATATATATATATATATATATATATATATTAGTCATCCACATACAAGCCTGTTTTGCTGTATCACAGCTCATCAGTGTGGCTAGACACATCCACTTGCTTCTGGCCAGGATCAAAACTCGACCAATTTGGTGTCAGTCGCAGTCACTACTCCCTAAGCCATAGGCACATGGAATCAGAGAAGGGAAATTTTAACGTGTTGTATATAAGTAGTGTATACACACGCCAGTCACCGAAAGAACTCTATTCATTTTGGAAGAGTAATGCTTTTATTGCAGAAGTGGAAACTGTTTTTAAAATTTTCTTCTCTATACACTATCGGCCATAATTATTAGTCCACCCCAGTGTCTTAAAAAATGATGTATTTCATACTATTTTTTAGTATTTATTGCCAAGTGAAGGAAAATAGAATGGTTCTTTTCTTAATACTGCACAATAATATGTGCCTCAAATGAATTTATAAATATTTAATAATTACCTACATTGAAATCATCAATGAAAGAATGAAAAAAATTTAGGCTGATTTGGACAAGTTTATCTTTGCTTCCTTGCCTTATAAAATTTTGCAAAGTAATAATAACAAAAGAACCATTCTATTTTCATTTAGAATTATCCACTTAAAAATAGTATGAAATACATCATTTCTTTTAAAAAACTAAGGTGGCCTAATAATTATATATATATATATCAGTCAGTTAAGTGCCATACGTGATACACGCTTGGGCAATCATGTCTCAAAAGAGACATGACTGACTGGGCAGAAGATTATCCAGCAGTAGGCTGCCATTGCTTTCTGCGGTAGACTGGTTGCCGACCAAGGCTATAGAACCCAATCTGTCCTGCCATTTAACCCATAACTGGAAGGAAGAGACAGATTAATACCTTTCCCAAGGGTATTTGCGCGGAAGTGAATACAATAGATTCAACTGGAATTCGAACTCGGCTCCCGGCTTCTGGTTCCGAGCCGATATCCACTGTACCACAACGCACATATATATATATATATATATATATATATATATATATAACATAAATTTAGTGTATCGAGGCAGCAGATAATTTTCTAAACATATACTGTTAAATATAAGAGACAATGAATGTCTATTATGTTTAATCATGACCCATTCTAAACATTGTATTTTGGCTTTAATTTCAGGTGAAATAAAGACAAACATTCTCCAACATTTGGATAATTTTTTATTAAGTTGGTTCTAAGTTTTCGGCTCACATGATCCATCTTTATGTCATCTTTCTGATCAGAGTACAATTAAATAACATTTCTTAGAAAAAAACATAGCAATATAGATAATATCAGACAGATTTTAGTCAGCAACATAATAATCCTCACTTATACACACAGTAAAAAGAACCTTCAGATATTGGAGGCCATCTACATTAAATCTAAACAACCAACACTTAATAAAATCACATTTAAATCAGGTCATAACACATTACATTGCATTTAAATATATGGTTCTCTTATCATTTCAAGCTTTCACACAGTGTGACATCATAGAACTGCATTACAAATTTACGCACTGCATTTGCTATTTTTGGTAACTGTTATCATTGCCTAGCAAAGTTTTATGTCAACGCAAGATAAAATCATCACTGATGGTGGATGTTTTTATGTTAATGTCCTTGTAACCTCTCTGAAGCTTAGGACCAACTTAATAAAAATTTATCCAAATGTTGGAGAATTTGTCTTTATTTTCACCTGAAATTAAAGCCAAAATATGATGTTTAGAACAGCTCATGATTAAACATGATAGACATTCATTGTCTCTTATATTTAACAGTATATATTTAGAATATATAGAACATAATGCATGTTTTTAGATTATCTTTGCTTTTGAAATGGTTCAAATATCAATATTACATTGGAGTTTTCTTTCTGTAATTTAAATTAAGAAACCATTGTATGACCAAAAAAGGAGATAAGATTCATTATATTAATTTAATCTCAGTAAATATTTACTAAAAACCATCTCATTAAATATGGACCTGTGAAGCCTAGAAAGTTTGGTCCCTAAGCAATTTTTGAGCAAATTATATTAAACTTATATAATTATACTTAAAGTTTAAATGAGTTTTAAAGTTATATCTAGCACCATTAAAGTCCTTCTATTTAGCTTCAGTCAATTGAAATTACTTTGCTTCATCAAACATTCGTAAATTACTCAGCTTAGCTTAGTCTGCATGAGAATAATGTTAAAAAGGAGGTTGCCTTGAAGCAATCTCTTTAAGATCTGATCAGCAGTGAGACACCAATGAGTGAGCTTTGGCGATTGTCACATTCACAATGACCAAGCAAACAAATTCTTCATATCTCATGATTTTTTTTTGATTTTTTTGATTTTTTTTTTTTGTGGGGGCATGTTGCAATATCCAGGTCTGTCAGTTCAGATTTTGCAAACTGGCTTTTCCAAAAGCTAAAATTGCCACAAGATGCCTTGGACAGCATATAGCAATCCTAAGAGAGTTTGCAAAATAGAAGGTACACTGAGATAAGTATGAGGTACCAAGATGAGTATTTTGAAGAGAGATAAGGCATAATGCATATCTAATTGCCTTAGATCAACTTTTGTTTTCCATTAATGTTAAATGGTTAAATATTTTCTTGACACATTTCATAAACAGAATGGATCTACTTGCCTTGAAATTTGGCTTTTAAAATCACAGATTTAAATTCTCTCAGCTATCCAGCAGAACAATTGCAACCAATTCAATGAAAATTAACTCCATTTACAAACAGATAACCCATGAACTGTGCATCTTATTCTGTAACCCACTATCTCAGGTGGCTCTCAGGCCTTGTACAGGCTGAATATCATTGTAAAATAAAAAATTATTTTATCATATTTTTTTAATCATCATAAGAAATAAATGAAGCAAAAAAAATGAAGGAAGATTTTTTTAATTTAATAATTATCCATTCAAACACTAAAAACATCAGGGACATCTTTAAAAACATTAGGAGAATTTCTAAAGACTAAATGAATTTTTATTTTTAATCCAACATATTTTTGTCACTTTAAACGTTATTTTTAGTAGATACCTATATTTGAATAAACAGTGTTTATTTTGTCTACTGGTTCATGCAATCAAGAAAACTTAATAAAGAAAATGCCAAAGGACACCTTTTTTTATTATGTTTTTTCAAATATGCAGGCCAGTAGATGAAATAAACACTGTTTAAAAAAAATGTGACATTCTCCTCAAATCTGGGTATCCACTAAAAATAACATTTGAAATAATAAAAATTAGAAGAATTATCATAAATATTCTCATTAACTAATTGATCTACACCTGTACATATATTTGCTTTGCTTGTTGCATTTTGTTTTTGTTTTGCATTTGGAATATTTTTTCAACTGCAAAAAAAAAAAGGTAAAAGAATAAAAAAAAAAGAGAAAAAAAAAAAAGAAAGTAAAAATCAGTGAGGAGATGTTTGTTCCCAAATGGGATGATGTCAGTTTTGTTCAGTAAATGGCCCTGTCAAATTGATTGTTAGATGAACTGACAATTACTGGGGTTATCAAGTGCAAGTCAATAGATGGAGAGAAGGGTGACACACAGACGGGGGGGGGGTAGCAAGTAGACAGAGTGAAGGGAACAAATGGGGAGATTACTAGTCTCATAGATCTTTGACACAGAAAGCAGCTAAGTGATCTTACACAATATAAAACAGTTCCATTTGTATTTTATGTAAGTATACTTATTTATATGCCAGTACAAAGCTTATTCATTTACATGAGACATCATCATAAAGTCTGCACTATATACCAACATAAGGCTTTTAAGTAACAATATGAGGCTCATTCTTTGTGCTTCATAGTCTTAATAAAGACTTCAAAAGCTTTTCCATTTATTTATCAATACAAAATCTATTTCATATTATATATTGCACTGACAAATTAACCAGATGTTACCTGAGCTAAATCTCTTAATAAATCTCTTAGATATTAAAAATAAAATTAATAAATGCCATAACATTTCAGAAATTAATGTGTTAACTCCAGATGTTACCTGAGCTAAATCTCTTAATAAATCTCTTAGATATTAAAAATAAAATTAATAAATGCCATAACATTTCAGAAATTAATGTGTTAACTCTGTCATGTTATATGATTTCATTCTCTGTTATTAAATTGTAAAATTATTTTTTAAAAATTTCTATATTATTTTAATTTTTACTTTTCATAAAACATCTCTAAACATAAAGCTATAAAGCAAAACTAACTAAAACTGTATAAAATATTTGATAACTGCTGAAAATATTGCGTTAAATTTTCAATTTTACTATATAGTTAAAAACCAAAAAAATGTAATGTATGATTAAGTTACACAAATTATATCAAATTTGTCTTCCATACTTAGCATTTTTTGACAGTTTCCGTCTGTCATGTCAATTATCGCTTCTGATAAAACTATGATAACCCCTGATAACAAGCCTACTGTAATTAAGAAATGCTTTTATAGTACATTTCAAGCAGTAAGCAAGTAATACTTGTTTCAAATCAGATTAAGGTAAGTTTAAATTTGCTAATTTGAATAAAATACTGTGTCAGGTATATTTTATTTCTGCAAGATTTTTTAAAACTGAGAATTGGCTTCTATTTACAAAATGCGTGATCAATGAAAAATGGCTAAAAAGTTGAAATTTTTTTTAAATCAGAAAAATTTTAGATTCCAATCAATATAATTTTGGTTTGAAATACACTAGAGTATTTTCCTTACTGGAATTAGTAAATTTATTCTCTTGGTTTTCAATTGAAGCTAAAATTAAAGCTTCAAGAAAACTTTTTTTTATTTTTAAAAATTCAATTTAAATTTAGGTATCGAAAATGAGTGAAGTTACCTACATTTTTTATTAAATACACATGAAGATTAAACTTATATTTTAATCCAATGGGCTTTCAATTCATGTCCAGTAAATAATTATGAGGTTTGAAATTTTTCTTATTTACTTTTTATATTAACTGTGATAAAAAAGGAGCTCAGCCAACATATTCCATGAGCCATATATTAAAGGTCAAAGAATTGCATGTGGCCTGCAAGCTGTGGTTTGACCACCCCTGTGATATACAACATTTTATTGAAAAATTGGAAAAATACAATATAAATTTAAACAGTTGAATTTAATAAAACTTATTTGAATATATATATAATGGTCATATACTCTCATTTTTTTTTCTGAGTACACCTGTCTGTTAAGGCATTTAGCCAATGTCACAAACACCTACTTGGGAACATTTGTATTTGTTTATTAGCCACAGTGTGCAGCTGAAGTTTATACTGCAGCTTTGTTGAACATACCTTAGTTATAGTTTCTGGAAGAGAGTGCATAATCCATTATGATCAGCAGTTTGAACAATGCCAGTATACTTAAACCCTCAGTCATGATGACTAGTGACTTTGTGCTACCACAATTTCCAAACAATTCCATACATCCAATTTCACTCCCAAGGCTTGGGTCAAACTCTGGTATAGTTTCCAAGCATTTTACGAAGGTGGCACAGACTGATAACATGCAGTCAACAACCTAACAAATTGACCATGATGAGATATAAACCAGGGACAAATGATCATAAAGTGAACATTTTAACCACTAATCACTTGCTCTCTCTCTCTCTCACACACACACGCACACAATATGTGTGTATATATGTATTAGGTACCTTCACATTTTCACTTAAAAAACAGCATAGTATCATGAAAAAATTCCAAACTTAAAGTTTTATCATCAAAATATTTGTTATTATTAAGAAGAAAGAATAAAGTAGTTTTAATTATTTTTTAATCCTTTCTAGCATGTTCAAAATTTTGGTTAAAAAGCTTTTTTTCTTTTTCTTTTTTTTTTTTTGCATTAACATGGAGCCAGAGCTGACTATGGGAACTTTATTGCCTTTATTTCCAGTGAAAAACACATTAAATTAGGAATTCTTGCAAAAATCAAATAATTGTCAAATTTTAATGAAACTTTCAGTACTTATTTACTTATTTATGAATGTATCTATGAAATTATTATTTTCATAAGATCTTGGTAAAAATATTTTTTCTTTACACCTATTACCTCCCTCTAACTTAATTTCATGAAATTTTTAGAAATTAAATTGAGTCTGCAAACTTTGTTTTATTAGTTGAATGCAGGACTCCTTGGAGAATGTAAATCATCTAATTTTTTTTCAAACAGTTACCCCTTTCTCGAAAAATCTTCTTCAAGTAATAAAGTAAAAAAAAAATGCAATAAAGCTATGACAGTATTTAATTAGATAAGCTTTTAATTGATTTTATGATTAATATATATTAAGGACATTATTGTCTGAAGAAAAATATCTTTTGTGATAAATAATGAATTTTTTCAAAAAGTGTTTTCATTTTTCCTTTTTTAAATTATAAGAGTTTATAGTTTCAAAAATCTATAAAAAATTCTTCAAAACTTTGCTTTAGGTTATTAAGTTATTAAGTGAAGATTATATTTGCTAAATGAAAATTGAAAAGCTTAATACAAATCAGTACACCCTAGGATTTTTAAGATAATTTGAAACTTTTTTCATGTGAATAAAATGTGCCCATTTTGAAAGTATGGGTGACCTTCATGACATTACCAGAAAATAAGATATATGACAATAGTAAATGTTGTATACCTACCTGTATACAGGAATGGAATGTTCTTATTCTCTTATATATGTGGACACTATTGGAGTGGTAAAGTAATTACACTGACTTGTAGTTACTAGCGTGTGAGTTTTGTATTTGTGGTATACTATTATCCCCAACCTCTGTTTTGGTGATTACTCACACAGTAACCTTTTAGGGTTACAAGAGTAAATTAAAAGTCATCATTCCTATAATTAGATTACTGAGAATATTTCCAATATTTCACTGCTACTGTTTGTTTTAAAATCTGTTTTTCTGCTTTTTTTTAACAAAGTAAATAATACTTGTTTCAAATCAGATTAATTATACTTTAAATTATTAAATAATTTATTTAATTATACTTTAGCTACTATTCCTCAAATAAAGTTTCAGAAAAGTATATTTTAATTTTGGAAGATTTTTTAATTGAGAAATGACATTGCAATGGAAGATGGCTAATAATCAGTTTTAGAAAAGATTTAAAAAATATTGATTCCAATCAATATAATTTCTATTTGAAAAATACTCTACAGCATTTTGCTTAAAGGAAATAATAAATTTAATCTTTTTGCTTTCAATTAAAGCTAAAATGAAAGCTTCAAGAAAGCTTTTTCACTTATAAAAATTCATTTTAAAACTTAGGTATTGTGAAAAATGTGATGATACCTAATGTAGATACATATAAGGTGCTAACCAAAAATTTTGATAATTTGATCATGAAAAAATTGATTTGCTAATGTCTACATTCCTCTCTCTGCTTGAAAT
Source organism: Ascarosepion bandense (assembly GCA_037127315.1). Classification (NCBI taxonomy): domain Eukaryota; kingdom Metazoa; phylum Mollusca; class Cephalopoda; order Sepiida; family Sepiidae; genus Ascarosepion; species Ascarosepion bandense. Next base: position 1,067,174 of record JBBBDQ010000424.1, on the reverse strand, counting down.
TAGTACACCTGCCTGTTATTTGCACAAGGCTTACTGCTAACAAAGGCTAGCAGAAAGAGTTTGTACTACATTCTTCTGTTTGTATATGCTGTTCAATTTCCTTGGACTTTTAGGTTGCATCTTGTATACATGTGTTTATATAAAAATCTGTTTATATGTTTATGTCTGCATTTATTTTTATATATTGTATATATTTAAGTATGTATTGATTTATATATATATATGTGTGTGTGTGTGGTTATATACTTATGAATTATATATAATTTTTTTCTAAAATGTAGTTAATTAAAAGATCAAGCCTTACAGCTACTGCAGTTTTACCTATGGATCATCAGGCAGTAAAAGCTAGAACATAATTTGCCATAATACAAATTATGGATATGTTGTCAGTGATAGGAGGCAGAAAAAGTGGCATGGTATAACTACAAAATTTCTTAGTATAACTACTACATTCTACCCTGATTCCAGGAGGAATTTTTTTGTGTGTTTGCACACTGCCATCACTTTTGATCTTGCTTTATAAGCCAAAACTGTGTTTTTTTTTTTGTTATAACCCATTTTACATTAAAGCTGTTCTTCTTTTTTACTTAATCTCTTACTTTTATATCTTATCAAATTGAAGGATGTTTTATCATTGGAAAATTCTTTTTCAGTGTTCCTTCTTCAGAACCAGTATACACTTCCTTGAGATTTTTAACTAATTATATTCTTGCCTTATACATGATGTTTTTGGCCATGCAGTTACCCTTAAGAAGTCAATTTGGAGTATCTTTTCATGGATTTTTTTATCCAATGTTATTTCATATTTCTTATTACTATAAACATTAAAATTTAGTGGGTATACTTGTTAGGGATGTCTACTCAAACACATGTTTGATGTTTATAGTAAAGAAAATATATATATATATGTTTCATATGTTTTACCAGATCAAAAATTTTTAAATCAGTTGTATTGACCAACTAAGAGATGAAAGACAACACCTAAAAGTGTCAGTAAATATTCCTGTTGCTGTCCTGAAATCCTTGCTGTTGTACAAAATGTGAACTTGTCTGCAGTGCACTAGCTGGACATGTATTTAATATATTTAATTTTCTATATATACTTAATTAAATACATTATTAAAAATTGAATACATATTTAATGTCTCATATATATCTTATATTAAATTTATATATGATATAATATTTAAGATTTCATGCCTACTTAATATAATGTTTGATATTACATATAAGTTTAATATTCCATAATATTAAATTGTACATATATACTTAATATAATATACAAGTTTAATGTTCATTATATCTTTAATATAATATTTAATATTCCACATTCCTATATATATAATACATTATAATATTTAATAATCCATACTTTAATGTTCCACATATTGTTGTTATATAATGTATTTAATATTTCATATATACTTAATTTATTTGTCTCTATTTCTGAGATGAGGTATTGTAATTATTTACACTATTTACATTATTTGGACTGTAGGACAACAGCCCAAACAATGTAAATAGTGTGAATAATACATAATTTAATATAATGCAACATTTAATGTTCCATATATATGAATATAATATTTAATATTCCTTATATAATGTAATATTTCATATCTCATAAATATTTAATATTTCACATATATAATATTCCATATATATTTAATATATTTAATTTTCCAACTATATTTGATGAAATATAATATTTAATTTTCTGTATATATTTATTTTTTCATATATATTTAATATGGCATAATAGTTAATATTAAATATATGTATGATATAACATTTAATATTCTAATATTCCACATTTATTCAATATATTTTATATATTTAATATATTATAATTTTTAATATTCTATACATATTTGATGTTCCATGTATTGTTGATATATTATAATGTATTGTTAATATAATATTTCATATATACTTAATTCAATACAATATAAGATTTCATTTTTCATATACACATTTAAGATAATTGAATATTTATTATTCTATATATTCCATACTTGATATTCCATATATTTATCATATAATATTTACTATAATTGTTAATATTCTATATATATTTAAGATAATATATATGAATTATTAAATGTTATTACATAATATTTAATAATATTTAAATATTGTAACATGATATTTAATGTTCCATATATATTGTCTGTTAGAATGTGATACGGAAATTATTTAGGGATTTGTTGGCTAATTTCATTCTGTTGAATTTTTATAAAAGCTAGCATTGAATCAAAGCTTGAATATGAAACTTTATTAAGAAGTAGGAAAGTACGTTTTATTGTAGGTCAATTTCCTTAACTTTATAGCTTTGTTTACATCTTCAAAGAGTAACTGTCAACACTGATTTGAGGATCTTAAACGAGAACTTAAAAAATAATAATCTCCGATATATATATATATATATATTAAAAAAGGATTAATTCAAAGATGTTGAATAGCCATTTCGATATGAAGATCCCATTTTTTAATATTAATTAGGATCGGGTTTTTTGGAATTTACCTTCCTGCTTTCTTCCCTTGGATTGAAGTATCTGAATTAAAATATATATATATATATATATATATATAGTGTATTGAGGCAACAGATAATTTTGTAAACATATGCTGTTAAATATAAGAGACAATGAATGTCTATTATGTTTAATCATGAGCTGTTCTAAACATTGTATTTTTCACCTGAAATTAAAGCCAAAATGCGATGTTTAGAATGCCTCATGATTAAACACAATAGACATTCATTGTCTCTTATATTTAACAGTATATGTTTAGAAAATATATATATGAGAGAGAGAGAGAGAGAGAGAGAGAGAGAGAGAGAGAGAGAGAGAGAGAGATTAATGAAAATGGTTTGTTTTTATGAATTATTTCCATATATATATGTCAAATGATGTGCACACGGATTAATGCCAACTTAAATTTATCCAAACAAAAAATATCTTAAAGTGGATGTTTATAAAGGTAAATAACATAATTTCAATGTTAATCAAAAGAAAGTGGCTTTTTACTATTCCAGTTCTGATCAAATATTTCCAATTCTTTTGAAAAGACCATCTTTAAATATAAAAGAATTGAAGATGTTTGTTCCTAAATGGGATGATGTCAGCTTTGTTTGGTACTACAGGAGGATTGTTGGGGAAGTGAAGATTACTGGTGTTATCAAGTGCAAGTCAATAAAAGGGGAGGAGACAGACAAGAGGTACCTGGGTAGGGATTCAGAATTCAAGGTCTTTTCTATCTGTGTACATCTGTTTATGTACATGTGCAAGTATGTATATAGCCATGTATGCATGCTTTATATGCATCCATATGTGTGTGTGTGTGTGTGTGCACAGCATCAATATATGTTTTAGAATTCTATTTTGTGTGTATTAATATGTACAGATAATGTGTATGCATATCTAGATGTATACAAAGGGCAAGATACCAAAAAATGGAACAGTTAAGATCATTTTCAAATTTGATTGTCAATTTCTGGTGTCATTTAGTGCAAATGGCATTTGCACTAAATGACACCAGAAATTGACAATCAGAAAGTGCTACTGGCAAGAACAAAAGCCTCAGCCTCACTTGTCTCTATGCCACCATAAGTGATCTTGTAATCTTGTCATGTGTCAGGGGGACATGCATTGTCAAAGTGAGGATGATACTGTGAATATATCCTGCTCGATAGGTGGTGTGAAAGGTAACCAAACTCACTTAATATAACAGAAACATCTGATAAACAGAGGTTGGAGAGTCATAAGATATTAACAAAATTTAAGCGCATGTTTTTATTGTTACATACACAATGGAATTTATGCACACTTTTTTATATATATTTTTATTGTTACATATTTTCTTTCAAAAATGTTTTATAAATGTTAACACATACACATACTCAATAATAATAACACAATACAAGGATGTCTATTCAAACATGTGTATTTGCTAAGTATAATCTTTATAATAAGAAGAATTAATATTGGATTAAAAATAAAATTCATTCATTCCTTAGAAATTCCTTGGTTTAGCTTTCAGATATGAAAACAAAGTTAGCAGATATGTGCTTTGAAAGTTCTCAATGCATTTCTTATAAAGGTTTAAATTGAGCTTTGCTTCGCTATGAAGTATTTCATGGCTGATCAGTCTAAAGCAAACCTAGCTTAAAGTTGGTTTCCCCAATATAAGGAGGACACTGATTCAAACTCAGTCAAAAGCATAATTTCTTTCTTTATTTTGTATCTATTAAAAATAGCATTTTTAATTGTAGCTTGAACATAATCTTCAGGCCAAATAAGAAAAATAGGTAACACATCACTCAATGAATCCCAGGCTTAACTAATAAAACAACAACTTTTAGGCAAAAATCAACTTTACTCATCGACTTAGTCTCCTTCTAGGGTGATATACTGATTCCAATGCTTCTCTAACAATTCGATGCTTTTTTTTGTAGAAAGATTTGTCTTTGGCCTCAAAATATGCCCCAGTTTCTAATATCACTTCTTCATTGGAGCCATATCTCTTTCCTTGGAGTGTTCTTTTAAGGTCTGCAAACAGCCAGTCATCGCTGGGGGCCAGTTCTGGAGAATAGGGTGGATCCGGAAGCAATTTGAAGTTCAATTCATGTAGTTTTATCATCATTGCGATCAACTTGGGATATGGTGCGTTGTCTTGGTGAAAGATCACTTTTTCTTTTTCATTTGTGGCCATTTTTTGGCAATTTCTTCCTTCAAACACACCAATAATGCTATGTAATATTTACTATAGATAGTTCTTCCTTTCTCAAGGTAACTGATGAACAAAATACCTTGCAAATCCTAAAATATGGAGGCCAAAACCTTACTTACTGATGTTTGCGCCTTTGGTCACAAATTTTCAAAGCAAGAGAAAAATCTGAAGTTAGTGTGTTGATAAAGCTTTTTGATGCTGCTATCCACTTAGCTGACTGCTGATTTGACTCTGGAGTAAAGTGGTGGAACCATGTTTCATCCATTATCGCATATTTATGCAAAAACTCCTTGTTGCATTAAAACAGTTGCAAACAATGCTCTAAAGCATTGACATGTTGTTTTTGATCAACTGTGAGCAAACGCGGTAGCCACTTTGAACACAATTTTCTTATTGACAAATGTTCATGCAAAATGGTAAATACACTGCCTTCTGATATGTTCAACTCCTCTGCTATCTCACGTAACTTCAATTTACGATCGACCAAAATGAGTTTGTAGATCTTTTTGGTGTTTTTCGGGACAACTGCCAATTTTGGGCAACCTGAGCATTCAGCATCATTTGTGTCTGTACAACCATGTTTAAAGTCAGCATGCTACCTCTTAACCGTTGTTTCCAACAGAGCAGAGTCTGAATAACACTCATTAAGCCATTGCTTTGCTTGAACAGTATTTTTTCCCATCAAAAAGCTTTATCAACACACTAACTTCAGATTTTTCTATTGCTTTGAAAATTTGTAGCAGTAGCTTCACTTAAATAACTGTAATTTGTAAACTAATAATCTGATTGAGCCCAAATTTTGTCACATATCATCTGAAAGTTAGTACTTCATAAAAATCACATGGATTTTTTATTGGTGGTGCCATTTATATGTCAGGTCTGGGGCTTATTGAATGATGTGTTATATGATCAGTGTAAAAGTTTTAATAAATTTATTGATTATTCATTTTAATAAAAATATAAAACCTATTATCTTGTATGGACAAGATTTTTGTCCTTTTTTTTCATTTGTCAATTTTTCAATTCTTTTTAACGAAATCACATTTGCTTCACTTAGAATATTTTTTCTCCAGAACCTGTATTTGCTCAGTTTCATATCTGAAAAGTAAATAAAGCAATTTCTAAAAACAGTGGATTTATTTTTAATCTGAAATTTTTTTATTACTTAAAATTTTGTTTTAGTGGATATTTCATATTTAAAATAAATGCCCCATTTTTATCTCAGGTTTTTCCTCTTGTCCTCTGTGTCATTGCTCTTCAAGTTGTTGGCGATCATGAGTTTCCACAATTTCCTGCTCTTTGCAGCTCCAATAATAGATTTCTTATCTCTCCTAAACCTTGCTCCACCATCCATTTATTCAAACTCACTAGGTAGTTTATGCATTGTTTTACTCTGTCTTTTCTACCTTAAATCTGTCCTGTGAATATTAAATTTTTCAAGCCATCTTTCCTCATTATGTGCTCTAGAAATTTCAACTTCCTTTTTTGATTCTAAGTATGTATCCTTTTTGTTTCAATGTTCTCTAAAACTTTGTCATTGTTCACATATTCAGTCCATGGTATTCTCAGCATCTTTCTGTAGAACCACATTTCTGATGCTTCAATTCCCTGCTTTTTCTATGAGCAGATTGTCCAGCATTCACTATCATATCTTCTTCTTCTTCTTCATGTGCCATGTCTCTTCAGGATGTAGGCAACCATGGACTTCCACTTGTCCCTGTCTCTTGTCACTCTCAATATTTTTCCTCTTGGTATCTCTCCCAAACTCCACTTTGCATTCTTTTGTTCAAGCCTGTTAAATATATCTTGTGCTGCTTTCTCCTGTCTCTCTTTCCTTCTATCCATCCTGTGAGCATTAGATTCTCCAGACCTCTTTCCTCATTATGTGTCCCAGGAATCTCTACTGTCTCTTCCTGATGTTAAGTATGAGTTTTCTTCTCATTTGCATCCTCTCCAACACCTCATTGTTACTCATGTGCTCAGTCCATGGTATCCTCAGCATCCTTCTGTAGGACCATATTTCTACTGCCTCAAGCCTCTTCTTCATCCTTGAGGTGATTGTCCAACATTCACTGAAAGACTGATATCACATAATAGTCCAGCACTCTTTTTTTGTTTCCAATGAGATTTTCATGTCTCTCAGTACTCTGGTAAGCTTTTGAAATGCGTCATATAGGAGGACTAATATTACATAACAGTTCAGTACTCTTTTCTTTGTTTCTAACAAATTTTTCCTGTTTCTTAATAGTTCACTTTGATAGATATGCATGAGAATGAGCGAGAGAGAAAAAAGGTTTGTGTATATAACATTTGATATTCATATGTATGTAGAGGTGACATAAATAATAGGTGAAGGTTCAATGAGTTTGCAGAAAAGGCTAACAGATATCTGAAGTTTTGGAAACCAGATTTACTATTAAAATAAAGAAATGCCTTTTGAAATTTGCATTAATGGTTGGACCACCAAGAAGAATGAGGAAAAACAGTAGCAGAAGACTGAGTGGTCATTCAACCTCCTTTTCTAGATGCTCCCCTCCCCCAAACTGAATTGAATCAAGATTAGAATTACAAGTCACTGGCAGTTGCTTGTGTTTGTTGTAAATGGAAACTGATGATTGGAATTTTCGTCATATTTTGGCTGCTGGGCAATATCAATGGCAGAGAGCTGATGAACTGTAAGAGGGAGAAGAAGAGAGTAAAAGAAAATGAGTAGAAGCAAAAGAAAGGGAGGAAGCAAAGAAGTAACTACAATTGTGAATGAGAGACAAGGAGAGTACGAGGATGGATAAGAGAGACTTATAGATTGAGAAAGAGACAGTGAGGAAGATAGAGGAGATAGAAGCAAGAATTTATTGAAAAAGAGGAAATGGGAGAGTGAAAAATCTAGTAAAATGAGGGAGAAATAGTTGAGAGTTGAGTAAAGAAGCTGGAATGAAACAATGAAAGAGAGAGAACTGGCTGTGATGAAAGAGAGAAGGGAAAGAAAATGAAATTTTAAAGAGAGAAAGAGTAAGAGGTCAAGAAAGTGTTGGTAATAACCAGAGGTTGATTTTAGTAAAAAAAGAAAAAAATTCTCATTTAAATTTGTGTGTTTTTTTTTTTTTTTTTTTTGTGTGTGCAAAAGAAATAAAAAACTGCATGCAATTTTGATATTTTCAAGGAAAAAGTTTTTGATTATTCAACAGGAATATTTACACTCTTCAAATGATTGCCGTAAATTCCACTTTATTTCTTCCATGAGCATTCAGGAAGGTATGTGCACATGTATGCGCATGACATACATTATAATCATCATTGTCAACATCATCATCATCAGCAGCAGCAGGAACAGCTATTGCTTGCCTACAGCAGGAGAAAGGCCTCTCCAAAATCTTTTGATGAAGATCATGATTGCACTATTCTAGATATATCTTACTAGTAAATCCTGCTCACTTTTTCATTTTTTCATAAAACATTTCTTGCTATGTTTACAATGCGTTGAGTACCAATAAACCACGATTTTGATCCTTCTATCATCCTTTCTTTTAGATATGTATCTGGTGCACTTCCATTCATTTTATTTAATAACTGCTATGTCCCTTATCTTGGCCTTTCCATTGATCCATACTGATTACTCTACATCACTTATCCATTGCATTACACATTCCATTTATTTATGTTGATCACTGTTAATTTCTTATCCATTACATTACTCTTTTCATTGATCCATGTCAATTGCCCGGTTCACACTCCACCCACATCTATTAAACAGGTGAAGAGGCTTATCCCTTGTTTCCTGTTTAGGATGCAGTTTCCAGTTTTCTCTTTTCTAATCTTCTCACTTTGTTTTTTTTTTCTTTCAATTGGAGTAGATAGACTAAACTATTGCCCGGTTCACACTCCACCCACATCTATTAAACAGGTGAAGAGGCTCATCCCTTGTTTCCTTGTTTAGGATGCGGTTTCCGGTTTTCTCTTTTCTAATCTTCTCACTCTTATGTAGCCCCCTGCACATCAGTGGTATTACCGCCTTGCTTGGGGTGATATGATAAAAAAAAAAAAAAAAAAAACTTCTTTCTATCACTTATCCCTTTTATTACTCTATTGATCCAGCCTTTTTGACAACTTTCCATCTCTTATGCCTTGAATTTCAATTTGCATTGATCTGTGCTAAGTACCTTCTATTTCTTATCCATTGAATTGTTGCTCTTTCATATTTGATCCATGGTAATTACTTTCCATTTCTTATCCCTTTCATTACTCTTTCTATTGATTCATCTTGATTAGTTTCCATCTTTTATCCTTTGCATTATTCTTTCCATTGATCCATGTTGACTACTTTCTATCTCTTATCTGTTACATTGCACTTTTCTTTGATCCATGTTTACTTCTAATCATTTATCCCTTTCATCACACTGTCTATCCAACCATGTTGACAATTTTCTATTACTCTTTTATTGATCTGTGTTGACTACTTTCCATTTCTTATCCATCCATTACATTGCTCTTTCCATTGATCCATGTTGACCACTTTCTATTTCTTATCCATCCATTACATTGCTCTTTCCATTGATCCATGTTGACCACTTTCTATTTCTTATCCATCCATTACATTGCTCTTTCCATTGATCCATGTTGACCACTTTCTATTTCTTATCCATCCATTACATTGCTCTTTCCATTGATCCATGTTGACCACTTTCTATTTCTTATCCATCCATTACATTGCTCTTTCCATTGATCCATGTTGACCACTTTCTATTTCTTATCCATCCATTACATTGCTCTTTCCATTGATCCATGTTGACCACTTTCTATTTCTTATCCATCCATTACATTGCTCTTTCCATTGATCCATGTTGACCACTTTCTATTTCTTATCCATCCATTACATTGCTCTTTCCATTGATCCATGTTGACCACTTTCTATTTCTTATCCATCCATTACATTGCTCTTTCCATTGATCCATGTTGACCACTTTCTATTTCTTATCCATCCATTACATTGCTCTTTCCATTGATCCATGTTGACCACTTTCTATTTCTTATCCATCCATTACATTGCTCTTTCCATTGATCCATGTTGACCACTTTCTATTTCTTATCCATCCATTACATTGCTCTTTCCATTGATCCATGTTGGTTTTGTATAACATTCCTTTCATTGCTCTTTCTATTGATCCATGTTGACTATATCCCATCTCTTATCTGTTACATTACTCTTATCCATATTGACTTCTTTACATCATTTATCCCCTTAAATATTCATAAATTGACTCTATAAACTAAAAATATGCACACACATGTACATATATATATATATATATATATTACATTGCTCTTTCCATTGATCCATGTTGATCACTTATCCCTTTATATATTCATAAATTGACTATATAAACTAAAAATATACATACACATGTACATATGTGTGTTTTTATATATATATATATATATATATATATATATATATATATATATATATATATATATATATATATATATATATATATATATATATATATCGCTAATTCAGTAATGAATTAGAGCACTCTGTATATATATATATATATATATATATATATATATATATATATATATATATATATATATATATATATATATATAATATATATATATATATATATATATATATATATATATATATATATATATATAGCTAATTCAGTAATGAATTAGAGCACTCTGTCTATTGGGCGTGTATAATGATAATATACATGCTAAAAGTCTGCCTTCTTCTACTGAACGCCCATAGCCCAGACTGATGCCAATTCGATCAGGTTTCAATCCTGGGTTAAAAGTAATCGGAGTCTAACTGTACTGATGAGCTGTGATACAGCGAAACAGATCTGTCTGCGGATGACTATATATATATATATACACACAAATTTATGCATATGTACATATGTATATGTAAAATCTACACACAGGCATGTTAATATAAATGCAATGATGTCTTCTGCCTTGAATGTGAATGGGATGTGAACTAATGTTACATGTCTTTTGCCAAAATGAATTCTAACCATATGCCTCTGGTCAGAATCATTAAGGACTTGTGGTTGGTCATGGCACTTGAAGTGGTAATGTCTTGTATCATATATTCCTAGTATGCATGTGACACTGTAGATTAAGGAATGCCAAATGTCTCTACAATTACATAAAGGGAATGTCTCATTCCACTATTACTCACTATCAGGCATTGTTCGAACTCATCTGAATTGGCTTTGCCTTGCCATGAGCTGCCACATCAAGGTTCACACAGACTCACCAAAGGTTAGGGCATTATTTAAGTCTGGGAATTTCTGTAATGTCAAGGTATGCTGGTACCGCCTACTTTTACCTTTACATACTAAATCAATGGCTTTTGGTATGTATGTATATATACCTCTCTTTAGGGCTTTTAAGTTTGAAAATACTCCCTTGGATAGGAGAATAAGTAATAATATTTATTATTCTGCGGCCTGCAATTTTACTTTCTCTTTTTGGCTTAGTTTATGGCAATGATCATAATTAAATTTTAATTTGTGAATGCTAGACAATTTTTTATAGAGGAGAAAACTAAATGTAGCAAAAATGTGGTTCTACAGAGAATTGCTAACACATTCCATGAACAGAGCGAGTAAACAACAAAGAAAATGGTAACAAAATGAACACTTATACTCAGAAACAAGAAAAGATGGCTGAAATTTCATGGACATATTATGAGGAAGAGGGACTTGGAAAACAACCCTCACAGGGCATATTGTAGGTAAGTGAGGTAGGGGATGGCAGTTAGTCACTTATCTAGTGAGCTTGTATGAATGGATGGATGGTAGAACTAGGAAAGGGAGTTCTGACCTTAGCAAAGGAAAAAAGCTGTTAAGGGCTACAAGGGAGAAAAAGTTGTGGAGAGACATGATCAGCTATGTCCTTAAGTGATGCAACATATAGAAGAGGAGGAAAAATGCAGAATCTGTTATAGATTGAATTTTGGATAAGAAGAAACAAAATAACCTTTTATGAAGTTATTTAAGAAATAAAAAAAATTAGAAAACTCTTTTTTTTTATCTATATGCATCGATGCATGCATCTGTATCAAGTATATATATATACACCTACACAGTCATATTCAGATACATTCTCGACATTAGCATGCAATGGAACCAAACTGGAAGAAATAGAGAATAGGAAGAGATTGTGTTGCAAAATGTTAGTCTAGCTGGATTCAAAATCATGACTTTTACTTGATTTCAAACAGTAATCACTAGATTTTTAAAACTAAATGTTTGCTCAATACAATACCCAAGAGCCACTCAAAGTAGATGGTTACTGAATGAGGTTGGTTTAAGGGCATGAGAGAGGAAGTGAATGTAAATGATGAGGATATGTAGGATAGATAACAGTTGATGCTAGATTTGAAGAGGATAAGATTTTTGTGATTGGAGAAGTATCCTCTTGGGAGTCAGTTACACAAAATAGTGATTCTCAGCAAGTAACTGCCTGAATGGAACTTCCTTCTTATCAATGTAATATGAAGGGAATGAGGCTAATTCAACTCTGAATATGTGACATGGCAGATTCTAGAATCTGTGAAGGTCTGAACAGGTGGAACTAAGGCATGTAGCTTACCTGAACATTTGCCATGGAAATAGCGACAGAGTATCCATAGGTTTGTGATATTTCATCTGTGGGAAAGGGGCTGTAGGGTGGAAAATAATTTATTAACCACTAGGCTGAATAAACACTTTTGAACTTTGTCAAGGCTGGAAAGAGAGGTCTGGGCAGCAGACTCATACTCACAATACTCCATTTTTGGTCTGATCAGATTTTTGTAAAGATTTAGCATAGTTAGAAGGAGTCAGGTATTTTATGGGGCAGTACAAGGAACTGACCATTTTTTTCACTATCTTTAGCAATAGATTTATATATTAGTTCTACAGGATGTCTGGGTGAGCTTTAGTCCCAATATGTGTTGCGAGCAAGAAACATCATTGAGCATATAACTGCTGGTAACAACTGGAGAAAAATCAGGCTCTGCTTGGTGATGATAGAATGTTACTAGTTTGATTTTGAAGGTATTGAATGTTACAAGCCAGTTTTTCTCCTCTTTGACCAGTTAGAGATAAATCAGAGGAGAGATCAGCTATTAGGCTTTGATCATTTTGATTTTAGGAGGCGTGGTATGCTGTGGTATCTTTTTATAGTTATTTAATACTGATCTGAGAATATACCTTGTCAGATTGTTAATGTAGAGCAGAAAGAGGGTAGGATCAAGGAGAACATCTTGGAGATCCCCTGCATTGCTGCAACTACTCTAGCCATAAAGCAGGCCTACACAGATATTTTTTAATATATAACATAAGCAAATGTATGAAAATGGCATATATTTTTTTTATCTTCCCCCTGGCAACACATTTGAGTGGAATGAGGAGAGATACATTATGTGGAGTCGACTGTCTCTTATCAATTCTCTTTAAGATGAAAATTTAATTTTCTTTTTCATTTTATTTCTTCCTTGTGTTTTTAAATCTTTATTGCATTTCTTATGTATTTTTTCTGTTTCTTCAGCATTTAATTTTTATCTTTCTTATTTGTTTTCTTCCTTCTGAAAGGTTTTGTAAGCAAGAGGTGGAGAGGGGACATTAAATCTTTTAACCTTTCTTTCTAAAGTATTTGATGATGCAAAAAGAAAAAACAAAAAGAAAAAAATAGATTCTTAATCTGGTGCAAAATTTGGAAGAAATTGGCATTTATTAAATAACAAAAAGTAGTAATACATGATACAAACTTATGTAAGATAACAATTCTAAATACAATTAGTTGGTCTCATAAAAATGATTATTATTATCAGCAAAATATTCACTTATTTTGATATATTCATTTGTCAAAAAGAGTTGAAAAAGAAGACTTTTTATCACAGGCTTCACTGGGTGTTTGGTTTGTTTACTTTTTAGCTGGTCTAAAAAATGGCCTGTGTTGGAGCAAGGAGTAGCTTGTTAATTTCAACACCTCCAAAATGAAACTATTCCCTGTTAATGGTCTGAGAGAACCCTTTCTACCTGGCATCAGCATGGCTGAAGCAATCCTTGAGGAGAGGGATTCATTGTACCTTCTTGGGTTAATATTTTCCACTTACATGAAGTGGAAAAATCATACTGAATCAATTGCTAGGTCTGCTGCTAAAAAGGTTAGTTCCCTATGTCATGATTAGACAATTTTTATCACCTGAATCTATCTTATATTTTTATAAGTCTACCATTCATCCTTGCTTTGGATTTTGCTGCTACATCTGGTCTGGTGGTCCTGCTATATATATTTAGAGATTTTTGATAAAATACAAAGAAGGATCGGTAATGTTATTGGTTTTGACCTGGAATCTCAGCTTTAGTCACTTTCCCGCTACTCTAATGTAGCTTCCCTGTGCCTTTTCTATAAATTATTTCATGGTAATTGTTCTGATGAACTTTTATCTCTGGTACCTAGACTTTATGAATTTAAATGCAGTACTAAGGATGTGTGTTGGGGTGCAGTGGACATCAACTTAGAATGAGAAATCAGAGAGCTAAGTTTGAATTCCAGTTGAATTCATTGCATTCACTTACACGCAAATAGCCTTGGGAAAGGTATTAATCCATCTCTTCCCTCCAGTTATGGGTTAAATAACAGGACAGATTGAGTTCTATAGCCTTGGCTGGCAGCCAGTTTACCATAGAAAGCAATGGCAACCTTCTGTGGGATAATCTGGTGGCAAGGTCAAAATCATTTTACAGTTGAAATGGCTAGATGCAATCATAAGTTCTATTCTAACAGTTTCTTTTCTTGCCCTTCTCACTCTTGGAACTCTCTTCTGGATTATTGTTTCCAGTTTGATCTTCAAAATTTTAAGTGCAATGTTAATTACTGTCTTCTGTCTTCTTATTGTTTTTCCCCAATAATTTTTTTCTTTTTTTTTTTATATTCTTTCACATTCAGTAACCTTTTACATATTAGTGGCTTTATTGCCCCACTTGAGGGTGAAATGATTAAAAAACATATTGGTTTTACAAACTGAGGTTCAGAAATTAAACAATCTCATTTCAGATTAAATTCAAAATCAGGGTTCATACCTTTTGTGACAAACTTTCACAAATTTGAACAACTATAGAAAGACATTCATATATCTCTCTAAATTTGTTGAATCTTTTTTCTTCTTTCCTCTCTTTCTTCTTCTTTTTCTGATTTGCTCGTCTCTTAGAAACAGCATTTATCACTTGGGAAAGCCAATACTCTTCTCTTGAGTCAGCTTTGTTTAGGTCCTTATAGTATTTAGATAGACCAAACTCTTTTTAGCTATAACATAAGCTTCAAATTGAATCAAAAATTGATTCCATTGTCGACATAACTTTCTATTCACATTGGTTAAAAAATCTATAATTAAACCACAGCTATTTGCAAACTTTATTTTGGTGGGTTTTGAGACCATCAGACTTGACCTTCATTTTTTACAATTTTTTTGAAAACCAAGTTTTGTACATGTATCTTCTTTTTTATAAACCGTCAGACTTCATTTTGGCATTTTTTACATCAAACTTGAGCCACACATATACAAATATTTGCACATCAAGTTTTATTCAAGCCATTTTTACAAACTGTCTGGTTTTCTTTTTATAATAATTTTTGTTTATATGAATTTTTTATACTTCATCTTTTACACTTCTTTTATATCTCCTTATTTTTCATCTTTTCTTAATTTTCCCTTTTTATTTTCCTTCTACTGATATATTTTTTCTTCTTTTTTTCAATGATGTCATTGTTTCCCTCATTCCATTTTACTTTTTTTTTCTTTTTTGTCTTGTACTTCTCTTCGTCTTTCTCACTATCTGTGTCAGCCTCCATATTGTCTACCATTTATAAATGCATTCCATTAACAAATCCCTGTGGGTCCAAATCTATATCTACCAAGTGTTGGCTTTTTGGGGAGACATACAAAAATGAACCAAACAAAAAAGTAGAAAAGAAATATAAGATTAAGTCCAAAGAACTCAACAACAAGACATCAGGATTGGATGTAAATAACGAGATAAAATGGCTACACTTAACAAAGAATTGAGAGTGTTTAGTTGAGTTTAGAAATTAGAGCTAAACCTGGCTAATGTTTCTGTCTTGTTGGAAGCAATGTGGCACCATAATTTATTTTCATCTCTTGCAGAGCAAACTGACTGTACATGTGGGTCTGGCCTCTGAAATTTTCAGTCTGATTTCAACAAGATATTTATGTTTAATCTACAGTTTTCCTAAAACAAAAGTTTTGGTTGTTGTAGAATTTAGTTTGAAAGAATAGCTTGAATGTCAAAAAATATAAAAGACTTTATTATAACAAATAAATATTACAAAAAGATGGTAACAAAATAAAGCAGTGAATGATAAGGTTAGAATGATTCACTTACCCTCATCAGTATCTTCATTATTTTAGACATTTCACCCCAAGTAAGGCAATAAAGCCACTAAGATGCAAGTGTTAGAGAATATTAAAAAATACTATAAAGGAGAGAGAATAATAAAAGAAGAATTAAAAAGACAGAAGATAGAAATTAACATTGCACTTAAATTTTTGAAGATTAAAGTTGACTGGGAAGCAAGAAGCCAGAAGAGAGTTCCACAATAAAAGAAACTGTTAGCATAGAACTTACAGTTACATTTAGCCATTTAAACTGTAAAATGATGAGATGTTGCCACCAACTGCTCTTAAATTCATGGAGTTTAGGTACTGTGAAGGAAAATTCATCAGAACAATTACCATGAAAGTATTTATAGAAAAAGTACAGGGAGGCTATATTATGGTGGTAGGAAATTATCTGAAGGTGGGATGCCATGTCAGAACCAATAACATTGCAAATTCTTCTTTGAATTTACAAGCATTAAACAGAGCTATTTCAGCTTGGTGTTATATTTACCATCTTTTATGTTAGTTTATGAACTCTGGCATCATTCTAATTTATATTTAATGGAAAGCATGAAATTTAAGAATTTATTTGCTCTATAATACTTACAAAAAAATGAAGATTAACAATTTTTATTAAAGAGTGAAATTCTTTTAGGAACAAGTCTGTGATTTTAACCCTAGCCATTTTTTCTGCACAACAAAATGACTTGTATTGAACAGTTTAGATCAACTTTGTATTCTATTTTTGAGATGAGGAATTGTCCATAAAATTTAATTTATTCTATTACAGTTCAAATAATTTTATCTATTTTGAAATTCTTCATCTCAAAAATCATAAAAAGTGGTATACACTCACCATGATGACCAGGTATCAAACCTATATGATACTAGATTTAAAATCTTCATAAAACACATCATTGATGTCCTTTGTGACAATGGTGTATAGATATAAGCTTTAGTTAAGACATGTATTGCTACCATCTGCTGGTCATGAGTGCTATCCTTGGATCAGGAACAAACAAGCACTTGCATCATGGAGACAAAATAATGCATCATAAACAACAGATATCAGTCAAAACAATGTACACCTGAAGATGGCCAGATGGTACATGGCAGAAACCTATCTTTAATAGCAACTTTAATAATCAAGATGAGTACAATAATTTGGTTTACAGCCATGTCATGTCAAAACATTGGTTCTTATATGATCACTGATGTTAAGCAATGTTGAACCTGGTCAGTACTGGGACAGGTGACCACTTGGCAATGCCAGGTGCTGTAAGCTTGGATGTTTGGTTGGTGTCATGGATAGTGTCTTGGGATTGTTAATTGAAGATTGGTGATCCATTTCCAGTTATGCAAATATCCATAGGAAAGGTATGAATCCACCTCTTCTCTCCCCTACCTGAGAGTTAATTAGTGAGATTTGTATCAGTAAAACCATTATTATCTGCCCCTTCCCCTCACACACACACAAAAATTGTGTACAAAATATTTAGATTTCGTTATTAAATACCTGACAGAGTTTGATATGCTGTTAAACAAAAACAACCCTAAAAGAACAATAATTCAAATAAATTAAAGTACAAGCTAGATCATCATTATTTTTTTAATGTACCTAAACATCCTTGTCTGAAATATTTAACTGTTAAAGCTCAGTGGTTATTATTCTGATTGGTTTTAAAGTGATCACTCATTTTAAGTGGTGTTTGAAATTAGAGGATTAGCGAAAGCAAAGAAAGTGTGATACTTTCTAGAAAGCCACAGTAGCAACACCACATATAGTGAGGCTGTGTTCTTATATTTCACAGAAGAATCTACAGGGTTTGATATAACAAGGAAGTTTAAGTGTGATCTAGAACTCAGTTTTATAATGTTTGGCTAATTTTTATGTAAGTTTGATGATACATATATAATTATATGATAGGCATATTCTGTCAGTAATGCATTAATTCCTGATCACTGATAATTCTTTTCTTCTTAATTTTCTATGGCAAAATAAATTGCAACACATTTCTACACTATTTACATTTTTTTGACTGTTTTCCTCATTTTTGTTGCCATATTCACAATGTTTTGTCTGTTGTATGTTCCAATCTTCTTTAGGTTACCATTTTGAACTGAACCCTTTATTTCATTCACTAAAGTAGCTTGTTCTAGTTCCACAAGTCATGCTCTTCCAGATGTCGCAGTATCAGTTATCTCCCTTGAATTCTCTAAGTTTTCTGTTCACAACTCATAACTTTTTGAGTCAAGTCATCCTGGCCAGAAGCAAGTGAATATCTAGTCACACTGATGAGCTGTGATACAGCAAAACAGGCTGGATGATGAATATATATATATATTTGCCAAACAAAACAATATTTGATGAAAAGAAAAGAAACCATGAAGATACACTAAGATAATCTGGCTATAAGAACATTTTAGAATAGAATCCCTAACCACACAGACAAATAAAAAACAATGCTAAAAAACAAAACATTATCTGGTTCAACCCACCATTTAACTTAGAAGTAAAAACCAAAATAAGAGAAATATGTTTTAAACTGATCAATAAACACTTTCCAAAAAGCTCAGGACTGAACAAAATTTTCAATAGGAATACAATCAAACTGAGTTATAGCTGTACTAGTAATTTAGAAAATTAGATAAAGAAACAAAACACCAGAAACTTAAATAGCAACATACAAAGCAAGATCATTAATAAGGAATGTAACTGCAGGGACAAAAATAAATGCCCACTTCAAGGACTTGGTGATACAAAAGAAGTCATTTACAAAGCAAAAGTACATGACTTAAATGGTCAAAACAAGACATATTTGGAATCAACCAAAGATACTTTTAAGACCAGATGGTTTAATCACAGGTCTACATTTAAACTAGAATACTTAAAAAATTGTACAAAATTGGCAAGCCACATTTGGAAATTTAAATTTAAATATGGAAAAGACCCAGACATAACGTGGAGTATAGTGAAAACAGCCAACCCTTACAACAGTGGCAAAATATGTAGACTGTGCCAGGAAGAAAAATTAACTATTATGTTATTCCCAAACAAAAATGAATTACTGAATGAAAGAATGGAAATTATGACTAAGTGTAATCATACCAAAAATACCTATTAGGATCATACAGCCATGGATAAAAATATTATAACTTATTCTAATTTTGAAAATTGTGCATTCATAAAAAATCCCCATTATGTGAACATTCTTAAAAAAATGTAAAATCAGTTATTTTAAATTGCCTGAAGACACCACATGGTAGAAACCTGGTTTGTGCAATAACTCATTTACAAATGAAATATATATATATATATATATATATATATAGAGAGAGAGAGAGAGATAGAGATAATAGAGTACTCTTATATACATAAGAAAATGATACAATTATCATTGTTAATTGTTTTGCTCTATGATATATGTTGTATTGAGCACTTAAAAAAAAAAAGTAAATGCCAGAAAACTTGAAATTCTAAAACTGTTGGTTCTCTTTACCTGGATATAAAAAAATTATATATATATATATATATATATATAGTAAGTAATTAACCTAAAGAGCCAACAAACCTACCAAGGTTTCACCTAACCGGATCTTCTGAAGATCCGGTTAGGTGAAACCTTGGTAGGTTCATTGGCTCTTTAGGTTAATAACTTACTTTGTTTGCTCTACTTGTGTATTGGACGCATTTTGTTTTAGGTTACATGTCTCGGGTTTTTTCTTTGTGCTACGTACTTTGACTGATGTTCAAGTGCTTAGCTCTTTCTTTTTTTATTACCATTTTTTCCTTCTGTGTATGTACTTGGAGGGTTTTTTGAAATGAGTATAGCGATAAGTTTACATTTATATATATATATATATATATCAGCATGCTGATGTATTTTTTCTTAAATTTTCTCTTTTAAGGGAGCAACCATTATTTCTATTCATTTTTTTTAGGTCTTTGTGAATCTCATTTGTGTAAAATCCTTTGTAAAAATAAAGACGGAAGCTGATGATGGTTCGCCTGAAATAGGCCTATACTTCTGATTCACCATGAAATAACGTGTCTGCCTTAATTTTTCTTATATATATATATATATATATATATATATATATATTCCAATTTCTTATACACTTTTTTTAAAGTTTTTGAAATGTAAAAAAATAATATTTTTAGTTTTAAAAATAATTGGAAAATAAAAATGTTATTTATTTAGCATATATGACGAAAGAACTATTTTGTTTGGCAGTCTGAAAAGTCAATGACATTTAATTCAGAGTTGTAAATATTAAAAAAAAAACATTTTTGCCACACCAAATACTCTATCTCTTACTCAAAGACTTCCATTTCTATTGAACTAATTGATCTGTTGATGCTTATTCTGATCCCAGTGGAAACTAAATTGGATTTGACTTGCTACTTTTACTCTCTAACTACCAAGAAAAACTTTCTGCACAAATGAATGTTCTTGGAAAAGAATTAACCTCCTAAGCAAAGATGATAAAAACTATAAAACTGAAAAAGCAATTAACTCTTTTGTGTTTAAATTTAATATTACATCAGAGGATAAAGATCTTCTGCAGTGTCTGGCCTGGACCAGACCAATTGTCTCTATAAATGTACAAAGTTAAAATAATATCTCTTATGTTATTGCAAAGTTACATTATAATTAATTTAAGCTCTTCTGTGTTTCAATTGCATATTGTTTTAATAGATAAATGTTTTTCAATGTGTCTAGTGTGAGCCACATGAACTGGCTTAAAAATATATAAAGTTAAAATAATATTGCTCTTATGTCACAAAGTTAACATTATAATAATTGAATTAAAATCTTTTGTATTTCTACTTAATACTATTTTAGTGAATAAACATAGAACTGCGTGTCTCTTATGGTCTGGTAATTTGCCTAATCTAATGATATTAAATATCATCTAGTTGTTTATATTTGCCATTTTAGCAAGAACTTTCCAGAACAATGTCTCTTATAGCATTTATTTTACTTTGTTACCCTCCTCCCTTTTAAAAAGTTGTCTATATAAATAAACACTAGTATTAGTCTGTTGATATGTGGCTGCCAAAGTTTAGATTTTTGTCTGATTTTTTATTTCTTTTTTAAAGGCAACATCTTTTTAAGTTAAAAATATATATATGTGTGTGTGTGTATCTATATGTGTACATATATGTGTGTATATAAGTGTGTGTGCATATATGTGTATATATATAAATATGTGTGTATATATACACACACACACACACATATGCACACACATACACACACATATGTGCATGCACTGGGACTTAAAAATTCTCAGGTTGGTGTCAGAGAGCGCGGTAAAATCACCACTAGTAGAGATGTACACTTTAGCTATTGTTGTAGCATCTGTCTAGGAGAAGGACACTTTGAAAACAAACCTGTGGCAAATACTCCAGCCAGTGATGTTGATATTGTCTTCTTTTTTGATATTTTTGGTAGTTGTTTAGAGAGTCGTATTGGTGTTGTGCATCACCTCTGACTATTTAAAATAGTTTCGCTCACAGATACAATTTGTATCTGAAGTGTTGTACTGTTTTTAATCTTTAAATACCTTAATATGGCTGGCTGCAAACTTATTATCAATGTGGCTACACAAATTGTTTCAATGTTTCAAGCACTGGCTTCCCAGCTGACAAAGGTAATCAGCAGGATTTGATGTGCAAAATATGCAAGAGTTTAGCTCTCCAAAGCAGGTTTGGTGAACAACATGTGTTCTCACAGACATATCTAGTCTGTTGACTATGATCAGATTGATGATCCCTGCCACATCTGTTGCACTTTTGAGAAGGAATGTCAGTCAAGTGGTGGGCTCAAACGTCATGCTCAGATTCACCAAAGGCAACATCCTGCAGCCAATGGGACCAGTGTTGTGCGTCACTTGTGTGCCAGAGACTTTAGGTTCAAAGCTGTGTTTGTGTGTGTGTGTGTGTGTGTGTGTGTGTGTGTGTAGCATTAGACAGTGATAACTTTGTGGTGACATGTCCTGTCCATTGCTGAACATATAATTCTATAAAAACTTATAATACCTTGTCTGTCATTTTTAATGAAACCTATATAAAAGGGAAGTACTGCCTATATATATATATATATATATATATATATATATATATATATATATTTTTTTTTTTTTTTCAAAAAAGAAATTATATTGATTGGAATTGATTTATAAAATATTTTTCTAAAATTGCTGATTAGCACCCTTTTAGCCATCTTTCATCACAATGAAATTTTCTTCATTAAAAAATCATCCAAAAATAAAATATATTTTCTTTATTTGAGGAATAATAGCTGATTAAAGTATAATTAATCTGATTAGAAACAAGTATTATTTACTTTAATTTAAAATTATTTTATTTGGAAAATTTGATACTCACAGGACATATTGAAGGCAAGAAGGATAGAGAAAGCATCAAATAACCAACCTAATGAGTTTGAGTAAATGAATGGCAGAACAGGGTTTAGGAGAGATAACAAAAAGACAAAAAAAATTAAGAGATACAAAGGACAGGAAATAGTGAGAGAGCCATGATCGCTAACATCCTGAAGAGACAAAGCATATAGAAGAAGTTCTTACACTACTGGAACTCTGGAGCTCTTTTCTTTAGCAGTTGGAAATCTCAATAGATATGCTTGTTTCTGACAACAGCATTTATTTCAGAGTTGTATTTTTTTTTTTTTATCTTTTTCTTCAAATTAAAGAGTTGTTGTTTCCCTATAATTCTTAATGTAACTAGAGCAACAGGACACATATTAGTAGACAGAAGATCTAATAAAGGTGATCAAGTTTCCTGGAATTTGTGAGTTTAAACCCTGGATCAAGTTGTGGAGAAATATACAGGGTGTCCATAAAGTCCATGTGCACTTAAAAAAAAATTATGACTTTATTTGTATTTGTGATAGAAATAATCTGTAAAAAATGTTATAAAGTTTAATGTTTCAACAAGATGACGCTCCTTGTCACTTTGCTCTGTGTGTTAGTTTCTAAATCAGGAATTTCCTAACAGATGCATCGGAAGGGGTGGACCATTTTATTGGCTGCCACGTTTGCCAGATTTGATTCCATTAGATTGTTTTTTATGGGGACATGTGTAAACAATTGTGTATGCAACGAAACCTAGTTCATTAGACGATTTGAAAGCTAAAATAACTAATGTGATTTCAGGCATTACTGTAAATCAGTTGGCAAATGTTTCCGTGAACTGCAAAATTATATTACCCTTTGTACTGCTAATGATGGTGGACATGTGGAAACTTAAATAAAATTTCAATTAAACCTTAAAAATTATAGATTTACTTCTTTCTAATCCTTTTTACAAATTATTTCTATCACAAATACAAATAAAGTTATAAATTTTTAAAAGTGCACACAAACTTTATGGACACCTTGTACATTAGCTCAGTAGATGATCAGCACTATAAAGGAAGAATTGGTGCTTATGAGTTTTGAAATTCCTTATGAAAGATACTTGATGTGACAAAAAAAATCTTTGAGAGTCAAATAAAGGGTTTGGCTTGAAAGTCCTGGAATGTGATAAAAACTCAAGGAAGGTTAGAGAATTTTCTTTTATGCACTATATCCTTTCAAGACATGAGCGATCATAGCTC
Source organism: Ascarosepion bandense (assembly GCA_037127315.1). Lineage (NCBI taxonomy): Eukaryota > Metazoa > Mollusca > Cephalopoda > Sepiida > Sepiidae > Ascarosepion > Ascarosepion bandense. The sequence continues at coordinate 1,043,417 of JBBBDQ010000424.1, read as the reverse complement.
TCCCAACTTCCTAGTATGTATAACTCTTAGCAATGTTTGTCTTTTTAACTACACCTCCAAATCCCTATTCTGTTATCCATTTACTTTTTAACTTTGTATCCATTTGACATGAAAAGAAATTTTTACTCAGTCAGTTAAGTGCCATACATGATACATGCTTGGGTGATCATGTCTCGAAAGAGACATTACTGACTGGGCAGAGGATTATCCCACACTAGGTTGTGATTGCTTTCTGCGGTAGACTGGTTGCCAACCAAGGCTATAGAACCCAATCTGTTTTGTTATTTAACCCATAACTGGAAGGAATAGACGGATAAATACCTTTCACAAGGGTATTTGTGCGTAAGTGAATGCAATGAATTCGGCTGGAATTTGAACTGGCTCCCTGATTTCTCGTTCCGAGTCGATATCCAATGCACCACAAAAAAATTGAAAACTAAAAGTGGATACAAAAAATAAATAAGTACAATAAAATAAAATAAACAAAAACTCTAAATCAATAAATAATAAACAAATGAACAAATTGTGCTTGAAGTAAATGTAATAATAATAATCAACAACAAATAATAAATTAATCAATAATAAATAATGAGTAAAACAATGTTAACAAACAACGCTAAAAAATAACTTCTTTTTTTTTTTTTTATAGGCGTTTCACCCCGAGCAAGGCATGTCACTGCCACTACTGTGCAGGGGGCTACGTAGAGTGGAGAAAGGCTGATTAAATATAGGAAATGACAGAGGGTGGGTGATAGGCGGGTAAGGATACCGAGAATGAGGGTTGGGTAGATGAGAGTGTTGTGGGAATAGTTGGGAGTTAGTGTGATAGGAGGTGTCTATTGACCCTACATTTAAACACCTGGAGATTGTAACTGTCGGGAAAGCAGACTTGTGGAAGGGAGTTCCACAGGCGGGAAGCGCGAGAAAAGAAGCTGTTGGAGTAGAATTTACGGTTACATCTTATTTGTTTAACTGTAAAAGGGTGGGACCTAGTTGCTAATCTAGTATCTCGTGCAAATTCGTGCTTAGGCGGCACCAGTGATCTAAGCTCATCGGAGCAGAAGCCATGAAAGTACTTGTAGAAGAGGCACAGGGAAGCCACATCACGCCAGTGTGAGAGCGGCTGCAGCCGGTCTGCCAAGTCAGTATCAACCACGTTACAGATCCTCCTTTGTATTTTGTCAAGAAGCCCAAGGATAGCAGCAGGGGCACCCGACCAGATATGGCAGCAATATTCAATACACGGGTGGATGGTAGATTTGTATATGTGCAGAATAGTTTCAGGTGGGAAAAATTTCCGGGCCCTGCACAGGGAGCCCACTTTCATAGCAGCAGATTTGGCAATGGATTCAATATAGTCATTCCATTTGAGGTCTGCCGAGAGTGTAAGGCCAAGGAGGCGTAGTATTTTACTCTCTGGGAGGCTAGCCTGTCCCATGCTAATGGGAGGTAGATGTGATTGTCTATGGTGATTAGTTGATAACAGCTTTGTTTTGGAGGCATTGAAATTTACCAACCATTTCCTACCCCAGGTCACTACGGATTGGAGGTCCCTTTCAAGTACGGCAGCGAGGTTCACTTTGTCATCCAGACCTGGTTTCTGATCGATGCGGGAGTAGATTGTTGTGTAGTCGGCATACATGCCAACTTGGGATCTAATGGTGTCGGGGAGATCATTAATGTAGATCAGAAAGAGCGTGGGACCTAGGATAGAACCTTGAGGGACGCCCGCGTTCGTCTGGTAGTTTTGGGAGGCATGCCCATTTAATACCACCTTCAATGTGCGGTTAGAGAGAAAAGACTGGATGAGGTCAAACAGATGTCCAGTTATCCCATAGCTCCGCAGTTTGCACAAGAGGCCAGCATGCCAGACCCTGTCGAATGCTTTGGAGATATCCAAGGCAACAGTTCAGGCTTCACCATTCTTGTCAAGTGCCTGGTATATGTACTCGGTAATGGTCGTTAGCATATCAGCAGTAGACCTGGTGAAGCGAAACCCATACTGTTTGTCAGAGAGAAGCCCGTTGGCCATAAGATGCTGAATCACCTCGGCGTTGATAATGGCTTCGAAAACTTTGCCAAAGATTGGAAGGAGACTAATAGGACGGTAATTGGCGGGGTCTGAGGGTTCACCAGAATTCTTAAATATAGGTACTACGCAGGAGGACTTCCAACAGGCAGGAAAGCAGGAAGCAGATAGGCAGAGGTTATAGAGTTTAGAGAGGACAGAGGAGAGTTCTGGGGCACATTTCTTCAGTACTATGACTGGGATTCCGTCACCGCCGCTCGCTTTGTGTGGGTCAAGTTGCGCAATTATCTTAACTACAAGTAACTGCATTTGAACCTACAATTATTTCTACTTAATAGCCTCTAGAATAATTTGTAACATAACCATTACTGCCCACCCAATAACTGTTAGGATTATGCAATAGATTTTTTACCCATAATGCACCATTGACCAGCATATATAAATAGTCAAACCAAAACATAACACACTTGGCCTGAAGATTGCATTTAAGCATAAAAAAATTTATTGCTGAATGTTGTCCTCAATGTCCACTTTTATATTTTTATATATATTATATAAAAGAATAGTTAATAAATCTGTTTGCTTGGCCAGCTCCATTTGCAGGTAAACTCATTAATTCATTAGCATAAAATATTGGGGGAGGGGGTCTTTTATAATACTATTTTTAAATTAATTTTTTTGCAGTGCATCTTATGTCATTGAAGCTTACTTTATTGATTAAATGTATTTCTTCAACTTTCCCTGTTTTTCAGAGATTTGGCTGTGAGCTTACGAAAGATGCTTGGTGACTGGTTTCGTGTGGCAGCTTTATTGAAATCTGGTGGTGTTGGAGATGACGTCCAACTTGAAGAAGCATGGAATGCCATTGGAGACTACTATGCTGATCGGCAAAAGTGGTGAGTTTGCAAAAAAAATCACTGACAACCATTTGGGACATTGGTGTAATTAATACAGATATATTTTGTTTTCTGTTTATAAAGATTTTCCAGTTACAGTTAAGTACCACAAAATCATAGACAAGGATGGACACACTTGAAGAAGAGAAGCAACTCAACAACCGTATTATGTTCAAAAGGTTGAATGTACAGAAAAGGGTGTATGCAGAGTAGATAAAAAGAAGGCTTGTAAATATAATTTATATTTGTGAACTTAACTGTTAGAAAAGTGCCCAAGGAACAAGCAAGCTTTGTAGTTGTATTCTATTAATGTCAGAAAGGATGGCTGAAATAAACATATAATCACGACATTACAATGGCTGTCAATTGCAAAAGCAGATTTCAGAATTGAGTTTACTGCATGACCCAAAGAAAGGAACTTCATTGTGTAGCAGGTAGCCAATCAGAGTTTAGGATTAGTAAGGGTTTCAGGTTCAAGTTTAATCTTTGAATGGTAAAGGGTTAACTTCCTTTACTATCCCTTTCAAATTCTTATATGATACCTAATACTAAATCATGTAAGTGATCATGGCCTTCCACACCTTCCTGTCCCTTATAGCTCTTAATAAGTTTGTTATTTCTCCTGAACCCTGTTCTGCCATCCATTTCCTCAAGCTCATCAAGTATGTTATGCACTGCTTTCCTCTATCTCTCTTTATGTACCCCCACTCTGTGAAAGAAAGTTAAAGGCTTTTAGGTCTGAATATAATTTTCCTGTGATCTTGATTAGGTTACATTTGTGCTAATCAGAAAAACAAGTAGTATTAAAGATCTTTATCATAGGATTCAGAAAATACTAGAGACTATATATATGTTAAGTCTTTACAGCCCACCATCTGTAAACAGACAAAATGAATTTTTGCTGTGAATATAATTTACATGTGCTGTTATGTTGTATTAGTCTGGAAGTAATAATAATAGTAATAATTAGTACAGTGTAACCTAATTAAGGTCACAAGCCACTCCAATTTTCAGAAGGAGAGTTGTAAAGACTTAAATCTGGAGTCTTTATGTAAGTTTGTACAATCCTAAATCTTAATTCTTATGCCCCCACTCTCTGTAAACAGAAAATTAGTGTTTTTTAAGTTTGAATATATTTTTCCTGTGATCTTGATTAGGTTACATATGAATCAATTAAAAAAAGAAGTTGTAATAAAGAACTTAGAGCATGTCTTTATGATTAGATTCAGTTTTACTTGAAAGTATTGGAGACTATATACATTAAGTCTTTACAGCCCTCTTTCTATAAACAGACAGTGAATTTTAAATATGAATGTAATTTGCCTGTGCTTTTATGTTGTACTAATTGGAAAAATAATAATAGTATTATGATGAATATGTTTCACTGTGTTTTTTCCATTAGAGAGTTAGCAGAGGAAAGACATTATATTTTGTTTTTAACATTAGTTTTAATTAGTGACATTTGATATTCTATTCTATTGCAGTTTTGCAAGCATTTAAACTTCTTCAGTAAGCTAGAACAAATTGTCATCCAAAAATGCAATATCTGATGCAAACAAGTAAAATTTTTCCATCCAAGATGTAAACATTTTTGTTACCAAAGTGGCATGAATTTTAGCATTGTCCTGATGGGATATTATAGCATGTCTTTGAATTAATCCTGTATGTTTTTGTTGATTACCATTTCTCATTGGAAATGGAATAACTGGAAACATCTTCTCCAGAAGGCACTTATCGGAGATGACTTCTTTCTAATCCCAATGAGTACACAGAATCACCTTCTTTGGATGAAGGCTGCTCTTTGGTAGAGTTAGTTGAAGTTCATTTCACTTGCTTCGTGAGTTCTTGCGTTTCATGTTTAAAGTATCACTTACACTTCATTTTAAAAAAAATCATCATTTTTTTTATGTGGAAGACACACATTAAAGTGATTAACATAACCAAGCTGATAGAAATGATTTTCTGTACTTGATTTAGATATTTTACTGTTTATCTCTGAAATTGCTTAAGTCTCAGGTACCATAGTTATTTATATATAATACATATTTTTATCAAACTCTAAATTCATTTACTCAGATTCACTAAGTATGTTATGTGTTGTTTTCCTCTGTCTCTCTTGCCTCTAATCTATTTCATGAGTATCCAATTTTCCAAGCCATTTTTACTTGTTATCTACCCTAGAAACCTTAATTGCCTCTTTCTGATGTTAAATATAAGATTTCTTTTTGTTTTGATTTTATCTGGGACAAGCACTTAGACATTACAGCAATTGTTTCGACTAGGTGTGGTGTGCAGAAGAGGATAGAAGTTGAAGTCGAATGATTGAAAGTCAAACAAATGTTTAGAAACAGTTTTAAAAAGTTCATATGCCAAAAATAAATATAACTTTAAAAGTTATAATATCATTATTGATTACTTGCAATTGCATGCATGATTTCAAATATAAATAGTTATAAATAATTAGTGACTGATTTAATCATTGTGATATGTTTGCATTATATCAAGTATTAAGAATATAGTAACAGGAGTTTGCAAATTGGAGAAGAGAGTTATCAATGATGATATTCTGACTTCAAATCCACTGTTATCTCCCTTTAACCCAATCTCTGTTTTATATTTTTAAATGTACTTTTTATCACATGAAATTTGGTGAGACTCATGCAATGTTCATTCCAAAAATGTAACCTAAAGAAAAAAGTTTAGAAACCACTGCATTAGAGTCAAGTGTGTGTGTGTGTGTGTGTGTGTGTGTGTGTGTGTGTGTGTGTGTGTGTGTATGTGTGTGTGTGTGTGTGTGTGTGTGTGTGTTATGTCTATGATCTATGATAAATAATGAATGACTGAGTTTAGCAGGGGAAAATTTGAGTGAAGTTCTAGCTGGCAGTCAGTAGTCTGTAGATAGTAGAAATTTTATTTGTTCTTTTTTTTTAAGTACTGCCAACAGATGTAGTGCCCCTATCACCTGATTTACATACCTTCCCTGTCTTTTGAACAGAAGTAAAAGTTTATTCTTTGTTTGCTGTTTAAGATTGAGTTTTAAATTCATTCTAAAGTTTTTTTCTTTTTCTCCCAGTACCCCCTTGCACCTTAGAGGTATTATCGCTTTGCTTGGGGTGAAATGACTAAAAAGTATTAATCTCTGCTTCATATGCCATTTTTTTAATTGTTGCTGTATTTCAGATTTATAGTGCTGCAAAAAAATGGCTATTAGAGCTATTGGAATATATGTTTGTTTATAAACTTGTTTTTTACAAAGAACACAACAGCTGTAATGTTGTGAGAAAAAAAACCTTTCAGCCATTGTGCTCACTGGCTTTCTTTAGGTGTCTCTTGACCCAGTCAGCATTCAGAAAATTTTAAATTGAACTATTTATTTAATCTATATTGTAAATTGTTCTTGTTTCCCTGCCCATGTATTGGGATATCTCATTTTATTCTTTTTAATACTACTCATTTATTGCTTGTCATCTTCTTTTTGTTTTTTGTTTTTTCAATCATTTCACACTAAGCAAGGCAATAAAGCAACTAATGGTGTAGGTACTGAGTATTAGAAAATATGAGAAAAGTATACTATTACGAAGAGAGTATAATAAAAAACAAGAATTAAGAAGACGAGAAAATGATTGACATTGAGCATAAATTTTTGTTGATCTAAATTGACTGAGAAGCAAGGAGCCAGAAGAGAATTCTACAACTGAGAAGTATGATAGAAAAAACTTATAGCTACATCTATTCATTTCAATTGTAAAATGATGAGACCTTTCTACCAATTTAATACTGCAGTTAAATTCATAAAATTTATGTTACACAGAAGAAAGTTTCCCAGAATTATTTGCATGAAGATATTTATAGAAAAGACACAAGGAAACTACATTACAATGATGTGAATGTGACTGAAGACCCAGAAACATTACAGATTTTTAAAATTTTATTTTATGAAGTTTCTCTAAATAAAGAGTGTGATGGGTAAATTATTGCTATGTTATGTTTTTAGTTTAGCACATGCATGTTGTTTGTTTTTGATTTTGACAACTGCATTGTATAGTAGGGTCATTTGTGCACCATCTGTGAGGAAATGAGAACAATGATGCAGTTCACTCTTCCAGAAATCTGGAAACAGCATGCCGTACTGCTTGGAATTTGTGCTGGAAGCTCTAATATGAACATTTCGAAATGTTTGGGCGTCAATCTGAGGACAGTGCAAAGGATTTAGAAAGTGTCTATACAAAGGTAAAGTGTCTTGGAAAACTTACTCTGATCATTCTGATGAAAAAAAGAATTCCTGGATTTGGTGAGGGCCTCAAATTCAATAGGGAGGCCTACATCAAGTGCTTTGATGAGGTAAGTGCTCCCCTGGGTCAAGAAGGTGACTGCTGGAAGACACTATGTATGGCAAGAAATGATTGATAGCAGTTTTTTTTTGGCGGCATTAAAAATAACCAATCATTCTTTGCCCCAGTTAACAGCAGAATGTAGGTAAGTTTTGGGATTAGCTTATTGATCTGATCAGATTTACTATTAAGACAGGAGTAAGTAGTTGTGTCATCAGCAGAGATGCTGAGTTGAGAAACTGATGCCATCAGAAAGATCATAGATGAAAATTTAGAACAATGTAGGCTCAAGGGTAGAGCTCTGGGAGACACCTGTATTAATGCAGTAATATCTAGAAGAGTGGCCATTGTTTATAATTTTGTTTTCACAAGAGAACTCAATGGTTTTAATATTGCAATAAAAAAAACCTTCCAGCCATTCTGAAAGGGTTTTTATTGCAATATATAAACCATTGTATTCTCTGACTTTCTTCAGATGCCTCTTGACCCAGTCAGCCTTCAGAGAATTTTAAACTAAACCATTTATTTAATCTATTGTATAGTGCTTTTGTTCCATTGCCCATTGTCTGGGGATATATTGTCTTATTCTTTTTGATACTACTTAATTATTGCTTGCCCTGTTCAACCTGGTCAATGGATTTAACTCATAATTACTATGTTACTAAATTCATGAACTTAATGAAGTCATAATCCACTAGGCTTTTGTACTGTGGGACAATCTTGAGTCTAGAACTCAGGGCCCTAATCTTAATGTTCTTCTTGCTTGTCTGCTGCTGCTACTGATGCATCTACTTGTCACATTTGACTTTTTTCACAGCCACTTCTCTTTTTGCTAAGACATGTCGGGCATGGCTGATCATGTATGGCAATCATCAATCAGTGCATATGCTCAGCTATGATTATCTCCTCAGTAGGCATAGAATAAAAATAAATACCATATGATAGCCATTAATAAAGAAAGAAATAGAAATGACAACAATGTTTTAGAGCAACAGCAGTAAGAAAAAGTAAAACTGTGTTATATTCCAGTTTGTTGGAATTAACAAAAATGAATGATAATAAAATACAAGTGTATGTTAAGCTATAATAAAATAACTTTTATTCATTTAACACCTGAGAACAGCAAGGATTTAACACCTGAGAACAGCAAGGAATTTCTACAGGCATGTCAACTTATCACCATATTGGATTTCAGAAGTGTCATGGTCCAACAAGTGGACAAGGAACGTAACTCAGTTGTATTTTGAGTTATTGTCCTTTAGAGGTGGAAATATGTTAAAATGCCCTAACTCAATGATTCTTTCAGCTATCAGTTTCTTCAGTGTTCTTCCTAGTCTAGTATTTTTAAATCATTCAGCAGGGGTTGATAACCACCATTTTTCTCAAGCTATTATCATGATAATAACAACAAAGGTGAGGACATTAGTTTGAATGTAAATAATATAAATAACAACTTTGGTCAAAGAATAGCCAATTAAAATATTGTTTTTCTATTTTATTTTGAAATATTTCACCAATTGTAGGCAAGAAGCTGTCAGTTACTATGAACAAGGAAGAAATCAAGTACGCTTAGCTGACTGTTACTACATTCTTGAAGATTTTGCAGGCTTAGAGAAAATGGTCAATGACTTACCTGAAAACCATGAGCTTTTGCCAGTAAGTATCTTAAGTAAGCATAATTTAGAAAGAACAGACATCAAAATTTGCAGAAATGGCTTTGGTGGGGGAAATTGAATTTTGAGCCTCTTCTAATTCCTCACTCTTGCCTTGTGTTAGTATTGATCTTTTCTTTTTGAGGAAAAAAGAAAAAAATTCTAGTAATGCATTTTTTTAATAATTTTAATTACAGTATTGTCCCAGGATTTTAAAAAGAAATGTGGTAAGAGATTTAAACTGGCTGAGGCTGTTTTATGTGAAAACCTTAAATCCTGCAATGAATTCTGTATCTAATATATACAGTAGCAGTCATAATATAAGAAATGAAAACAAAGACATAAATATGTGTATTGCTTAAGTAATGCATGATTAGCAATGAAATTTTTACCAAATAAAGATTAGGGTGTAATGCATAAATATTATACAAAGTTACAAAAATTTACATAATAATTTTTTCTTTTTAAATAAAGATTAACTGGAACAAAGGAAATAAGCTGCTGGACAAAAGTTAAGGAACGATCTTGTTAATACTTGATTGTGAACAAAATATCAACAAAATTTAATATTTGGTAAACATCCCCTTATTTTCAATGACGCCTCTGCATTGTCGATCATATGATCTAATTAATTTCTTGTAAAAATCAGCAGTAATTTCCTCCCATTTGTCTTTCAAAAACTCCCATGGGTGATCCTGGTTTTTCAGATTTCTTTTCTGAGGCCTTTCTCCAATTATCTTTCAAACGTTTTTTATTGGATTCAGGTCGGGGCTCTGGGCTTGCCACTTCATTAGGGTGATTCCTTCTTCTTCAAATAAAGCCATAACATTCTGAGCCTTGTGGCAAAGTGCATTGCCCTGCATGAAAATAGGAGATTCATAAAGATTATGTTGTAATCTTGGCATCACATGCTGCTGAAGAAGCCTTTTGTAAATCTCAGCATTGATATTGCCATGTATGCAGATGATAGGGCCAACTCCTGCAGATGAAATAATTCCCCAACCCATCACACTGCCACCACCAAACTTAACGGTTTTCTTGACACATTGAGAAGACAGTCTTTCACCTGTTCTATGGCGTAGGTAAGTTTTGCCCTCAGAACCAAATATAGTAAACTTGGACTCGTCACTGAAATGGACTGTATCCCATTGTGTGTCAGTTCAAACAATATACTCCAGGCAGGCATACCCTTTGGTTTTGTTTTGAAATGAGAGGTTTTGAAGATGGAATACGAGCATGCAATCCTGCATTTTTTAACTTGTGAGCAATCGTTTTCTTTAAGATCTTATTATCTGTCTCTTCAATAAATTTACGGGGAATTGATGTTGTAGTTTCAAAATGGTCTTTTGCAGATATTCTAACAATTCTCCGATCGTCTCTTTGCAATGTTTTTGGAGGTCTGCTGGTTTTGGGTTTTGCATGTAACGTTTTATCGGTTTTATACCTGCTAATTACACAATGAACAACACTTTTAGACCTATGAACAATTTCATAAATTTCTGAAATTGACTTTTTTCTTGATAGTTAGCGATAATGAGTTTTTTTCTACAAAAGAGAGCATTTTGCGTGTAGAATTTGCCATATTGCTTAAAAATAAAGTCCTAATAATAAATTAACTTTTACTTATTGTTGAAAAGCTCCATTGAGTTTTTTAACAATGTAAATTAAAAGTTTATGCAAATTATTAACATCGTTCCTTAACTTTTGCCCAGTAGCTTATTTTCTTTGTTCCATTTAATCTTTATTTAAATAAAAACTATTATGTAAATTTTTATAACTTTGTATAATATTTATGCATTACACCCTAATCTTTATTTGGTTAAAATTACATTACTAATCATGCATTACTTTTTAATTAATACACATATTTTGTCTTTGTTGTTTCTGTTCCTTATATTATGGCCACTACTGTGTGTGTGTATATATATATATATATATATATATATATATATATTTCATTTGGAAATGAGTTATTTCTGTAACCTAGGTTTCAACCTTTTGATACCTTCTGGCAATTTATAATAACAAAAAAATTACTGAATGAAAGATCAGAAGTAATTTTCAGATGTAATCACAGCTATAGATGCATATTAGGAGAATACAAACCTGGATGAAAGTGTTTTAAGATCTTTAAGTAACTTCTCCTTAATTTTGAAAATTTTTAGTTGTTTAAAAATTCCTGTCGCGTGTTCGTAAAAATCCCTGTTGTACATTTGAAAATCAGTAGAAAATCAGTTATTATAAATTGCCTGAAGATATCAAAAGGTTGAAACCTAGGTTGCAGAAATAACTCATTTCCAAATGAAAAAATATTCAAAAACTCTACAATATAAATGTATTGAGCGTTTTTTAATACAACTGAGTACTGGTCGAATTTCATTATGATAAAAAATTAATATATAGAGTGCTTTACAAAAAAACAGGAAATTTAATTTTACTATATAATGTAAAACATGAACATATAAAAAATTAACTTTTTTAGTTTGAATACCACATCTAACATTCGTGTTTTTGTTCAGTTTTAACAGTTTTGTATTCAAACACTCATTAGGTCCAAATGATTGATAAATTTATTTAACCTATTATCAGATTTCATATTTATACTTTTTTTCTGAATGAACACTAATTCTAACTTTCAAATTTAAAATTCTTAACACTTTAGAGTCTCATTAGAAATGGGTATAAAATTTAAATTCAAATAAAAAAATAAATTAAACCTATAATTAATTAATTTAAAAATAAACAAATAACGAATAAGTTTGAATATTATGAATTATATGATATTTAGAAATTTGCAATAAAGACAAAGTTATTTTCATATATTAAAATGAACTGGTTCTAAATTTATCATAACACAAATACTTTTGGGAAAGATATGAATTCATCAGTTCTCCCCACCACCCACAGATTAAATAACAGGGCAGACTAAGCTCTCTAGTCATGGTTTCCAACCATGGCTAGGAGAAGAATAGCTGATTATCGTCTTGTGTCATCTAATATATAAAAAGTCAAGTCAAGTGCCATACATAATGCATGCTTGAGCAATCATATCTCTTTCAATTCATGACTGACTAAGCAGGAGGTCTCTTGCAGTATACTGCCATTTCTTTCTGCAGTAGACTGGTTTCCAACCATGGCTTTAAGTTCCAGTCTGTCCTACTATTCAACTCATAGCTAGGGGAAGAAGAGATGAATTCATACCTTTCCCAAGAGTATTTGTGCAAAAGTAGATGTAATGGACTTGACCAGAATTTGAACTTGTCTCTTCAATTTCTCATTCTGAGCCGTTATCCATTGCACCACAACATACATCCTAATATATGTGCAACCCAAACCCCTATGATGTCACACATAAACAGCCCTAGGAAGAAATGTGTGGAAGCTATAGGCTATCTCGATGGACAACCCTGTTAGTTTGTAGTTAATTAAATTTAAAATACTTGTGGTAAATTCTTCATGTCTACTTGATTGTCTTAATCTCTTCTCATTCATTTCATTAATTTATAAATTTCTTTAACTAATGTAAATTGAATTCCAGGTCTGCTAGTTCTCTCGGCAGAGTATTTACTGTTTTGTTCTATCGCATTGTTGTTTAGCAAATAGCAAAGACATTTCGTTAAGGTTTAGGTTTCATGTAGTTATCCTATCATTAGCATTGCTGGAAGGCATTTTACAAAAGTGCCCTTTCAAGTTCTATTACATACTTTCATATATATAAATAATTACTAAAATTAGCTTAGTCTGGGACAAAACTATAATTATGCACCCCCTTACCCACTGAGAAAACGTATGAAGAGGCGCTCCATACTCACATGTGTCTATTTGTATTTGGATATTGATATGTACATGTACATATGCATAAATTTGCATTTATATTAAATTATATATCAATGTATTTGTGTAAATATATCTACTTACCAAATGTATTTTCTTTCTATGTTTTTCTTGTATTATTCAAATAATGACATATATTAATTCATAAATATGCTGTTATTTCAAATTATATAATGTTTTCTTTGTCTATATGATTCAGATCATTAGTAAACAAGCCACTGTTTAAAACAGGAAATAATATTTTCTTTGCATTATTCAAATAATGTAAAAATTAATTCATAAATAAGCCACTATTTATAAAACAGGAAATAATATTTTCTTTGTATTATTCAAATAATGTTATACATTATCTCATAAATAAGCCACTATTTATAACAGAAAATAATGTTTTCTTTGTATTGTTAAAATAATGTTATAAATTCATTCATAAATAAGTCACTATTTAAAACAAGAAATAATGTTTTCTTTGTATTATCAAATAATGTCAGAAATTATCTCACAAATAAGCCACTATTTAAGACAGAAAATAATGTTTTCTTTGCATTATTCAAATACTGTTATAAATTATCTCATAAATAAGCCACTATTTAAAATAAGAAATGTTTTCTTTGTATTGTTAAAATAATGTTATAAATTCATTCATAAATAAGCCATTATTTAAAACAGGAAATAATGTTTTCTTTGTACTATTCAAAGATGTGAATGCATGAATTTCAGTATTATTCATAAATCAAAAAACTGTACTTTGTAATTCCCAGTATCTGTGTAATTCTGTTTTTGCTTTTTTTTTCAGAAAATATCAGCCATGTTTGTTACAGTTGGTATGTGTGATCAAGCTGTGGAAGCTTTCATTAAGGTTAAAGAAAAATTTTAATTTTCTCATGAATATTATATATTTCTTTCTTTCCTTTGAAGTTTTTTCCTTTTTTGACTGTCAGCAATAATGGCAATAAGGCTGTGTTGATATTTAACTGCCATGCAAGTTACTGTGAAAATTAATTAAAAATTTTTATAGCCTAACTATGAAGGCCATTTATTACAGCTATTAAAATGTGTATACATTAGCTTGGACACTTTAGATAACATGTCTAACCCCAGCACACTTGTTCTTGTTTTATTATGGTACAACAAGCTGAGTGTGCAGATTTATTTAACTAAGGTGAACAATAAATTCTTTTGTTATTATCAGTATGAACAAATATGAATGATATGTTGTCAGTCTTCAGAGTTCCCTATTGATTATGAATTAAACAGTTGACATCATTATTTAGATTAAAATATGGATCTTATAGCAAATAAGGATCATATAATAACATCATCATTTGCTCATATTATTTTTAAAAATGTTTATCTGCTGTGATTTTATTATAATGATTAAGTAGAGAATTGAAAAGGTTAGATTAGGTGGGTTAATTTAATGATATATCAACCTGTGTTGGTTTATCTAGTTTTGAATACAATTCTTATAGGACAAAAAATCATTATGAATTACTAGAAAAATACACATAATTTCCGGTTTATGCTTTAGTGAAAAGGTAGACAGGTTTGGTTTATACTAGAATCAAAAAGATAGACTTAGCTTGAATTTATACTTGAATCAAAAAGTAGACATATGGCTGGCTTATACTTGGGGCAGAAGGTAGTCATAGGTCTTGTTTATACTTGAATCAAAAGGTAAACATAGGTCTGGTTTATACTTGAATCAAAAAGGGCTGGTTTATACTAGAGTCAAGTAGATTGACATAGCTTGAGTTTAGACTTGAATCAAAATGTAGTCATTGGCCTGAGTTAATTTTTTACTTATTTATTTTTCTAATCATTTTACCCCAAGCATGGTAGGATTGCTACTAGTGTACAGGGGGTTACAGTGAGAGAAAAGACTAGGTACAGGAATTATTGAAGAACAGATAAAAGATGAATGGGATACAAGAAGACTGAAGATGGCCATTGACATTGCATTTAAATTTTTGGAGATTGTATCTATCAGGAAAGCAAGTTATGCAAGTTCCACAGGTGGGAAGTGTGAGAAAAGAAACTGTTTGAGTAGAAGTGGCAGTTACATTTAACTATTTCAATGGTAAAAGAGTGGGACTGAGATGCCAATCTAGTTAGGCTACACAATTTTTTTATTTATACTAGTCAAATGGTATACATAAGTTTGGTTTATAGTTCAGTCAGATGGTAGACATAGGTTTGGTTTATATTTAAGTCAAAACGCAGACAGGTTTGGTTATACTTGAATGAAAATGTAAACATTGGTCTGATCTATACTAGAGTCAAAAAGATAGACATGGATTGTGTTTTTACTTGAGTCAAAAGATAGACATACATCTAGTTTATACTTAAAATTAAAGGTAGACATAGGTTTGTTTTATATCCGAATATGCACCTGAAATCTAGACCTTTTTTATTTTGGGGACTTCTTACCCTTCTGCATGAGATGCAGTCTGTGTATTCTAAGCTCCACCAACAAGAATAAATTAAAAAGGGTAGATAAAGTAGATTACAGCAAATATGTCTTTTTACATCTATATTAGTCAATCAGTTAAATGCCATATGTGATACATGCTTGGGCGATCATGTCTCTTTTGATCCATGACAGACTAGATAGAAGATTTTCCTACAGTAGGTTGCCATTACTTTCTGCAGTAGAATGGTTGCCAACCAAAGCTATAGAGTTCAATCTGTCCTGCTATTTAACTCATAGCTGGAAGAAGAAAAGAGATGAATTAATACCTTTCCCAACGGTATTTGTGCATAAGTAAATGAAACGAATTTAACTGGAATTAGTAGGATGCAAAATTTCATAAAAATATTTTGCAGCTTTTGAGTTTATAGTGTTATAGACTCACATATGAGAAATCTATTTATTCCTCATAGAGCTAATAGCAAAAAAGGATAGGGTATTGAACTGCAAGCGTTTTCTGCTTTTTACCACAGAGCCATCAACCAGTGTCTAATATTATTAATGTTGTCAGAGATTAATCTGAATGACAAAGCACTGAGAGTGTGTGAAACTTTCATTATTAGAAAGCTGGATATCAATAACAAAGTTATTTGTTTTCATGACAAGAAAAAAGAAAGGTTTCATGAAAAGATGCCAAAGGAGAGGTTTTAATCAAAATTTTAATTTACTGATAACACAGGGCAAAATGAAAATTCTTGTGAATGTCTTGGTTTGATGAGAAAACTTTGTGCTCTTCCCTCTCTTTCTCTCCTTTTTGTCTTCTTAATCAGGTATGCATCTGTAAAGGCTATTTGCATTATTATGGAAATGATTCCTTTTTTTTATATTTTCTTATGAACAGAACGTCAATAGCTTTTTATTTTCAATTTTATTTTTATTAGGAGACTAATGGGTATTATCGACCTTGATTAAGCATATGGCCAAATGGTTGTGATGTTAACATTCTAACCGTGTGGTCTGGGTTCGAATCTCACTGTGCTTGGTTTATCAAGGAGGTGACTTCTTTAAATCAGCCTTGGCACTCTTGGGAAGTGCCTGAAAACCAAGTCATAACTTGCTTGGTAAATAAGTTTGGGCAGACAAAATTATTTTATCTTTGTGCTTGCATAAATTTACAAGTCATTGTGACTGAGGTTTTGAGCATAATGGCTTTATTCAAAGTGTGGATCATGCCAGATTATGTGTTCTCTCTCTGAAACTTTAACTAATGTTTGCTCAGCGTAGTTGCTGTGTAAACCAAAGTTTGGCTATGTGGGTGTTGAACAAACACAAAATTCTGTCTATATTTCTGAGATGAGATATTGTAATTATTTACACTATTTACATCATTTAAATTTTTGTCCTCATCTTTATTGCCATATTCACAACACATGACCCAGTGGATAAAAGCATTGGTTGAAGTAATCCAAAAAGTGATTTGACTCAATGAGTTGTGAGGTCAATACTTGGCCACAGCAGAAGGAACAAAAACTTGGAAAGTTGAGTTACTAAAGGAAATTAATGGAAACTGAGATATCTAAATCAGGCATGGCATGTGGAATTAGAGCAATCTACCCCATAGACTGAATAAAAAGTTTGGTTTAAAATTCCAACATATATCAGCTGAAGAAGGCCAGAGCATACAATGGATTTTCATGTGAATATGGCAATAAAGATGAGGACAACAGTTTGACCTATGTAAATAGTGTAAATAAACACAAATGTGTTTGAGCAGATGTTTGCAGCAGGGATCAGTTTTCTGGTAGTCAAGGATACTGAGACACGAGTGGCCCACTGTATATTGAGAATCGTCTTTTGCTTGCATCTATTGCTTTCTGAAGTTTCAAGAAAACAATGTTACAATTTCACCTCTCTTAGCTGCCATACTTTTAATATCAAGTCAATGTTCATAACTGAAGGTAGAAATCATCTGAGTTTCATCTAGCCATTTCAAGCGTAAAATGATGAGACCTTGCCTCTTGTACTGTGCTTAAATTAAATAAAGTCTAGCTGTCATAGTGGGAAGCTTATCCAAACAATTACCATGAAAGTATTTATAGAAAAGGCACGGGAAAGTGACATTAGTCACTGAAGCTGGAACCAATAATGCTGCAAATTCATTTTTGAATGTTATTAGGAATTTCTAAATATATAGTGGAAGCACCAGATCTGATATGGAAACAGTATCCAATGCAAAGATGTAAGAGAGATTCTGATGAGAAAAATTTTCTTTTGTTTGCTTTGTGAAGTTTGAAGAAAATATAATGAAAATTTACATTCTGTCTGAATTTCTGAGATGAGAAATTATCAGTATTAATGTTATTCATAGTTTGACTAATATCCTCATCTCAGTTGGTTAGCAGGCTTGTCTTGCTAGAACCTGTTACAACTGAGAAGTGAGTTCAATCACCACCAGGTACCCCATACATTAGGTGCTTAGAAAATCAATGTCCTTAGTTGTTTGTATCAGTTTCCAATTCCTTGATGGTTACCTGAATCAGCAGGCACCTGAAGAATTGATACACGAGATAAAATATTGTGATACTAACAAAGAGGAGGGCATCAGTCAATTATGCAAAACAAAAAAAGATTCTCCTAAACTTTTGTGTTTAAGAATTTATTGTTATACATAAATAGAGGGTGGGGTTCCCTGGGCATCATCTGACTGTATATTTTAGTTAATTCTTAAGAGGAGTCAATTGTTTTCTATAAAAATTGATAAAGAAAAAATATTTCATTTACATTGTGCAGTAGGTTTGAAGTATATTCATGTTAGAAGGGTTTGTAACTTAACTGATCCTGACCAGGCATCTTTTTCACTGAGGTGACATGGCTTCCCTCTGTCTTTTCTACAAATATTTTCATGGCAACTGTTCTGATAGACTTTTTTCTCTGGTGCCCCAACTATATGAGTTAAAGTATGCTACTGGATTGACAACTGTGACCTACCATTTTACTGTTGAAATAGCTAGATGCAACTACCACTTCTACTCTAACAGTTTCTTTTCTTGCACTTCCTGCATGTAGAGCTTTCTTCTGATTTCTTGCTTCCATGTTAACTACAATCTTTCAAAATTTAAATGCAATACATTTTTCTATCTTGTCTGTAGGTTAAGAAGATACAAAAGAACTTTATTCTTATTTTACTTGTTGACACATAGTAAAAGAAAAGATAGCACCAAATGAGGTTTCATATGTGAGACTATAATTAATATTCAGCTTTCAATGTCATAATTAAATTATCAAACTGTATAGATTGTTGAGCATAACTAATTCATGGCTATTGGTGTTAATCTAATATGCAGCTGGCTGGTAAAATGTTGTCTTTTGGTTGCGCAAAAGTACCAAGATGCTCAATGCAATAAGTACAATAAGTATAAAGTGTTGAACTTGCCTATTCTGTTATTTTGTTTATGTGAGGTAGTAGAGGAAAGCAAGAAGAAAGGACTAAACACTGCTTGTAAGAAATTAAAATGTGGGCTTGTCAGCAAAAAGAAAAGTACAACATGTAAATTACAAATTAGAAATGCTAAAATCAAAGCAAGTACAAAGTTTAAGTATCTAGGAAATGTTTTAACAGAGGATGAAAAATGCGAGACTAAAATTTGAAGGCACTTTGGAATAGCAGAAGATGGCTTCCAAAAGTTAAACAATTATTAAGAAACCAGAAAATGGAAAGAGTGCTGAGCTGTTATGTAATATTGATCCTCCTATATAGCAGTGAATGCTGGACAATTTCTTCAGGCAAAGAGAAAACTGAAAGCAACAGAAATATGGTTCTACAGAAGGATGCTGAAAATACCATGAACTGGACATGTGAGCTACAACAAAGTGTTAAAGAAAATGTATATTGCACCTTCACCCCTTAATGAGTACAGTGCTAAAATTCATTAAAATTATACAAGGGCTTCTTTAGCTAGGGCTGTTTCTCTGATTTTTACAGCATTTTTAATAAGAAATTCAGTATTTGTTTTCAATATACATTCCTATATCAATCCACATATATAAGCAAACTCTTGCATACTATATTCTTACTATTATGTTTTTTTTTAATCATTTCACCCTGAGCAAGGCGGAAATGCCACTGATGTGCAGGGGGCTATATAACTGTAAAAAGATTAATTAGAAAAGAGTGAGGAGTACAAACTAGTTAGAAAGGAGCAACAGAAAGCTGAGAAAGCAGGTGCAAAGACAGATACATAGGTGGAGAGAAAGGGAAGGTTATACAGGGGTGGGGAGAGAGCTAGAGTCCAGTGGTTAGTAGATGAGTATTGACTTTGCATTTAAATTTCTGGAGGTTGTAGCCATCAGGAAAGCAAGAATACGGGAGTGAGTTCCACAGGCAGGAACTGCGAGAGAAGAAGCTGCAGGAGTAGAATTGTCGTCTGCATTTGGCTAACCTGACTGTGAATGGGTGGGACCCAGTTGCCATTCTGGTTGCACGAGTAAACACCTGTTGAGGAGGCACCAGTGACTTAAGTTTGTCCGAGCAGAAGCCATGAAAGTATTTATAGAACAGGCAAAGGGAGGCCACATTTTGACAGTGGGGAAGTGGCTGCAGTTGCGCCGCCAGATCAGTACCTATCACATTACAGACTCTCCTTTGGAGCCTGTCAAGAACACTGAGGAGAACGGCAGGGGCGCCTGACCATAAATGGCAGCAGTACTCCATGCACAGACAGATGGTTGACTTGTATATATGCAGGATGGATTCAGGCGGAAAAAACATCCTGGATCGACATAGTGACCCTACCTTCTTAGCAGTAGATTTTGCTATGGATTCAATATAGTGGTTCCATTTGAGGTCTAAGCACAGGGTAAGTCCGAGGAGGCGTAGTGTATTGCTCTCTGGGAGAATCGCTTGGTCCATGCTTATGGGAGGCAGGAGAGGTTGCCTGTAATGGTTGATAGACAACAGCTTGACAACAGTTGACAAGCCACTTCTTGCCCCAGTTCACCACAGAGTGTAGATCCCGTTTGAGGTCAGCAGCGAGATTATGTCTGCCCGCCACGACAGGTTTCTTACTGGTGCGGGAGTATATTGTAGTGTCGTCTGTGTAGATGCCTACTTTGGACTTGATGTATGGGAAAAATGATAAAACTTCATGACATATTAAATAAATGTAAAGATACATAATACAATGTATATTTATACAATTCACTACATTACATTATAACTTTTTACAAATATCTACTTGAAAGATGAAAAGGCTATAAGTGAAACGAAACATGACTTGATGGTAAATAAATTGATGCATGCTGCCATTATGTATTTTGAAATAAGTATAAGGAAGTATATATAATAAAAAATATACTTATTATTTTAAAAAAGAATACACCAGTTTTAATCTATTACTCCAACTTTTCATGGGCTTACAGCCTATCATGTTGAATACACTGGTTCTTGCTTGATCACCGAAGTTAAGCAACGTTGAGCCTGGTCAGTACTTAGATGGGTGACGGCTTGGAAATACCAGCTGCTGTAAGTGATGGATGTGTGTTGAGGTGCAGTGGATATCGGCTTGGAAAGAGAAATCGGTGAGCCGAGTTCGAATTCCAGTTGAATACCCTGCATTCACTTAAGCACTGGTACCCTTGGGAAAGGTATTAATCCGTCCCTTCCCTCCAGTTATGGGTTAAATAACAAGGGTAGGACTTGGGGACCCTGCCTTTAAAAACAAATTCCAATGAATCTTGATACTTGAAAAGAAATGTATTACTAGACACAAAAACTTATATAAACAACAATAAATTATTGAAAGAAAAAGGTATTACCAGCAATAAATAAAGTTTAGTTGGCAATAAATGAGGTTGATTTGCCATAAAAACAACCAACCAACCAACCAATTTTTCAGGCAATAAAAGTTCAGTGGAACAATAAACCTTCTTGTACCATCTCTAGTATTATTAATTTTGTATTCAAAGTACATTTTATGGATGAAATTTACCTTTTAATGTAAAGAAGTAGAAATATATTTAGTTATATTGTAAAATAATTTATTTTCATAGTTTAAATCAGGTTGTATTTGCATTAAAGCATTTTGGGTCCTTTTCATTTGTTTTTGGGATGTAAAATTTCTTTACCTATTATTAACTAATAAATAATAAAAAATATATTAATTATTAAAAAAAAAAACTATACCTGTTTCAAGCTATTACTCTAAATTTTCATGCAATGTGTTAACTAAGATTCCCAGTAGAACAATAAACTTTCTTTTAACCATCTTTATATACAAATCAAATGTGTAATTAATAATAAAATTGATAATATTGTTACCTCATCATTTTGTATCATGAATTGCTTTTAATAGAAATCCAATGGGTTTATGGATGGTCTAACATCTTATATAGATATGTGTCGTGGGGAAATGGATATCAATTCAGAATGAGAAATTGGAGAGCTGAGTTTGAATTCCAGTTGAAGTCGTTACACTCACTTACATCCAAATACCTTTGGGGAAAAGTATTAATCTATCTCCTCTCCCTCCACCTATGGGTTGAATAGCAGGAGAGATTGGGTTCTATAGTCTTGGTTGGCAACCAGTCTACCGCAGAAAGGAATGGCAACCTACTGCAGGAAAATCTTCTGCCTAGTCAGTCATGGATTGAAAGAGGCATGATCACCCAAATATGCATCATGTATAGCAACTCATTGATTGAATAACTTGTAATATTGGTTTAGTTTGAATTTTATATGAATAAAGTAGATACATGAAAAGAAAGAAAAATATTTTTTTCTCTTTTTTTGTTTTGCTTAGGATTCAGTATTTTTCTCTCTTTCAATTGTATCAATTTTTTATTTTTATACCAACAAAATGTCAACATTAGGCAATTGTAAAATAGCTTTCAACTAAAGAACACATTGCTGTCTATAAGTTTCATCTATGATAGTCATGCTTTCATTTCATTTATTTCTTCAGTGTAATCGTGTTCGTGATGCCATTGATTGCTGTATTCATTTGAACCAATGGAACATGGCGATTGATTTGGCAAGACAGCATGCAGTCAAGGATATAGACTCCCTTTTGACCAAATATGCTGGACATTTACTGGAGAAAGGACGCAATATGAATGCCATTGAACTCTACCACAAGGCTGGACACTACCTGGAGGCAGCTAAGTTGCTTTTGAAGGTCAGATTTGAAAAATCAATAAAATTAGAATCAAATTTTGCTTTTTATATTTTTGATCTGTTTTGCATGTTTAATATTTTTATATTATTAGAACTACTAGCACATAAGATCAAAAAGTGATATGGCTAAATTAGTTTTTAAAATTAATATTCTTTTACAGAAGAATTATTATTAGTATTTTTTTTTTACTGTTGTTTACCCAGTATAAGGCACAAGAGCCACTCAAGGTAATGGGCGATAGAATGAGATTATTGAAAATAGATAATAGTTAACCTGAGACTTGAAGAGGCTAAGACTGTGGTGATCAGGGAAACATCCTCTCAAGAGCCTATTCCATAAAGTAGCTGTTCTTGGGAAGAAGCTCTTCAAATGGAAATTCCTTCTTGCCAATCAAATACAAAGGGAATGAGGATGGTTTGACTCTGTATATGTAGCATGGCGACTCTTAGTGATAAGTGTTTAAACTGGTGAAACTAAAGAATGTAGCACATCAGTACTTTTGCTATGGAAATAGTGATAGTGTAACCAAAGGTTTATAATGTTTTGTCTGTGGAGAAGTGGTTGTAGGTGAAAAATAGTTCCTCACCCATATAAATGGTTCTGAACTCTATCAGTGCTCGAAAGTGAGATTTGAGTAGCTTCCAGCACAGATGTCAGCAATACTCTATTTCTGGTCTGATCTGACTCTTGTAAAGATAGATCATTGTAAAAGAAATCAGGTATTTTTTGAAGTGATACAAGGAATCAGCCATTTTTTTACCCTCTTTAACAATAGATCATATTAAAGTTCCACTTGAGGTCTGGGGGTAACTTGAACTCCAATAGATGTTATTGATAATATAAATGACAATTTATACTGAGCAGTAAACTTAATTCTTTCTTCACAGCATAAATGACATTTCTAACTTGAACAAAAAAAGAATTAAGATAGAAAAAGCAGCCAAATGTCGCAAATCTTTTCCAAGGCAACACCGGCATTATCTCAGCAATTAGGAAGAGATGATTATTAAAATGAGAAAGAATAACTACACTGAACTTAACAGCTCTCAAAAGTGAAAATATAAAAGATGAACTCATCTGCTTTCAAAATTAAATGCACACTTAAAATGAAAAGTGGGAGGTAATTCAGCATGTAAAAGGATCTAGGGGAGGTAATTCAGTATTTGACATTTGAAAGGCAAAAATAAATTTTATTAATAAAACCAGAATAATAACCCAGAAACTTTATTCTGTATTGGATTGAACCCAAAATTTAATCAGTTTGTGTCAATCACAAGTTCAATTATCCCTGAAAGTTTCATTCAAATCCATCCAGTGGGTTTTGAGATATCTTCACAACAAAAAGACAGGCAACCAAACAAACAGACAAATGCAACTGAATACAGCACCTCTGCCTTAAAGCAGAGGTAATAAAAATCAAAATATTGGAATTTTAGAATATGAAACTTATCTTTTAGCCATAATTATTTTAACAAGTGTTCTACTCCTAGGGTTTTTACAAGATAGATGTACCAACTTCATACCCAACCAGTTCTGAATTCAGAGTTATTCTTCTCCAAGACTGGTTGCTAATCAAAGCTAGACAACCTAGTCTACTCTGCTATTTATGGTGAAGGAAAAAGAAGTGAATTCATACCTTTCCCAAAAGTATTTGTGTAAAATAGTATTTGCATGAAAGTGAATGTAGTGATCTTGACCAGAATTTGAACTTGGCATGCCAATCCCCTTTTCTGCATTGGTAACTGCTATGCTATGAGCTACTGAAACTATATCAGCAACACTAGTGTGGTGAAGCTCTATACTTCACATGGTTTGAGAAAGATTTGTTTTTCTCATGTCTATTTTTAAGCCTGAAGTGATATGTGTATAACATTTTATCCGTTTTGGATGGGTAACCATTTAAATATAGCCCTGAGATGAAGTTCACTACCTTTCTATTGTATTTTTTGTTTATAAACATTGTCTCTCTGTTACTAATGTCACATTCTAAAAGCTATGTCTCATTGTAAAATACTAGAAAAGCAATGTAATTTAAAGAAATATATACCTGTAAGACTGTGTTTCTTACTGAACTCTACAAATCATATCGGCCAGTAAAGTGAGACATACTAAATTACTGCTATACCTGACACTTACCTCTAAGCCTGCACACCTGTAATTAAAACCTTTAAGAAATTAGATCATGACAAACTGGAAGCTCATTCTCTCATAACGTTTGAAACCTCATTTCTTGTAAATTAGTGATTAATAATTTATCATTGCCAAGTTAATGCAGTTCTACAAGTAATAAAATATCAGTAAACATTTGCAAAGCATTTTAAGCTGAAAAGAATATGAAATCTGCATCATCGCTTTGTATTAGGTTCCCAAAATTAATTTTGGAACAATATTATTTATGGAATATTTTTTGGATGGGATGTTTTATTTTGTTTTTTTTTTAAATTTAAATTGAGAATGAAGTCTAATCAGAATCTTTTCAAAATGAAAAGGTGTGCCAAGAAATCAATTTAAAAATGTCATTTAAATTTCTGAGGCAAATTATTATTTTTTTTTTTACAATAAAGTTCACTCTGTAAAAAGCCTGTGGGCCACTTGAAGTAGAGGGTTACATTGAGGGGTAGTTTATATGGATAGGAGGGGAAGATAATGGCTGACTCTAGATGTGAACAAGTTAGAATTGTAGTGATCCTAGGAGTCTGTTCCATAGGGCAGTGGTTTGTGGGAAGAAGCTATTTGAGTAGAACTTCTTGCCAATAGAATGTGATGGGATTGTAGGAGGTTTGCTACTATGTAAGTAGCATGGCAGATCCAAGCTGTGAAGGTTAAACCTGGTGAAACTAAGAAATGCAGTTTCTTTGAGAAAAAGGGAATGTCAAAAACATACATTAAAATTGGCAAAATTTTTGGTGGATTCTTGACTGAAGGTGTTAGTAACAGTAAATATCAATGGCACTTTCATGTGGTTAGGTGGGTTAGTGGAAATTTGGGTTTTCTCTGGTCAAGACAAAGAACTATTCTACTAGTATAGATGTAGGGTAGGGATTAGCATTCCTCTTTTCCCCTTTTTTGTCGTTTTATATGTTTTTGTTAATTGGTATGTAAATATGCCTCTTTGAAGAGCATACCAATTTTGCTTATGAGCCAGTTTAACATGCCAGAAAAAAACTTTTATTAAATGTAATATGATCGACAATTAACAATAATGTGCAGGTAATCGATACACATGTCAATAGAAATTATATATATATATACAGCCTTTGAGATTTGAAAAAGAAATCACTTGACCGGCGGTTGAGAGTGAGGGAAAATTTACTCGTCCCAAAATCATTTTACTTGACTGACTCCATTTTCTTAATAGTTGCCTTACATAAACATAGTGTGAATTGCTGACGAAAAACAAAAAATGAAATTTTAATTAAAATTTTGAACGTGTTAGTAAGGATTTAAAAAATTTTTTAAAATAATAACAAAATTTGATCTTTCCTCTTAATAATAGCATAAACATTTTGATGATAAAACTTTGTTTTTGAGAACTTTGAGTTCTTTTAACATCATGATATGCTGTTTTTTTTTTGGTTTTTTTTTTGGCAATTGAGTGGAGGTACCTAAATTTGTAGTTTCTTTCTTCTGTTTGACTACAACCTTCATCTCATAGATGATAAAAAAAATAACAAATTTGATTTTCTCAACGATTTTCTATAAAAAAAAATTACTTACTTGTATAATTTATTTTTTGGTGCATAGTTGAAAGAAGTATGCATATTTTTTTTTCTTTCAAATGTTTGTTTTTACTTTACGTAAGCTAGACAAAATATAGAATAATATTTTTCCAAATAAATTTCTAAAAATCTGTGAGTATCTTTAATTTGGGCAACAAAGACATTTTGGCTCCACTCTGGAAACGTTAATTAAAGGAATGTTTACACTGACCGGGACAATAAATCCAAGAGTTCAATAATGTCATTGTAGGTCATTCTAAGTAACTTGTGAATCTTCAATGGTAACTTTTGGGTTGTAAAAGTAATCAAATTTCCTTTTTCTATATTTGAACATATTTAATCAACCGCCAGTGAGTAAAGAAATAAACTTTAATCACCAAATTAGGTTTTTAATCGACTGAGTCGATTAGGTGAGTAAAATCTCAAAGGCTGTATATATATATATATATATATATATATATACTTTTCTTATGCCATGAATTAGTTGAACCAGTATTTCCATTTTTGCAGTGCTGATCACCATGTTTCAGTTAAGGCCGTGTTGAGCATGTGAAATTATCCCACTAGTCTTTCAAAGAACAATCTGCTAATGACTGTGAGATAGCATTATATAAAGCAGTATACTAAGAAAAGAGCAGAACAATCTCTCTCTTTTTTATCTTTTAGCTGTGTGATGACTTAAAGATTGGATGTGTTTTTTTTCCCCCTCTGGGTAGTCTTTTGGTCACTAGAAAACCTAATATTGTACTGAATGCATATCATATACAAATGCTCTATTTGTACTTGACTGCATACAGGCACACCTAATAATTATACTCAATCAGCAAGAAACTCTTTCACAATTTTATAAGAACTTTGCAAATACATATACTTTCATCCAATACATGACACGTGAGCCACTGAAGATAGAGGGTTACTGTTATAATGAATGAGATTTGTGATATGAATGAAAATTAGTGGAGATTAGAAGAATAAGGAAGATAAAGATTGCTCCTTAACTTGAAGGGATTCAAATTTTAGTATGTAAGAAAGCATCCACACAGGAGTCTCATCCCTAAAGTCGTAGTTTTTGGGAAAAAGTGAAACTTCCTTCTTACTATTGGAATATGGAGAAAATGAGTGATTTGACTCTATATGACAAAAGGACATTCTCCTTTTTCATTCATCCTTTTTTGTATTTCGATTTAATTTAATCCATCACTAATTATAGCTTTAAAAATGAATATTTTAAAAGAGTTATATATTCACATGATATATGCAAATATATTAAAACAAAGCAGTAAGAAAACCAAGGATAAGAAAAAATTGTCACCATCAAGTCTTCTTCTGTGTGCCATGTCCCTTCAGGATGTTGGCAATCATAACTCTCCATAATTTTCTACTCCTTGAAGCTCTTAATTAATTTTGCCTTTTTGTTATTTCTCTTAAACCTTCTTCTGCCATCCATTTACTTAAGCTTGCTAAGTAGATTATTTGTTTTATTCTGTTCCTTCAGTATGTCCTGTGAGTATCAAATTTTCCAAGCTCTTTTCCTCTTATGTCCTAACAATTTCTTTTCTCTTTCTTGTCTAAGTATATGTGTCCTTTTTTCCATTTTCTCTAAAACTTTGTTGTTTCTCACTTGTTCAGTCCATGGTAATCTCAGTATTCTTCTGTAAAACCATATTTATGTTGCTTCAAGTCTATTCTTCATCTATGAGGAGATTGTCCAGCATTAACTGCCATATAGAAGGGCTGATATTATCTAACAGTTCAGTACTCTTTTCTTTGTTCCTAACAATTTTCCTCTTTCAAAATACTTTGCTTTGTTTTTAGAAAGCACCTTTGGTTATTGCAACGTGCCTTCTAATATCAGTGTCGCACTTTCCGTCCTCTGTTAAAACACTTCTCAGATATTTAAATTGTTCTACTTGTTTGGTTTTGTTATCTCCAATTTGTAATTTGCATGTTGGGTTGTTACTATTGCTAACAGCCATGCATTCCATCTTTTTGCAATTTAGTTTGTTTAGTCCTTTTTTCTTGCTTTCCTTCACTACCTTTTGTGGGAGTTTTGTAGTTTCCTTTCTGTGTCTGCTGTTAACATTGTGTCAGCTGCATATCTTGTATGATTTTCAGATTGTGGCTACTAGTAATGAATTCGGATAAAACTTCTAATTCTCTCAGAATCATCTCATTTGTATAGGTTGAATAGATGCATCCTTATCTTACACCATTTTCTAATAATGTATATATTTTCAGAATTTTTATTATATTTCTATGCAGGCAATTTGCTGCCAGTATAGATTCTAGATTATTCTAATAACCAAAACATATCAAAGTTACGTAATGAATAAAAAAATATAAGAAAAAAAGCACTATCATTAATAATCACTACAAGTGTATATTTGTTTCCCTTATTCACAATTTTTACTTTTGCATGTGTTTAATGCCATGATTAATTTTTGAGAATAGATGTCATTTCATTTTGAGAAATAAACTCAACTTCAGATTCATTTCAGATTCGGCTGAGGCTGTCTATGTTTACTTTGCAATAATGTCTGTAGGAAAGGCATGAATGCACTTCTCCCTTTCACACTGTCAGAAATCTCGATAGAATGTCATATCACTAGCATAGTTATAGAAGAGTAAACCAGACTTCCATAAACTATTTTTATTATGTGGTGATTTTTTTGTGATAATAGACCAGGATATAACCTCATGTTGAAGGTTTAGTGCTAAGCTGTGTGCACTCAAATGAACTGGGTGACAGCTTTTGAAGATAAAGAAACACAGTAACCGGTAACATTAAAATATATTTAACATCTATATTGTGAAAGATAAATAAAGAAAAAGAAGTGCTTGCAGACAATGTGTGTCTGCAGACTTAGCTTAGGAGGAAAGTTGTCCAGATATCTTGTTATCTTGTCAACAGTCCTTGTTGAAGAACAGGTTTCCTTTCAGTCCATGGCCGGCTTCTTTAGATAGTAGTAATTTCTCTTGCTGGAACTGTTCTTCTGTAACATGATGCCACTATCTATGGCTTGTGGTGAAGGAAACAGCATTGCTTCATACCACCTGAGTAATGAAGTGGTAAGAAGAAAGAAGATGGGTCTTTGAATTTGGCACTTATATAACCAGGATTGCATGACCCTTACAAAGGCAGTGATTGGTCTTTTCTTTAGCAATTAAGTATCCCAGTTTTATTCTGTGCTTAAATAATCATATTGTTTATTGATTATTCTAAATTTCAATAATGACTCAAGCAGTTTTAGTGTTTATGAAGAAAATCTTTAAAAATCTGCAGAAAATAAGATTTGATAAAATGAACAAGTTAAACAGATTCAAATCATAGTAAACACATTATTAGAACATATTCTATGAATTAATCAATTTTAGACAAAATAAAAATGTCTTTTTATTGAAAATTATTAATAAGATATGATATCCCTACTGAATGAGCCCTCACTTAAAATTTAATTAACTTATAATTTTTAGAGAAAAATAAAATTTCCACAGTATTTAGTATCTAATTATTAAGTTACAGCTTTTAAGCTTCTACAATTATTAAGTTATTAGAAATTTTATATTCTTCTTGTAACACACTTTAGAATTGAGCCAAGAATTTTTTGGTAATTATCCATGTGCATATTGTCTCTACTACTATTCCCACATGCCAAGTATAAATAAAAGAACAATGTATCAAGTAGGCAGTCCACATGATAGTCTGGGTAGCAGCTGGATATAACAGTCTGAGTCAAAGTCACTAAGAAATCTTTCTGCATCTCATCTATTCCCTGTATAAAAACTATACAACTTTTAAAACATGTATTGACTTATTAACCTGCAAAACTTCAGCTTTTAAGCATATGTAGTTATTAGGTTATTAGAAATGTTATACTCTTCTAGTAACACACTTTAAAATTGAGATGAAAATTTTTCTATTAAGTATACACTTTGCATCTAATATATTGTCCACATGTGAGGTATAAATAAAATGACAATGTATGAAGTAGTCAGTTGAAGAGAAATAGAGTTTACATGATAGTCTAAGCCAGAAGTAACAGACAAGAATTAAGAACTCTTCCCATGTCTAGTCTATTCCCTCATATACAAAACTGTATTCATAAGAAGAAATTGGACATAAAACAACAGCAACAACAAAAAAAAAGAAATTTTTGTAAATCCCCTTAACTATTTATGGAACATTAAGGAAATTAAATATCCAGAGTAAACAAGTTAAAATTAAAATAACTTTTAATTTACATAGAAAAAAATAAAACATTACAAAATATGTATCAAATTACTAATCTAAAGATTACAGCATTTAATAATGTATAGTTATTAGGTTATTAGAAATTTTATATTCTTCACTTAACCCACTTTCAAATTGCACTGAGCATTTTTCTGTTAAATATTTATTCATATTTTGTTTAATTCTGTGTCAACACATCAGTTATAAATAAAAGAACATATTGAGTAACAGTGAGCAAAAGTCTGAGTAAACATCTGAGCCAAAGTAGTATGAGATGTCAGTAAGAAATCTTCATGTCTATTCCTATTCTTGTTTTCAAAGAAAAAACTTGACTAAAAAAAAAAAATGAAACAAATTTTGTAAAATGCCTAAAAAATTTTTGCAGATTTTGATGTGATTCTGCTGTGTTTTTTTTTTGTGTTCAAATCCATGGAATTTGTTTTGCTCATGCTAAGTCTCGAAAAAACAAACACTATATAAAATTTACTATTTTTTTATCGATATTGTTGAATTTGTTCAAATTATTCAACTTTTTAACAAGAAAATCTCACTGCGGTAAAAACATTGTTGATTTATTTAAGACACTATGATCTATTGTAACATATCTCTAATTTGTATTTAGATACATTGTATTTGTTTTCAATTTTTCCAGTTGAACCTTTATTGCATATGATCCATTATTGCACAAAATTAAGTTACAATAAAATTTGTATTTTATATGAATATGACCTTATGAAAATTGAGATGTAGTAGAATAGGGGACTCTCTATCATATATTCCGAGTGGGGCCCATGAGATTCTTGCACCAGATATGCTGTCAATCATGGATTCACAGTGAATAATGTTTTTTTTGTTTTTTACTTACAGGAAGCCAGTCGAATCTCAAAAAGAGCTAAACCACTTTTGATGAAAAAAATGTATGTTTTGACTGGTTTATTGATGGAGAAATATCATGAACAAATGAAATTCAATGTTAAATCTCAAAAAGGAAAGAAAGGCGATGTAAGTTTCAAAATTTTTTCTGTTTTTTTTTAAAATTATATTTTTAGTCACTGTAAAACATAAACTTTTTTTTACAAAAATATATTTATACAATATAAACAAGTATTAAAACTGAGAATTAGCTGATGTTTATTTTTCCCTGATTTTTTTTTTTTTTTTGATGTGTCAGATTGTTGTCCAGCACACATACAATGAGCTGGGGTAGTTTGAAATTAATATCAGCCCAAGATCAAGGGGGTCATCCCTGCAGTACCTTTACTTTGGGAGTGGGGGCAGGGTTTATTATCTGGATGCCTGAGGCTTTCCCCTAAAGGGAAAATGCTGAGGTGGCTTGAGCAAGTTTTGAACACTCCCACATTAAACCTTGACCTAATGATGTGTGTGTGTGTGTGGGTAAATACTCATAAAATGAGAACTTAAGTATGCTTTCATGCATGTTTAATGATGTTGGAAGGAAAATCTGTCCCCACCACTTTTTACAAAAAAAAGTGTGTGTGTGTGTGTGTGTGTGTGTGCATTTTATTATTCATTTGAAGAGATGGTGTTTTATTAACTCAAAGGGTATTATTAATATTCCAGTGTTATGACCATGGGGCCATCTACCTCTTTTTCTTACCCTTTTTTTTATCATATGTAGCTGATTGTTGTCCAGCACACATATAATGAGAATTTAAGTATGTATATAAAATCTGTGTTAAAAACAGTGTATGTGCACACACACACACACACACACACACACACACACACACACACACACACTTTTGTAAAATGTGTATGTATATTCTCTTATTATCATCAAGAGAGAAGATGTAGAGATGAGACTTTCTTTAGAATTAATTCATAGGTAATTTTATTGTAAGTAAATTTTTAAAACTTATCAAAAACTAGTGTAATTTTTTTGTTTTTAAATTAAACCTGAAAACAGTAAGTAATATTTAGGTAAATGAAATGTTTGAATAGAGTGTCATATATATATATAAATAATGCCTGTAAAGATATATATATATATATATATATATATATATATATATATATATACCACATATTTAAATATAATTATGGTTTACAATCATGTCATATTGAAACACCAGTTCCTGTACGATCATGGAAGCATGGTTGAACATAGTACCTATATGGGTGACTACTTGGGAATACAAAGTGCTGTAAGCTTGGATATGCAGGTGGTGTAATGAATAATGGCTTGAAATTATTAATTAGGGAGCCAATTCTGAATTCTAGTTAGGTTCTTATATTCACTTATGTGAAAATACCCCTTGAAAAAGGTATGAATCTATCTATTCTGCCCACCAACTATGGGTTAATCAGTTAGACTTATATCATTAAATCATCATTATTACCTCAAAAAAATTCTTGCAATCTAAAAGATTTTTTTTGGCTTTAAATCACCTGCAAAGGGTTGATAGGCTGTAAAAAAATGAATTAATGAATCAATGAATAAATATTATTATTTAAAAGAAAATATTAAAAAAATGACATTTTCTGC
Organism: Ascarosepion bandense; assembly: GCA_037127315.1. Lineage (NCBI taxonomy): Eukaryota > Metazoa > Mollusca > Cephalopoda > Sepiida > Sepiidae > Ascarosepion > Ascarosepion bandense. Next base: position 1,010,640 of record JBBBDQ010000424.1, on the reverse strand, counting down.
TGGGATTTCTGGCTGATATTATGATGAGGAAGCTAACTACTTAAGTTTGAAATAAATAGCTACAGAGTTTGGATGAGTTATAGCTAGTGACAGACTTTCAAATACTCATACATCTTATAGGCTGGGAAATGCAATGTTTACTTATTTTAATATAATCAAACCTTAAAAAACTATTTAATCTAATTATGTATAAGTGAATGTTGGATCATACATAGATGAGAAAATACAATTAATGATATTTACTGATATTATATTTTTTATACATAGAGAAAAATAATTAGGGTACTTTGATGTCATGTAATTGTTAGTAAGCTTGTCCTGTTAGATCAATTACAACTGAGTAGTGAGTTTGATCCTCACTGGGTGCTCCATACTCCATACTTTTGGTCTTGTGCTTAATAAATTGCTAGAAAAAAAAATGTTGATTTTGAACATTTAATTTTTTTCTTCTATTGAAATCTTCAATTTTGTTCTCCTGTGACAATTAAATGCCTCAAGACGCAAGAGATCCATACAAATCTACAATCACGGGCATTTACATATGCAAACATATGGGCAAAAATAATTTTTTTCTTTTTTTAACCAATTCAGATCAAGCAAAGCAATAATGCTACAAAGATACAAGTGGCTACTGGGAGTGAAAGAGAATGAGAAGGAACCAGAAAAGCCAATCCTAGACAGGAAAAAAGGGATAAACTTCTGCTCCTGTTCAAAAGTCTGGGGAGAAGTGTGAACCAGGCAATAGAGGAACATTATCTACTTCTATTAAATAATCTACAAAGTAAAATGTAATTGGTACATAAACAAAACAGTAAATACAAAACAAAATATAAGAACACTGTGTGTATATATATATACGCACACATATGTAAATCTGTAGGAAGATATACAGGAAGAAACTCAGAGGCAGACATATCTGTTACAATATATATATATATATATATATATATGCACACACACACTCACACACATATATACGCACATATATATGCATTTGTGCATATATTATAGAAATATATATAAATAAAAAAGTTCTGACTTAGGTCAATGCCAGACAAATTCTGATCTGCATCAATGTCAAGAAATGCTTCCAAGATTAACTCATCTACTGTGTGGAGATTTTGAATATATGTGTATATAATTAATACAAGTAAAAGTTTTGTTGCTTCACTGATTAATGTTATGTTCAGCATTCTGACTCTAGAGTTTCGTAGACAGATCCTCCAGGAATCACTCTGTCCACTCATTAGGAGGTATCAGCTGTTGATTGCTAACATTTCTTGATTTGTTTTTTTATATTTTTTTATGTTGACTTTTCGTTGATGCAAATTTTTGTTTTCTTCATAGTGTGTGTGTGTTCCCACACCTGCACCCATTCACCCAAATTTAAAAGAATCAATGAATTTATTCTTAATCCATCATTTATATTACTGTAGATATCATCATATCATTTCATTACAAGAGAAAATGAAGACTTTCTGAGTTGTGACTGTCTTTGCAGCTAAGTGTTAAAGCACTCCAGATCAAATGATGGTTTCCCCTACAAAAAGGGATGCTGGCTCAATCTCTGACAGAGAGCACACTAAAAACATGGCATTTATTTTAAATATGAGTATTCACTATAACAACAACAGAAGTATATATATATATATATATATATATATATATATATATATATGTGTGTGTGTGTGTGTGTGTTATTACAGAAAAATTAAAATAACAGTGATATTTCAGTTTAATAGATATACTTATCAAAATTACAAAAGATATTTTGAAATACTAAAGAGTAAATTTATTCAATAAATTCGGCATTGGCTTCAACTGCAGCCCTTTCAGAATCTCCTGCAACTCTTTTGTACAATCTTGTCTGAAGGTCTGTGAGAAGATGAATGGAAGTATAATGTTGCCATGACTAGTGATCACTTTAAACACCTTTGTAATCACCATTAGACTCATCCAACTCTTTCCACGTCTTCTGCATTGTCCTTGGATTGACACCCAAACACTCTGAAATGTTTGTATTGGAGCTTCTGGTATGAATGCCAAGCAGTACAATATGCCATTTCCAAATTTCTGGCTGAGTGAATTGTGTCATAGTGATCTTTTTCTTACAGATGTTGCCCAACTGACCCTACTATACTGTGCAATCAACAAAATCAAAAACAAATTACATGCATGCATGAAATTAAAAATAAAATGGTAACAGTTTACCCATCACACCCTGACATATTTACTGACATTTGCACACACGCACACACATGCATACATATATTTGTATGTTTGTACATGATGAGACATGCACATATACACACACACTTATATATATGTTTTCTTTCTCATCCCCAGCCTCTACCCAAATAGGTATAATCTATAATATGAGATTTTTCAAATGATTAAACCAATTATCTTCACTTGGCCTTTTTTTATTTCTTATCTATTCCAATTTGATGTCGTTGTTGTTGTTGTACATTATCTATATGTTGTTTTTGAACAATCTTATTGTCTGTATGTAACTGCACCAAATACTCCCCCCACGAACAGCACTATCATTGTGTGCATTACTCTTGTGCATTGCATGTTGGTGCTGGTAGGAATGCATTTGTTGGATTGCACTGAATAACCCCGAAGATGTGCACTCAATGACATCACAAGTGCACTCAATGCCTCGAGCTCTTCTATCAGTCTGTCTGATTGAGACAATGCATGTTAGAATGCACTGATTGACACCACTGCAGAATGTGTATTTGCAAGTATTAAATGTTGGAATCTTCAAAGAGTGAGAATTCACCTGCCTGCAAGTATGTGTGCAAAGTTGTTACAACTTTACCTCTTGCAGCTTCCATCATGCTCTTTCATAAAGTTATTTAGTTCACAACTAAAGGTAGAAATGGTGACTTATATTTTTTCACCTTGTTTCATATTGTACTCTTCATTCTTTTTTATTTTTATACTGTCTACTATTTGCATCTATTGCCTTTTTGAAGCTTTTTAAAATAAAGACAATAAGAACTCATTTTCTGCATGGATTTCTGGGATGAGAAATTATCATTGTTTGCATTATTCAAAGCTGAAGAGGGATGGGCTTTGTCAGGTTATCTTGCCCTAGACACACCACTGCTGTTATGGTTGCACTATATGTAGTGCCCCTATGACTTTAATGACTTTAATATGACTCATATGTAATGTGACATTGTTTACAGTTGAACTAATGTCATCATCTTTGTTGTATGCATCAATTTGATTGAGTGATTGATTTATTGATTGATGACCAAAAGATTGTGATATTAACAACAAAGATGAGGACACTAATCTAGCTGTAAATAATGAAATAATGCAAATAATGAAGATTTACTTATTTATTTAAATAATCTAATTGTACAGTGACAAATTTCTTATGCTTATACATAAAAATGCGTATATGTTGGGTCAGATATGGGTTTTGTTCTGCGACCACTTGATAATAGGGCATAAAAATCTAATTATCTTGACTTTTTTTTAAAGATAACACCCACTGGAGATGTTATATGTTTTTGTTATATTTGCTTTCTGCTACTTGAAAATGGTGACTTGAAAAATTATCAAAATATTTAAACACGTTGATATATGAAAAAAGAGAAATTTGCAATATGATATATGGTAAAAAAAACTTTGACCATACAGATAAATTTGAGATTCTAAAAAGGGGATTGCAAGAATAAAATAAGAAATAGAGAAATAAATGAATGATATTGGTGAGAATTGGATATCAAGACTGAAAAGAAAACTGTTGATAATGAGGCAAGCCTCTTTTGAAAAGAAGACAGAAAGATTGCATTTCTGAATTATTTATAGAGCAAATATTATTTGCAACTCTATGATCAAATATATTCGTTGTAATACTTTGTCTGTACAAGAGTAATTTACAAAAAGTTTCTTTTTTTTTGTCAAAGTGAAGTGCAAATGATATAGCAGAAATCAGCACCAAAAGTGAAATTTGTGGGCCATAATGAAATTGTGAGCTTGTCTGTTGTGGGAAAGGCATGAATCCATCCAGCTATCAGGGTGGACTGGGCTCTGTAGCCTTGACTGGCATCCAGATTAATACAAGGAAAATTCCAAAATCAAAGCCATGGAGAAGGCAACAAGAAACCATGCCACTATCTTTCTTAAGAATACATAGCAATTTATAGGTATTAATGAAAAGGAATCTGTGGAGAGTAATGACCACCTCTGTTTAAAAGAGACATACCAATTTAAAAAACAAAAAACAAAAAACAAAAATGTACTAGTACATTCAATGTATTGTACCTGGTAATCAGTTATTGTGATGATGATGATGATTCTTCAGCTTCTTCTTCTCATGGCTCTCCACAGATTTTATCCTTTGTAGGTTTAATATGCATTAGCAATGATCCTATGTCCTGTAGCAATGAATCATACTGATAAGTATGCCATATGTCATAAATATGAGGTGGCAGAATGGTTAATAGTGTAGGAAATAAAAACATTGAACTGGGTTCAGATTCTGGTTGAGTCTATTTATATACCAAAGTCAATGTTTACAATGTGCATATACTTCCCTCCCTGTTTTACTTTTCTGCTCTTTGGAGACCTGGATCACATAACGTAGACACTTGAAGGGGTTAGAGTATTTCCATAAAAAATGTTTGAGAACGATTCTCAGCATCAAATAACAGTCAGTGATACCAGACACCAATGTTCTCGAACTCTATACCTCAAATGAGAATCATTGAGTGGGATTGGGAATATTGTTTGCATGCAGGACTCACAGCCTCCAAAATGTCATTTTTATGGTGAGCTTAAAGCTGGTAAATATCCACAACACAAACCCCTAAAGAGATTCAAGTGTTTTGTCAAGGAAAACAATATAAATTTTAATATGGATGTGAGAACTGTCTCTTGACAGAGATGGATGGGAAAAAAATCACTTAAAGGTGACAGTATGCTCCTTGAGTTTAGCCACATTGAAAATTTAGAAGGGAGGCCATGTTTGACTTTCTATCTGAATTTAGTTTGCCATCGTGATCTGAAATTGCAACCCGGTTGTGTATGTCACCTTAAACCTTAATGCATAAGCTTGATGGCTTTCCTTCAGGACCATCTGAAAATGTGCGTGTGACACGTGGCAAAATTTGTAAGTCCAGTCCTGGTCAGACCTTTGTATATCATGTATACTTGAAGCTGTGTAAATAAAGTGCCACCTTAGAGTCTGTGCTCATTTAACAGTTGGCAACTAACTCAATGACCTAAAATAAATGAGATGCTGCAATCATCACATATATATCATCATCAGCTTTATCTTGTATTCAAGAATTTAATTTCTTCTTTGTTGATTGCTTCCTCTGTATGATGATGTTGATGACTAAATTCACCACCAATGTGCAGGTTCAGAACTAGAAGCTTCCAGTTTCACTCTTATCATCCATTCTCTATTGCTGTTTGGCTTTGCAAGTGTTGGTTGGAGGTGAAAGAAAATCAGAGTAGAAAAAAAGAGTAGAAAATGGCGTGAATTTGTTTGGGGTGAACCTCATCTTGCCAGAAAGTGAATCACACACTTGATTTTATGGAATGAGACTTGTAGAATCCATTTATGAAACTGCTACTGATTCGTCATAATTTTGAGTGGCACCTTCTGTAGCAGGTCAGTCATGTGTAGCCTTCTTCATCCAGTAATTCAACCACTGAGATCTATTGTAATCATCATCTGCTTGTTTCCCCCTTGGAGTTTTTGAGATTGAATGCGCTTAGTCTGGATCCAAGTCTTTGATCTTGCCACCAAATGTGTTTGTCCTACTGGGAATTTAAAACTTCAGACAACATCACAACATCATTAGTATGATTATTTAATTATTATATTTTTATTGTAAGGGCTCTGCTAAAAGTTAACCAAAACTAATCTTTATGTGTAAAAGGTAAATTAGATTTAGCATTAAAAATAAGTATAGATATACATATACAATTATAACAAGGCCTGGGGAAGTTAAATGAGTAAATGTAGTCATGGAAAAACAAAATGGAGATAAGAATCTTCACAAAAACAAAACAAAATATATAAAGGTGCAGGAAAAAATGGGGCCTAAAAAGTTAGTCTACAGATTCTTACATGTTAAATAGTAGATATTTAGATAGGAAGAAGGAAGAAGGAAGGTATCTATAAGGCTGGGATTAGTATTTGGTAGTGGGGTTCAAATTTACTAGCTTAAAAAAAAATTTATTTATTTTACTAAAATCATAGATTAAATTTAAAACTCAAATCTTAAGTTTTAAAATTCACAAATTTCGACTTATGGTGGCATTTGCTAATGAATTTTTTCCGTAAATTTAAAAGTAGGTGCTGATTTGGGCACTTTAATATTTGTATTTTTTCCTCTAAACATACATTGCACCTATTGTGAAAATTTCTAGGGGTATGGGCTGAGCCTATCAGTTTCCAACTAACTATAGGGTTTAGCTCTTCCTTCATTTTCCAAAATCTTTGTGAAAGGGCTGTTTGATATTTTTAATTTGGGTTGGAAAAAGAAATACCTATGATTGTAATAAAGTTGTTTAAAATTCTAGCATTTACGATATTGGATATCTGTTTTAAAATAGTTTTTGGGTGATTAGATGAGATGTAAGAGGGTAAACTATTTTACTTGAGATAAGGCTGGTGGGAATCATCATTTAGGTTAAGGTTAATATCTAAGTAGTTAACTATTTTAAGATTGGAAGAAACTTCAACATTAAAACCAAGAAGATTTAGGGCTCTAATGATCTTTTTATGGATTCTATTTGTTAAAGGTCCATTGCTATTGGGGATAAACATTAGCTCATCATCACGATATAATCCAATCTGTTTGTGGTTCAAAAATCTACTTAATATTTTTAAAATATAGATTCCTACAAGATCAGCAACCTGGGCTAAATCATAAACTCCCATAGGAACATCAAAACTATCATTAGGCCCTTTCGTCCATGTAGAATACTCAAAGGTAATGAGCGATTTTTTAGCGACTAAAATAATCTTTCTATCCCTATTGGTGATTTCTACATAATTTCTAGCAGAATTAATACAACTTTCTATATATATGTTTCTAGCAAAATTAATACAACTTTCTTATATATATATATATATACTCACCATGTACACCACCACACAAACTCCATTTTTGGACCATAATGGTAACATCTACATACAAATTAACAGTGTCAGAATGGAAAACCCATGAGGTCCTACTTTCTCAAATTTTTACTTGTCTCATGTTGAAAACAAAGTGTTTAAAACAACTGACAAACTGGAGATTTACACAAAGTACATCAACAGCATTTTTGTTTTGATAACAATATGGACGAAATTGTAAATCTAAAATTAAATCTTAAAAATAACTCCTTGCTGATTTGAAAAGAAATTTTGAATTGTTTTTGTATGTATATAAATGTGCTAAATTTTAAAGATATCATCAGCCATGCACAACACTATAAGAAAATAAGAGTGACAACTGTAGTAAATTAGAGCCAAAAGTCTCTAAAATTCAATGAAACATTTGATTACGGAGAATATTCTTTTTAATTTTTAAGATTACCAAGTACTTAAAAAGCTACTGCATTATATTCCTTTATTATTTTTAATAAACACCTCTATGACAGCTTTTTAAATTGTCAACATAAATAAACAAGCTACTATCATGTTGAAAAATACATTTTTGTGATATTTTAAACTTAGAAAAATAATAGTTGTTTCAACTCAGATTAATTATACTTTAAATTAGCTAATATTCTTCAAGTAAAGTTTTAGAAATATATATTTTATTTTTGGAAAATTTTTTAATGAAGGGATTTACATTTTTATCACACTTTGCTAAAAATGATGCAAAATTATAAAATTTTTGAAATTAAGAAAAAAATTTAGTTTTGAAATGCAGTATAGTATTTTGTTTACTGGAAACATAACATTTAATCTGTCTGCTTGAAATTAAAACTAAAATGAAAGCTTCAAGAAAAATTTTTAATTAAAAAATCAATTTAAAATGTTAAGTATTGCATTTTTGTGGAGGTACCTACTGTAAGTGTTATTTTTAGTATATATATATATATATATATATATATATATATATATATATATATATAATTATTATTGTAATATTTTATTCTAAGTGGTTATAATAAAAACATTTTACATCCCTACAAAAAAAAAAAAAAATGAAATGCTACATACTGTGGTTTTTTACTCCATTTGTTCTTACTTGTACTAAGATATCTATATCTATATATATATATATATATATATATATATAAATATAATATTGATGAATTGTCTGTCCACTTATCTAACACAGAGATAGAAAGCACTTAAGATTTCAACTGAGTAGTATGCACAAAAAATTTCTTTGTACCTATTTCAGTTTTTGTCTTTCTTTTGCAATGTTCATGTTTTTATTTTCCTTTCTAACTGCAACCTTATAGTCCATATAAAAAAAGGAAAAGAAAATTTCTGTACAATCCAAGTATTTTCATCAGCCAAAATCTCAAGTGCCTCTCATCTTTCTGTTAGACAAGCAAGCAATTCATCAAAAATAAAACCCCCCAAATAATATCTTCTTAAGAACTATTGACGTCTAACCTGCTGAATCTGAGTTTAAATTTTGTCTGTCTTGATAACTAGCCAAAAATATTCACTATTCTGAGGGTGATAGCAATAAATATTGAACTACCAAGAAAATCAGCCAAATTTATTTTAAAATCTAGTATTGATTATCGCAAAACTTTTTGTAGAGTTACTTTTATTTGTTTGGTTTTGAATACACTAGTTAAATTAAAAGGTCTACTCATAAAAAACAGGGAAGGATTTTGGCAAAAATAATTTTTGTCGATTATCATTTTTTATACCTTCCTTAAGCCACAACATTTGTCAGAATCAAAGAATATTGATTTTTTTCATCATTTGAGGAGTGGAGTCCTGTTCATAATATAAATGCACATTCAAATCGATCCCTGATTTCCTAAAGAGTTAACTCTACTTTGTTTTTATTAACAAATGTCAAGATTGAATCTGCTTATGTCATTGATAATTACATACTTCTGGTGTTGTTTTTTTTTTTTCCAAATTTGTAGAAATATGCAGTTATCAGTGTTGTAAGCATAGTTTCAAACTTGAAATGTACAATTAAAAACAAAGTACAAATAACTCTTTAAAAAGTCAGGGATTGTTTTGAACCTGTATTTATATTATGAGCAGGACCTCTACCCTTCCCAAATGATAAAAGTCTATGTTGTTTGATTCTGACAGATGCTGTGAGTATAGCAAGGACTGATGAATGCTGACTTACAAAATCATTCCTGTTTTTTATGACATCAGTTAATATTAAGTAGTGCCATTTTAAATTGATTTGTTGAACAAATTTACTTTTTATTGGTTACCTATCCTATGAACAGAGAAAAGATGTTATAGAAGCTTTTTAACTGCTCTAAAATGTGTATAAACATCATTTTCAGCAAGGCAGTACATATTTTAAAAGTCCTTTTTGTTATTTGTTCACTTGAATTTTCCACTCTTGACATCGCTACATAAAGAAGAGCATAAGGGAAACATTTGAATAATTTTCCAATGTATATATTAATAAAAATAATAGCAGAAATTAACTCAGGAAGCTTACTATGTTTTTACTTTTTGAAATAATTTGGCACAGTTTAAAGTAAATGTAATTAAACAGATTATTTGGACTTATTTAGATAATTTAATAAATATTTTTTCCTATTTGGCTAATTTGTAGTAATATGAAATAGGCAACAATGAGTGATTTTCTAAGTGTAGCTTAGATGTGGCACAAGGCCAAAAGTTGGGGACACCCAGTGAAGATTGAATTCATTATTCAATTGTAATTGATTTAGTGAGACAAGTTTGATTGATTTTCTAAGCATAGCTTAATTGTAGCATAAGGCTGAAAGTGTGGAGCCTCCAGTAAGGATCAATATCATTTGTGGCATTGTCTGTTACGATACAGACTGCATTGCATTGTCTGTTATGATACAGTCAACAACTTCAAAATGAGAAAATAGCTTGTGCAAAAACTTTATTTTGGTTTCTTACTTTTCAGTATCTCTGGCCACTTGGAATAACGGTCGACTACTACAAAGTAGCAAAAACCATCAAGTGAACCAACAAAATCAATGTGTATCTCCGACCACGGACAGTCAGTTTTAGGCCAGGGATTGAATTTTATTGGAAGTGCTTTAGCAGCCAAAGCACACCCTTTGCTTGATCTTACAGTGTTTTTAATATCTTTGTCCATATTGGTCCAGCAGCAATAACTCCTCATCAGACTCTTCATTCTTGAAGTTCCCGGATGGCCAACATGGAATTCTTTTAATGTTCTTTTCTGTAGTGTAAATGGAATTACTACTCTGTCTCTGTATATTAGAATGTCATTACAGGGTGAGTAAACTTCTGAGATATTCTGGTCTTTACTATTTAGTTTGTCCTTTACTTCCTTTATGAACTCATCATCAGACACTTTGTCTATTATCTTGTCAATTATTATAGGAAGTTCCTTGACAGTATTGCACAAGGTACTTTTTATTTCGACCTCTGTTTTTATGACAGCAATGACCATGTCTTCCAGGGGTTCAGCATACATAGGTATCAATCTAGACAACTTGTCAGCATGACAGATTTTAGTGAATGGGAGAAGCTCTATTTTGTAGTTATAATTGAGGAGAATGGTTCCCCATCTTTGCAGTATGTGTTGACACACGCTTTTTTGATCCAAAGATAGTAAGGAGTCGACAATGGTCTGTTTGCAACAATAAAATACCTTCCATGAATAAATCTATGAAATTTAGTCATTGCAAAAGTGATTCCTAAGGTTTCCTTTTCTATTTGTGAGTAACCCCTTTCAGCTGGTAATAGCGTTCTAGATGCATGGGCAATTGGCTTTACTCATCCATCCTTTAACTTGTGTAAAATGCCCGCACCAATGCCATAGAAGCTAACATCACTGGCTACAATGATGTCAAGGTTTAGATTTTAATGAGTCAGGAACAGATTTTATGTAAAGACCTCTTTTATTTTCTCAAATGCTTCCTGGCATTTGGTTGTCCATTCCCACTCTTTATCTTTTCTCAATAATTAATTAAGTGGAGCTCTCGAGCTGTGCATTCTAGGGACAAAAACGTAATAATTGGCAAGACCTAAAATCTTTGGACAGCTGGCACATTTTCTGGTGCTGGCATGTTCTTTATTGCCGTTGCCCTATTTGGGTTGGGATGTCTTCCATCTTTGTCAATTATTTGCCCCAAGTACTTCATCCTCTTTAAGAAAAACTCACACTTCCCGTCTTTTAATTTGGATCTGTAATCCTGGATTTGGATGTGCGTTGTGGTGCAGTGGATATTGACTAGGAATGACAAATCAGGAAGCTGAGTTCGAATTCCAGTTGAATTCATTGCATTCACTTATGCACAAATGCCCTTGGGAAAGGTATCAATCCATCTCTTCCCTCCAGTTATGGATTAAATAATAGGACAGATTGGGTTCTATAGCCTTGGCTGGCAACCAGTCTACTGCAGAAAGCAATGGCAACCTACTGTGGGATAATCTTCTACCTAGTCAGTCAAATCTCTTTCTAGACATGATCGCCTAAAGCATGTATCATGTATGGTATTTAACTGACCGAATCCTGGATTCTCATGAACACCTGCCAGACATGCGATTTGTATTCCTCTATGCTGTCACTTTTCATTGGGATGTCATCGAGATAGGCCATTGCAAAATCCAGATCATTTAACATTGTATCCATGACCTGTTGAAAAATGGAAGGAGTGACCTTAACCCTGAATGGAAGTCTCAAAAATTTATATAAACCCTTGTGTGTGTTTATGCGAAGGAGCTTCGAGCATTCCTCGTCTATGGGTATTTGCAGATATATGTCGCTTAAGTCAATCTTAGAAAAATATCTTCCCCCACTGAGCTTAGAAAATATCTCCTCTGGACTTGGAAGGGGATAATGGTAATCCTTTAGGATGTTGTTCAGCCCCATAGAGAAGTCAGCACATACACAAATTTCTTTGCTCTTTTTTTTAATATAAATTATGGGAGATGCCCATTCACTATATTCAATCTTTTCCAGAACTCCTATTTCCTCAAGTCAATTCAACTCCTCATCAATTTGGTTTAATGAGGCAAATGGAACGTTATGTTTTTTCTTAAAAACTGAGTTTACGTTTGGCTTTAACTCAAACTTAGCAGACATTTTTGTGAATTTTCCTAATTCCACTGAAAATGCCAGGAAAATTTTTTTTTAGTTCACCATTCAACTTTTCTGCTTTGTCAGTCAAATTTTCGACTTTTTGACATAATGAATTTAATAGGCATATCCCAAAGTTGAAACTGTTCTAACCAATCAGTCCTGAACAAATTACCTGTACTTTTCATAATATATGCCTTTAGTTTTAAAGTTTTACCTTTGAATGACATGTTCGTTATAAGTTCACTCAGAAACTTAATAGGGTCTTCCAGTTACACTTTTAGCTATTCAATTCATTCTTAATAAAATCAGCTTACTCAGTTTTTTCCTTGTTTGATAATTAATTATGGATAAGTCTGAATCCAAATCAAGCTGTAGCCTTATATTTTTGTTAAATATTTGTATTTCAATATATTTCCTGATGTTATGGCTTTCTAGTTCATCAGCATTGGTAGTCTTTATAAAACTTTTTTTGTCTTGTTCTTAATTCTGGAGTGGGAACTTTTGTGTCCCAATTTATCACAGTTAAAACCTTTTTTTATCTTTAAAAGGACAATCTCTATACCACTGTAATTGACCACACTCAAAACATGGTCTTGATGGCAAAGTAACTTCATTATTTTTTATTTGATCCTTTTTAATTTTTCTTTGGCATATTTTTTTAATGTGAGCCATGCCACTCTGTTCGCTGTTTTTCGAATCTTCTCTGACACTCACAAAATGTTGGCAATCTTTGGTAACCTGCTGTAAAGTAACATTGGGCTTGTTTTCAAGCTTGTTGATTATCCTACGATATATTTCAGCATCTTTCGCTGAAATCAAACCCCAGACAAAAATCAGGCATTTAAAATTATTGGCGCTTAACTCTGCCAATTTGAAGTCATCTCAACAATATTTAGAGATTCTTGATAAAATCCCAAAAAGTGAGGATAAAGGACAATAAAAGCACAAGATTCAGGAAAACAGAAGATGAGAAGACAGAAGATTGACATTGTGTTTAAATTTTTGAAGATGGTAGTTAATAGGGAAGCACAAAACCAGAACAGAATTTCACAGTCAAGAAGTGTCAGAAAAGAAACTATTAGAATAAAACTTACAGTTAATCTATTTCAGCAGTAAAACAGTGAAACCTAATTGCCAATCTAGCAGTATGCTTAAATTTATATGGTTGAGATACCAAGAAGATTAATATTAATAGAAAAGACAGAGGGAAACCAGGTTATAATGGTAAGAAAGTGACTGGAGTCAAGATGCCAGGTTAAGACTGATAACATTACAGACCCTTTTTTGGATATTGAGATATATTGTGGAAGCACCAGACTAGATATGGTATCAATATTTAATGCAGGGATGAATGGTACGCTTCTCAATGGGCAAGACAAATAACTAATGTGTGTGTGTGTGTGTGTGTGTGTGTGTGTGTGTGTGTGATTCAGTGATAAAGTCATTTATTTAACTCAAAAAACATTTATTTTCCAACATAATCATCTTCATTGTGAATGCACTTAACTGGATACATTTTCCCCAGATAATATTAGTCAAACTTTGATACATAACTGTTTCAATGAATTATTCATCTGGTTTATTGACCTAATATTTGTTTGTCTCTCGATTTGATCTTTATTCAAAACACAAATTCTCAGCTCCATTCAGACTTACAGCATAATATTACACCAATGGCTTTAATATCAACCAGGTTTGTCATTATTTTTTCTAATTTTCTTTTCTCAACTCAATGCTAAGTGAGATCAGAATCATAGATTTTAATAAAAAATAAATAAAAATTGCATTTTTTAAAATATTGACATATGAACCTCAGCAATGAGATAAGATTCAAGTTAAATTAAGCACGGCCTTGAGGGAAGAATACAATTAGCTCTTCAAAATATTACAGAATATACAAAATTAGAATAAAGCATGCAGAAGAGATTACCCTCATGAGATGACAACATTATCAACTACTGCTGTTTTAACCAGATTTATTAAATGATTGCTACTCTTAATACCTGAACTATAGCATAAACCTATATAAATGTTTTTTTTATAAGGAATTCATTAAAATATCTTCTAATCATCATTTGTTGGATGGGGAGGGGAACAGATATTTTACCTGCCTCATTGTAATTATGCATCCTTCTAATGTGAATTCAAGGTATAATCAGCATAGATCTTAACAGAGAAAAAAATTATCATAATTATGGTATTAAAATGCCAAAATGAGAACAGACTGTCCTTTCAGTAAAAATAGTCCATTTTGATTAGGAAATGGAAGGGAATGCTTGTCAAGCAAAAAGAGTGCTATAAAATAAATTTCAATACAGTGGCAGATGATCAGGTTTGAAATTACTGAAAAATCAGGTGTTAATTGTATGCTATTTTCCTTTTCATCAACTTTTTTCATGTGATTATTTATGTTGGTGCAGCACATCGACATAGTGTAAATTCTGTCTTTTGAGGCATGGTGTCAATGATACTCCTCATAAATTGAGAACCTTTTGGAGAATTCTTGCAGAATAAGGGATGATAGTTTTCTGAAGACTTACAATCTTGGTCTCAAATCCAATTCTCCCTAACGTTTTCAGTTTTTTTATTGGTGTTTCATTACAACAAGAATTGCTTCAACAATCTTGTTTCATAGCTTCTTCAACTTCCTAGTCATATATTAGCTAACCAAAATGTCCTTGCTATTTTTACATCATTTTGGAAAGAAGTGATCATTGATATGTAAATGGGTGCATCACATGCTAGGAAAGTGGTGGGGTGGAGCAGTGCTTTTGACCAATGCAGGTGCATTGTGAACACACATCAGTCATAGATTGAGCAGTAACAATTAAGTATAGTGATGTCAAAGAAGCTTTATGACTTCAAGGTGGTATTGTCTGTAACCACATTGTTGTTGTATATGTCAAACTTTTGGAGGATAATGCTGTGAGTGAATGCAACTACCTATCAAGCATTGGTTCTAGAAATTCAGATCAAGAGATCTGTCTGTTTTAGATGAACACCCCACTGTGTTAACCACGGGTCCTGCATTATGAGGCCCAGAAGGAAGCCATAGAGGAGGACAAAAGCCAAACTTGTTGTGAGATTGCCAAATGCTTTCAGATTCCTGATGAAACAGTCACATTTCGATTGCACTGCATATGGAAGGTGTACAAGTTGAGCAAGTGGGCCCTCCTACACTGTGGAAATCCAGCAAGTGTTTCTTGTTGCTTTCTTGGCACTGCAACATACACTTATTTGATCAAGTGCTCACTCACTGTATTACACTCACAAATGTGCTAGACATTGGTTGTCACGATGGAACCCTGTGTCTCACACCACGACTACCTCTACACCTACACAAGGTCATGTTTTGTATCTGGTGGAATAGTCAACAAGTGGTGCACTATGAATTGTTATCAACGGGTGTAACCATTACTGTAGACCTGTACTCACAGTAGTTGGAACATGTACAATAGGCACCGAAGCAGAATGAGCTAGCATTGGTTATTCATAAGGGTGTACTGTTCCTCCATGACAATGCCTGGCCTCATGTGGCATGGGTAGCTGGGGATACCATCAAGTGACTAAGCTGGGAAACACTTTTCCATCCATCTTACTCCCCAGACATTGTGCGAACAGATTGCTACATCTTCCATTCCCTGGACAAACATCTTCATAGTAAATCCTTCATAAATAAGGTAGACTTGCAGCAGACATTCACAAACTGCTTTCTGTTGAACATCTGATTTTTAGCACTTCTTGAGGCAAAAGGGTTCTGGATGCCAATAGTGATTACTTTGATGACTAATGGTATTTCAAATTTGCTGTGTACCTTTTTTTTTCTAAAAAATAAAAACTGTAAGGAATTTTTTGGGTTCCTTGTATTTTTCAATCTTTACAGTTTCTTTGGAGTTCACTTTTCTCAATCTCTTATGCAAGTGGTGGATTTCCTCATGCACTTTCTCATTATCCCTTTAGAACACACTTCTCTACTAGATCTCTGCTTCTCCTCTCTACCTGATTCCTACCAACTCTCGCAGCTTTGCCCTCTTGGTAACTCCAATCATGTTGTTTCTATCAATATCTCTCACCACTCTCACTACCCCCTTGAGCCTCCTACCAACAGGATCTTCTACTGCTAACAAAGAGCAGACTGGGATGCCTTTCACAATTTCCTGTGTGACGCCTTTTGGGAAAAAGTGTTCAGTCTCCCAGTTGAGAATTGCACCTCTGAGGTCACTTCCTGAGGGAAAGCTGGCATTGATGCCTTCACACCGATCAGGAAGTTCCATCCCAAACCTCATTCTTTCCCTGGTTCTTTCCTGCCTGTTTGGCTGCTATTGCCCACAGGAACCACTTCTTCCTTCTATTTAGGAGCCATGCATCTGACTATAATAGGCACCTATTTGCCTCTGCTTGTAATTAGTATAAGAGGATCCTGAATGACACTAAGCTATTGTTTACTGAGAGAATGAGGCAGTGTATAGCTGCCCGCAAGTTCAGCTCCAAAGACTTCTGGCAGCTCTGCAAATGTGTGCTGAACAACAGCAAATCCTCTAACCCTCCCTTAATCAATAAATTCAAGGTCCTCACGGCATCTGTGGACAAGGCTGAGTTCTTTGCATGCAGATTCTCATCCAACTTCACATATGACTTATCTGGTGTATCCACACCTGACTTCCCTCTTAGAACTGAGGCTCAACTGAAAGATGTTCATATAACCCCCTCTCTGGTATCTAAGATAATCTCAAAACTCGACCCCCAAAAGGCAAGTGGAGGTGATGGAATTCCAGTCATTGTCCTGAAGAAATGTGCCCCTGAACTCTCCTCTGTCCTCTCTTAACTCTATAATTACTACCTCTCTGCTTCCTGTTTTCCTGCCTGCTGGAAGTTCTCTTCTTCAGTTCTTGTATTTAAAAACTCTGGGGAACCCTCAGAGCCATCTAATTATTGCCCTATCAGCCTACTACCAATTTTTGGAAAATTGTTCGAGGCTATTATCAATGCTGGAATAGTTCAACATCTTACTGCCCATAAACTATTCTCAGACAAACAGTATGGCTTCCGCTTTACCAGATCTACTGCCAATATGCTAACGACCATCATAGAGTACATATACCAGGCCCTTGATAAGTCTGGCGAAGCTTGAGCTGTTGCCTTGGATATCTCCCTAGCTTTTGATAAGGTTTGGCACGCTGTCTTTTTGCGCAAGCTGCAGGGTTATGGTATCACTTGATGCTTGCTTAATCCGGTCCAATCTTTCTTATCTAACTGCATAATGAAGGTTGTCTTGAATGGGAATGCCTCCACACGAATGCTGGTGTCTGCTAGGGCTCTATCCTAGGCCTGACGCTTTCTGATTTTTATAAACGACCTTCCTGACAGGAACAAATCCCAAGTTGGCATCTACACTGATGACACTACTATTTACTCCTGCCTCAGTAATAAATCTGGTGAGATAACCTCGCTGCCCTTCTGTGGTAGACTTGGTTAAGAAGTGGCTTGTAAATTTTAATACTTCTAAAATGAAGCTGCTATCTGTCAACCACCACTGGCAGTCCCTCCTACTCCCATCAGCATGGACCAAGCGAGTCTCCCTGAAAGCAATACACTGCACCTCCTTGGTCTCACCTTATCTTCAGACCTCAAGTGGAACCATTACATCAAATAAATAGCTAAATCCACTGCTAAGAAGGTTGGATCACTGTGTTGAGCTAGGAAGTTTTTCCCACCTGAGTCTATCTTGCACATATACAAGTCAATTATCTGACCATGCATTGAATACTATTGTCATATCTAGTCGGGTGCCCCTGCCAGTCATCTCAGGGTTCTCGACAGGCTCCAAAGGAGAATCTCTACTGTGATCGGTCTTGACCTGGCAGCTTGACTCTAGCCACTTTCTCACCGGTGGAATGTGGCTTCCTTTTGTCTGTTCACTAAATATTTTCATGGTTTCTGCTCTGATGAGCTTAGCTCACTGATATCCCTCTCTGCAAAGATTTACTCAAGCAAGAAGACTGGCAACAAGGTCCCACCCTTTTACAGTTAAATCAACTAAATGCAGCCACCATTTCTGCTCCAGCAGCTTCCTTTCTTGCACTTCCCACCTGTAGAACTCCCTTCCGTATACTTACTTCCCTGATGGCTACAATCTCCAAGAATTTAGATGCAATGTCAATTCCCATCTCTTGTCCACTTGACTCCAGTCCTTCTCTCATTCTTTCCCCATCACCTTGTGTATCTTGTTTTTTTCCTTTCTCACTTTAACTGTGCAACTCTCTTCACACTGGTATTCCAATTTTTCTCTTGCCCCTTCTTTGACTTCCTCAGTAACTGGTTTGTCTTTCTCTTTGCTTTCCCCCTGCCTAAACTTTCACTCTTCTCTTATGTACTCCCCTATGCACCAGTGGCAGTACCGCCTTGCTTGGGGTGAAACGATTAAAAAATATTCAACAGCAAATTCAAAAATTTGACACTTGCTGCTCTACTTATCCATTACAATAATGTTGCATCTTTGTGCTTTAATGACATGATACTACTATACTGATTATTATTATTTCCTTTGATTTTTGTTGTATACTCATTTTCTTCTGGGTCCCAATCAGAGACCTAAGGTCAGAAATGGCTTCATTATATATTCAACTGTTCATTTTTGTGGAAAAAAAAAAAAAAGGTCAAACAGATTTTACATAATTAAAGCTCTTTGTAATGTATGAGCTGTACTTGTGAGTACAATTTTTTGCATTTTTGTTAAGGTTAGCCTACCGGGAATCCCTTCAATGTGTCTATTGGGACATTTTCCAATCAATCCGAGAACTGTAACAACAACTGGAATTATTGATGTCCTCATGTGCCACATTTTTGAGACTTCAACTTAAAGATCCTTGTATTTTGATAGTTTATTGAAGATGTTTACAATCTCCAAGACTGCTCTGTCAATAAGAAAGGACATTCTGTTCTTGTGGTCTTTGATCACAATGTCTGGGCAATTATGAAGTCCCATAAACTTGTTATAGGTCTTCTTATTGTTCTTGTTCTTGTTTTTGTTTTTTTGTTTTTTGTCTGTGTTTTGTGTTGTATGAGTTACCCCTAAGTCTCAACCATCAGAAGATGCAAAATGTAATTGAGGTCATTGTTTGGAGAGAAATCTATGTAAGATTATTATTATTATTATTATTATTATTATTTCTTCAGTCAGTATATATAGAGATTATCAGTGTTTTTGTTCTTTAATGAGTTCGACTTGAGGAAAAGTGCTTCATGGTACATATTAACCTGGATAATTATAGAATTATTTGTGATGAAAACTTAAATGATTCTCTTTGTTTTATTTTTTTAAACCACATCTAATGCATAATTTCTAGTAAAATATGAGGTTCCTTGAGGGCATAATTCATGTTGTTTTAGTTTGAAATTCTGATCTGAGATTAATGAGATTTTTTTTTTTAAATTTAAATCAATGGCTGTTTGGTGTTTATGGAACTCTCTAATATAAAAAATAATAAAGGTTTTTAGATTGGTATTCAAAATTTGTTTAGAAGAAGAGATAATAAAAGCAAATAGAAGTAATTCAACAAAAAAGTACCAGAGAATACAGATTGAAATTTGAAATTAAGTGATATTTTTAAAAAAAAAATAGTCAAATAATCATTTCATCAAGGAGTGAAAGTGGTTATAAATCCATCACTTCTCACCAATCTATATGTTGATAGCAGGGTAAACTGGGTACTGTATCTTTGTTTGGTAACAACCTAAGAGAGGTTTCTTGTACTGCACCAGTAAATACTAGTACCTTTGTGCTATCCTCTACCTTTACAAAAGCCAGATGAGGCCTAAAATGGACTACTGTTGCCATATATGGGCAGGAGCTGTCCAGTGTCCCCTTTCCAGTATTGAGAGAGTTCAAATGTGTCTATGTGTCCTTATGGGTGACAAATTATTTTCTACTTTACAACCTCTTTGAAAAGACAAAATGTAGCAAGCCTCTCACTGCTCTAACACTATTTCCATGGAAAATACTAAGATGAGCTAGATTCCTTAGTTTCACCAGTTCTAACCTTCATGGCTAAGAATTGCTATATTAAACACATTGTAGTGAACCACCCTCATTCCCTTTGTATTTCATTGGTGAGGTGCTTTGTGGAACTGACTCCCAAGAGGATGCTTTTTCAATCACTACAAGCTTAACCTGTTCTAGAGTTAAACATTATCTTTCCTACATATCCACATAAACTGTACCATTTACTCTGTGACCCCTCTACCTCGAGTGGCTCCTGGGTCTTGTACAGTGTGAACCTTACTGTAAAAAAAAAGGACAGTTCTGAATTAAAAAATAGTTCAGCATTGGGATAACAATTGTTTTAAATACAAGATTTCACCCAAGGCCTGTGAGTAATTTAAATGTGAGGGTTACAGTCATAATAGTAATGTTGAACGAGGTGTGTGATATTAATGAAAGAGGTGATAGGAAGTGGGAATTATGAGGAGAAGTAGATAAGATAATGATTACCCCCCTTGATATGAAGAGGTTAAGATTGAAATGTTCAAGAAGGCACCCACATGGGAGTTTGTTCAACAAGGTAACAGTTATTAAATAAAGCTTTGTCAGTGAAAATTTCTTCTTTACATCTGGAACATGGAAAAAGATATACTTACTACAGAAGCTTTAGCAGCAAAACCAGTAAAATGTAATGTGGCTGTGACCCTAAACTCCACAGGGGAATTTACAGGATTAACATCCAAAATAACAAAAGTTTATGTCAAGCCATTCTATGAGTGCTACTGGTACCATGCGATCCAGTACTATCTGCTACATGGTTTGATCATTACTAAACAAACCAGTTCCTCTCCCAGGCTTTTCTGGGAAGGAGACTGGCTAGACACCTACCAAGATTAAAAATAATATCTGTAAAAGGGTGGATAAAACTTTTAGGATTAATGGCCACCTAGCATAATGTGGTTGACTAGTCTCTGTAGCTATATATACAGCCAGTGTAGTGATGATATGGCATTGCTGGACAGGGTGGTGGGCTCCTCTGATGTAATCAAAAGCCATGTATCTGTGACCAAGGTAAACTTTCAAGTTGGAGGTTGTGATTTGACCTGGAGAGGGATGGGCTTGACCTGGTCTACTTTGCCAAGACATGGTATGCATGAATAAATACCTCTCCAGCATTCACCCCAGATATGTGAGAAGAACTCTCCAGCATTCACCCCAGATATGAGAGTGATGTGTTATAGCTGAGAACCTGATAAGTTCTCAGCTATAACACATCACTCAATAAATCCCGGGCCTGACATATAGATGGTGTCACTAATAAAAAAAATCCATATGATTTTTATGAATTACTAAGTTTCAAATGGCACATAAGAACATTTGGACCCCATTGGATTATTAGATTAAAAATTACAGTTATTTAAGTGAAGCTACTGTTGCAAATTTTCAAAACAATGGAAAAATCTGAATTTTGTGTGTCGATAAAGCATTGCTTTCTGATGGGAAAAATACTGTTCAAGCAAAGCAATGGTTTGATAAGTTGGAAACAACAGTTAAAAAGTTGTATGCTGACTTTAAATGTGGTCATACAGACACAAATGATGCTGAATGCTCAGGTTGCCCAAAATCAGCAGTTTTCCCAGAAAACACCAAAAAATCCACAAACTTGTTTTGGCTGATCACAAATTGAAGTTGTGTGATATAGCACAGAAGTTGAATATATCAGAAGGCAGCGTATTCACCATTTTGCATGAACATTTGTAAATAAGAAAGCTGTGTTCAAAGTAGGTGCCGTGTTTTCTCACAGTCAATTGAAAACAACAACATATTGACGATTCACAGCGTTGTTTGCACCACTTCACTCCGGAGTCAAATCGGCAGTCAGCTGAGTGGACAGCAGCAGCTGAAATCCGTCCAAAGTAACCAAAGACTCAAACATCAGCTGACAAGGTTTTGGTCTCCATATTTTGGGATGTGCAAGGTATTTTGTGAGAAAGTTAGAGCCATCAATAGCCATCAATAGCGAATATTATATAGCATAATTGGTGTGTTTAAAAAAAAGAAATCACCACAAAACAGCCACAAATGAAGAAGAAAAATGTGATCTTTTGCCAAGACAACACACCATGTCACAAGTTGACCGCAACGATGGCAAAACTATATGTATTGCACTTCGAATTGCTTCTGCATCCACCCTATTCTCCAGATCTGGCTCCCAGTGACTACTGTCAAAAGAATGCTCCAGGGAAAGAGATTTGGCTCCAATGAAGAAGTGGTATCAGAAACTGAGGCGTATTTTGAGGCTAAAGATAAATTGTTCTACAAAAAAGGCATCGAATTGTTTGAATCAGGATATCACCTTAGAAGAAGACTATGTTGATGAGTAAAGTAGAATTTTGCCTAACAGTTGTTGTTGTATTAGTTAGGCCTGAGATTTATTGAGTGAAGTGTTACAGCAAGCATATGACCACACCCAGTCACCTTGCTGCTTCTGCTGATGATGATGATTATCATAAAAGAATTGTAGATTTTACAAACATTAGAGTAACTCCAGAGTGGAAGAATATTTTTATCCTGTTTGGAAAATATATTTTTCTTCTTCTACATTAGTTTAATCTAACTGCTTGAAATGAACATGAGATAGATTAAAATATCATCATCATCATCATCATCATCAAATATTATCCAGATATCATCATCTTCATCATCATACTGACATATCATCATCATCATCATCATCAAATATCACCCTGACATCACCACCACCACCACCACCACCACCATCATCATCATCAAATATTATCCTAACATCACCATTTTAAAATGTTTGAAATTCTTTTATTATTTTCTTCCACTTTGTAAAGATTACACGTTACTGATGTTGGCTTCACTGAATGTGAATATCTCATATGTGCAATCTTTTGACAAACTTTAACAAGTTGATCTGGGGCTACTTGTGTGTCAGAGAATGTAGTTGCCTCATATGGCAGTGAATGCTGGACAATTTCCTCACAGATGAAGAGGAGACTTGAGGTGACAGAGATGAGGTTCTACAGAATGATGCTGATAATGCCACAGACGAAGCTTGTTAGCAACAAGGAAGTTTTAATTAATATGGAAACAAAAAGGATACTTATATTTATTATATCATAAACAGAAAGTTGAAACTTCTAGGATACATTATAAGGAAAGAAGAATTAGAAAATTTGGCAGAAGACATATTGAAAGGAAAGAGAGGAAAGAGAAATAGTGAGTAACCAATCTAATGAGTTTGTCTGGAACAGTGAGTTGGAAGGATTGTAAGAAGATATACCTTGCTAAGAGCTACAAATGATAGGAAGCTGTGGAGAGCCATGATCACCCGCATTCTGATGGAACATTATGCATAGAAAAAAAAAAGAAATAAAATAGGCTTTTGTAAACATCTAGAAAGTATTTAAAGATAGTTATATTTTCTAGTGAATTACAAATGATAGAAAATTGTGAAGAGCCATGATTGCCCACATTCTGAAAGAATACTACACATAGAAAAAGAAGAAAAAATAAAATAGGCCATCATAAAAATTTAGAAAGTGTTTCAACTTAGTTTTGCGTTGAGAAAGTCTTTAAAAAAAGTAAAACGAAAGCCACATGAAACATTTGGCTGCTTAGTTGCTTGTCTGCTGCCACATCACTGACTCTCTGACGTAAAAATCCCAAATGTTGAGAGCATTTAATTTCTGTTTTATATACATGTATATCTTTGCTAGAAACAAGGCACAGATGTTATATTTAATCTGAGCATGTTATTAATTGTTTTTTTTATTTTTCTTTGGTTGCATCATTAAAAATAAAAATATTTGAAATTTTCTGCTTAGGTTTGTATCATTTAATGCCTGTAAACAAATCTGGCCACATTAAATTTTTATTTTATTTCCTCATAAAAGGAGAAAGAAAATGAAACATTTATGCAGAAGAAAAGATTTAATTTCAAACCAGCTGATTACTCCACTTGACATTCATGCAAAATAAAAAACAGCAAAAAACAAATAGATGCAAGTACCAAACAGTTTTCAGTTGCACTTAGGGAAATAATTAAAAATAATTCAGGGGCAACAAAATTATACTAAGGGTTCAAAGTCTGTGGTTCAAATGTTTGTCCAAGGCAACATTTTCTTATTTATTTATCCAAAACACTCTCATATTAGGTGAGTCAGCAGATAAATTGAGTTCAACTTTTAATCCTGGCATTCTTTATCCCAGGCATATGCCAACATATAAGTTGAGGCCAAATTTTGAAGTATTGGTTTGCCAAAAAATATGAACGGTAATGAAAATTTATATGTAATGATGACCTCAACATTAACAAGAAAAAAGTGGAAGTGATAAAAAAACAGATGGAGATAAGACATGCTTGAGATGGGTAAAAAAGATTTTATTCTCTGTGACTTAAAAGGTACAATTGTTTACCCATTGTTGGGTATCATATATCAGTGGTGGGATACTGAAAGTTTGTTTGAGTTATAACACAAAGTAGGAGTCGAGATAGACAGGTAGAGAAAATCAACATGCATATGTAGTTGAATCAGTGAGATAGAATCGTGGAAGAAATATTCCATGAATTATGGCATTGTAGTAGTTGTCTGTTAGTCCCTGCTGCTACCACTGGTTTTGTTGCTGGCTTAAGGCTTCATAGTTGATAGAAGTGCCTTGCTGTTGCTGTTGGTGGTCTCATTAATTTTGTCTGCTGTAGAGGTTTGTTGCTGATTGGATCTACCTTCATGAGTGAAATCAGAATTGGCTTTATAGTCAGTCAGTGACTCAGAAATGGCTGCTAGGAAAAACATAATATAATTTTCAATATAATCGATCCTGACTTAGCAGCTCATCTTCAGTCACTTTGTCATCGACGTGATGTGGCTACCCTCTGTCTTTTCTACAATTGTTTTCATGGCAACTGCTCTGACAAGCTTTTTTCCAGGGTTCCCCAACCACATGTATTTACTCATGCTACTAGATTGGCATCAAGGTCCCACCCTTTTACCATTGAGATAATTAAATGTAACCGTCTCTTCTACTCTAACAATTTCTTTTCTTGCACTTCCTGTTTGTGAAACTCCTTTCTATTTGCTAGCTTCCCTGATAGCTATAATCTCCAAAAGTTTAAATGGAACATCTTCTATCACCTTAAATTCCAGTCTATCTCTTATCATTTCTTTGATATCCCCTGTATTTTGTTTTTTCTCTCAGCATAACCCCCTATGCACCAGTGGCTATCCTGCCTTGCTTGGGGTGAAATGATTATAAAAAAACCACAATGTAGGCCTTTTTCTGATTGGTCAGAAAAGATGTTTTATGATCCTAGTATTTCTTGGTTGGCATTTCTGAAGTGGCTGTACTGAGTTGGACAAAATTATTGTCTGTTTTTTGTGATAATTGCTGTGGCTGTTGAAGGGAGCACTTCTGTTTTAGTTATTGGAGAAGTGAAGTTCTGACATGATACAACATATGGAAAGAATCACTTTCAAAAGGACAAAAATAGAAATGGTTGCTGGGGCTGAATGCAATTTGTCTGATTTATACTGCTGATTCCCTGGTAGTAATTTTTCTCCCCTTTTTTAGTCATACTTATATGGTTTTTTTTTTCAGTGATTGAGCTCTGAAGAGTGAGGAGCAATAATCAGTTAGCCCTTTTTCATTGTTTCTTTTTTGTTATATTTTCTTGATCTATCACAATACAATGAGTAATTTTCTTTTCTTATCCTTGCTCTTCCTTCCCTTTATCTTGTATTTTTGTAGATATTTATATATACTTTTAAAATGTCCATTCTTAAAGCTAAAAATAGTGCAAGATTTTCTTTATTTTTTTAATTACTTCACCCCAAGCAAGGTGGCAATGCCACTTGAATGCAGAGGGTTACCAGGGAGTGAAAGATAATGAGAAGACTGAGAATATGGAAGGTTGAGGAAAGGACAAAAAAAAAAAAATAGAAATAAAAAAGAAACAGGGTTCAAGAAGATAGAAGATGGCAACTGATGTTGCATTTACATTTTTGAAGATTGTAGTTATCAGAGAAGCAAGAAATTAGGAGGAAGTTTCCCAAGTGGGAAGTGCA
The DNA here is from genome assembly GCA_037127315.1 of Ascarosepion bandense. Taxonomy (NCBI): domain Eukaryota; kingdom Metazoa; phylum Mollusca; class Cephalopoda; order Sepiida; family Sepiidae; genus Ascarosepion; species Ascarosepion bandense. Next base: position 984,343 of record JBBBDQ010000424.1, on the reverse strand, counting down.
GGAAAAGAAACTATTAAGAGTAGAAGTGGCAGTTCCATCTAGCTAGTTCAGAAGTAAAATAGTAACACCTAGTCGCCACTCTAGTAACATGCTTAAATTCATGAGGTCAGGACACCAAGGAAAAAAGATCATCAGAAGAATTGCAACGAAAATATTTGTAGAAAAGAGAGAGGGAAGCCATGTCATATTGGGAAGAAAGTGACTGAAGTCAAGATCCCTGGCTGGGACCAATTACATTACTGACCCTTCTTTGGATTTTGTACCAGCTCGTTGTTCAATAATTTTTTTGTTATTATAGTTATAAATAATTAATAAATACTTAGAAAACAATGAATGTATACATCTCATGAAAGTAATTTATATCCTGGGATACGACAATGTTGTTATTGTGCCTGATTATAATTACAATTTAAAGGATGTAACTCAAATAACAAACATGTAATGCCCTAAAGGTTTTGGGAAAATGGAAACGAAAAGGAAACTTATTTTTAATATCAGGAAGAGACAGTTGAAATTTCTGGGGTGCATAATGAAAAAAGGGGGCTTAAAAAATCTGATACTCAAAAGATAGATTGAAGGTAAAAGGGTCAAAGAAAAATAATGCATGACTTACTTAGTAAACTTGAGTAAATGGATGGCAAATCAAGGTGTAGGAGAAATAACAAAAAGACAATATTTATTAAGTGCTACAAAGGATAGGAAATTTTTGAGAGCCATGATTGCCAACATCCTGAAGGGACAGGGCACATAAAAGAAAGGAATTAATCAATACATAAGAAAATATACTTTTTTGAATTTTGCAATGCAATGCATCATATTCCAAAGGAAATGATTTGTAAACGTTTATGTTCATTGTGAGACTAATATTCAGAAGTCTCAAATTATCTTCAATGTTTCTTCAAACCTTTCCTAACTGAAAATGTTTAGAAAAGCAGTAAAAAAAAAGTTGAGGTTTATCCCTTGTTTCCTGTTTAGGATTGGGTTTCTGGTTCCTTCTAAAATCTTTTAATTCTCTTTCACTCCTAGTAGCCCCTTGTGCCTTAGTGACATTATCACCTATCTTGGGGTGAATTGATTAAAAAGAATGAAAAAAAAGGAGCATACTAATGGGCAGGTAAAAGCTCTTGAGCTTGGGCTAGTATCCTCTCTAGAAGTAGGACTACTCTCTGAATTCAGGCGTGTTCATGGGGAAATAGAAGCTCTTAAGCACTGGCTGGTAATCAGCCTAGAAGAAGGGCAACTCTGAATTCAAAACCATTTGGTGTGCCAATGGCTGAGTAGAAAATTTTCAGTTTTGGCTGGCAATCTATCTTTAGATAGTAACTTGATTAAACCCACCCCCACCCAACTGCCTGGTGAGGATGTATTGACGTGAAAAAAAAAAAAAACAGTGAAAAAAACAATGACTGAAAATTCCTAGCTTATGAGTTAGACAATCTGCTTCAGATGGAGATAGTGGTCTAATTTTAAGGTTAGTTTGGTTTGTTTAATAGAATATCAACTCCTTATAAGTCATTTAATGTCAAAATTTAATTTTTGGGGGAGCTTTGGTCATTTTTTTTTTTTTTTTCAAAAATGTATTGCTGGTAATTTTTCTCTTCCTTTTCCAATAATATATTGTTGCTAATCTTTTTTTACTATTAAAATGTATTGAAGGTATTCTTACTACAAAAATTTATTTTTATGCTTTCATAGTTTAGGGTCAAAAGATTAGGCTGGAATTCTAAGAGGTGCTAACCCCCTGGGTCAGGGTGGACCTGGGAACAACAGCAATCAAGAGGTGGTTCCACACTCCCCAAAACCACCCAATTGAAGGCTGTGCTGCCAAATGTAGTTTATCATCATACTCAGGATGATACTTTTAAGGGCTTTGTAATATATCTGAATTCAGTTAAGTGCCATACGTGATACATGCTTTGGGCGATCATGTCTCAAAAGAGACATGACTGACTGGGCAGAAAATTAGTAGGTTGCCATTGCTTTCTGTGGTAGATTGGTTACCAGTCAAGGCTATAGAACCCAAGCTGTCCTGTTATTTAACCCATAACTGGAGGGAAGAGATGGATTAATACCTTTCCCAAGGGTATTTGTGCGTAAATGAGTGCAAGAGATTCAACTGGAATTCAAACTCGGTTCCTCGATTTGTTGTTTCGAGTTGATATCGACTGCACCACAACACACATCTGAATTAGTTACTGTAAAATTTGTGAAGGTATTGTTTTAAGCCAGCAGAAACATTTGTCATATAATGGGCGATGTAATTCATTATATAGTGTACGCATGTGTGTTTCTGTATTTATAAAAAGCAGTCTGTCATTGTATGAAATAACTTTCCCATCACCCCAAAGGATGAGTAGATTGTTACAGAAGAACATGCAGCAGCAGCAGCAGCCTGGATAAAAAGAGGAGCTCAAGACTATTTGTATCAATAGCAGTTAGCACTGTTGAGAATAAATACTATGAATACACACTTTGAATAGAAAGGCCTTGTGCATATGTACTGGCCTGATGTATCCATAGATAAGTGGCTGAACAGTTAAGATCATTTAGGGTTTGGCAGTATGAATGATATAAAGATAAGATTCTTGTAGAGATACATGTTGGAACTTTCGCCATGATGGTAGAAAAGTTAGAGATAAAGAAATAGATTCTCCTTTTTCCTTTTTTTCTATGGGTTGTGTGTCAATTTAGAACATGGGTGATCCTGGCTCTTCACCACTTTTTATCCTTTGTAGCTCTTAGCAGTATTTCTCTTTTTACTATCTCTCCCATACACTGTTCAGCCATCCATTCACACAAGCACCATAAGTAGGTAACTTGCTGTTTCCCTCTATCACTTTGTCTCTCAATATGTCTTGTAAATGTCAAATTTTTCAAGCCTTCTTTCCTCATCATCTATCCTTCAAGTTTCAACTCTTTCTTTCTCATCCTAATTATAATTGCCCTTTCTGTTTTCATTTGCTTTAAAATTTTTTCATTGCTTACATGCTCTGTACATGGTATTCCCATCATCCTTCTGTATAACTCCATTTCCTCAAAATGCTTCTTCATCTTTGTAGTAATTACCCAGCATTTAATGACATAATTTATATTATTTTGTTTGTCTGAGATTCAATGCAATACTGTAGTAAAATTATTTAAAATAGTTTTTCGTTTTTCACATAATACTCATAAAAGCCCTATACTATCAGTCATATTGGCTATGGACAATCCTTTTCTTCTTGATTTTCAATGCACCATGCAGTTTTCATGCTGAAACTTGCTAAAGTGAAGTTTAACTTACAAATGTCAAAATATGATGCTTCATAATCAAAACAATTTTCACCTCATGCAGAAATATTTTGCTTGTTAATGCTGAAAATGTGGAACTGGTGAAGGGATTGTCAAGTCAGTGGGAAACTAAAATGTAGATGATGAATACTGGGTTTAAATGTAGTTGCCATTAAAATACAACTGTGAGTGTTGGTTCTATATCTCTCCCACCCTCATGGTTAGAAATTTATGTCACTTTATACGTATTTATTAGTGTGAATGAAAGTGCTGATGCATTTTAGTTTATGCATCCTACCCGTGATAGCATGAGTTATATAAGCAGCTAATCTAAAAATGTTAACTGGCAGTCTAAAATAATTTAAGGATCAGTTAATATGCGAATGTCACGTGACCCAGTGACCTTCTTCTCCTGTTACAATCTTTCAACTGAAACTGAGTGAAGCTTTTTAATGTCATGATTAATCAAAGTTAAAAAAAGTTATCTTGACATTCTTTGAAAACTGCTGGTAAAATCTCCATTTCCTTCTCTGATGCATTTTGCATGAGCCCATATGTGTGTAGATAACGTGTAACTCAATATTTCTGCTGTGAGCGATCGAGAGAGAGAGAGAAAGAGAGAAAGAAAATAGGACAACACAATATGAGAATAAAATTAACAAATGTTTGGATAAAAACAAAGGGATTTATGTCAGCCAGAAATGGGAACAGAGTGGTGTTAAAAGAACAGAACGTTACAAATATGGTTTTTAAAGCTCCCCAGCACAATACGAGTTGGGTTTTAGAATCGGGTAATCCCAGGTTGTCAAGAAAAACATTACTGTAGAACTGAAACCATAAAAGAAGCCATTTATAATAAAGAAAACATAAAACTAATTGGGATTTACACATAAGTTAAAAACTTGTAGGATATCTTCAATGGCAAGTTTTACAGGATTATTTTGTGCATTGTCTTATTGTTGTTTTAAAACATAAGATAATTGTATTCCAAAATCTAATAAAAAATACTCACATTTTTTTCAAATTTTCAAAGATAACATTTACACTTGAAAGCTTGACAGAGCAAGAAATCTATGAAATCTCACATATTTATCAAAGATTCATAAACTGCTGCTTATAGTTCAGTATTGCCTTTGTAGTGAGTCCTGATAAAAATAAAATATGTAAACAAACATAAAAGAATTCAAATTAAAATAAAGCATTTGCACTTTCCTTTAAAACCCCTTGTCTCTTTCTTTCTCTCTCTCTCTCTCTCTCTCTTTGAACTTCTCTTTCTATACTTCTCTCAACTAACGAGAAGGCAACCCTCAAATAAAAAGAGGAAAAAGAAGAAAAAACTGAACCCAGCTGAAAAACGCCAGAAATTTCTAGGATCAGAGACTACTTATTTGTGACTGAAAAATACAAAAAACAAAGAAACTCCACACAACTTCTGCTATAAAAAAAAAAAAAATGAAAAACAAAATGCTGGGAAGTAAATTAATTTTGACCAATCAAAAAAATTGACACAAGAAACTTTTGATATTAGCCAAAACCAATGTCTGTGGCAGAGGCATGGAGCCTGATCAAAAGGATATAAGCTGAAACCTCTGAGCTAGGAGAGAAGAAATGGTGAAAATGATGAACAGAGATGCTACCCCAGAGAAACCAGCTACAAGAAGTAGTTCATCTGTTATTGATATTCATGCCCTACTTACAGCCATGAAAAACAGTAGATTCACACTGACCTTTTCCTAAGATTACTACTGCTCCTATTATAGTCTGACTTCCAAATACCACTGCCGGACATTTCTCTAGACTGCCACTAATATCCACCTTATAAACAAACATTTTGCTATACTGGATACAAAAGGACTCACCGATTACTCTAAAGAAAATAAATAAAAATATATTATTCATTTTATACCGTTGAGTCAGTTTGTTTTATTCGAAAGTTCCTAGTAAAGAAAAATCTATCACATCTCCATAACTTATCAAAGAAGAGCTGATTTTCTATCCACCAAACACTATCTCTGTATTTTTTGTTTATTTCTAATCATTTTAATCATTTCACCCCAAACAAGGTGATAAAGCCATTAAGATGCAAGGGGTTACTGAGTTAAAGAAAGTGAAAAAGCTTTAGTGAGGAGAAAGAACAATAAAAGGACTGGATTAAAAAAGCAGAAAATGGCAGTTAGTGTTGCATGTAAATTTTTGAATATCATAGATGATAAGAAAGTATGATACCAGAAGAGAGTTCTACAGTTGAGAAGTGGAAGAAAAGAAATTAGAATAGAACTTATGGTTACATCTTTTCCAAGATTAATATGAGGAGACTTATCTGCTAATTTATGTGCTTAAATTCATGAATTTTAGATACCATTCATATATATAATGTTTGTTTATATTGTGTGTTAGTAAATTACATGTGCTTATACCATTTGATGAACACACATGCACATGCATACACATGCATTTGACATTGGAATAATACATTCTCCTCTCACTCAGTCTTGACAATCCATGCTCAGTGCTGAGCAGTAAAATCATAAAATTGAAGACAAAATGCAAATTCTAAGTTGGGAATACTAAACTTATGTAGGTATAGAGAATATTGAATATAAAAAATTTATAAACAATGCATATTTATAGTAAAATTACCAACAATATGCACATACTAACAAAATGTAGGTACTTCAACCAAATCTATGTAAAATACTACCAAACAACCAAAATAAACTCTTTCATAATATTAATTCATATAATATCTATCAATTTCTTAAGTCAAACTGTATTCCAAAATATAGCATCAGCAAAGCTACAACATAAATCTCACATATCACTGCCTCTAGTAATTATGTTAACGCAAACATGTATATGCACAAAAGCTGAGTATCATCTGCCATATTTAATTGTGGAAGCAGAATAACATATACATTTTTATATACATTTGGGAAACATGCAGAAGTTAAAAAATGTATCAATGAACACAAAAGGAACCTTATGCATAACAATTTATCAAATACACTAATCATACACAGAAATAAATTCGATCACAATTTTGATCTAAAAAAAATACCACACTCATCAGAAGAGAAAGTAATTTACTCAGAAGGAAAATTCTTGAGTGTGACTATTGAATCTTATCAAAATATAAATCTATGCTCTAGTTTTTTCCAATTTCACCTTTCCTAAGCTAACATACACAACCACACATATATTGAAAAATCAAAAGGAAACAGTTAAATCCATCACCTTATCTCTTTGAAAATATGCAGCACATATGCCTATCTTATACCATAACAATCTAATCACAATCTAAACAATATTCATAAAAAAAATAAAAATAATAAAATTCTTGAATATTACTTGCTTACTTTTTACTAGACTTTGAATTATGGTCCTGTGTCCTCCTGTTGTTTTGACTGACCTTTCAACCACCTGATGAACATTCATGAATGTTCTCAAATTTAATAGCCTTGGTAACATCCTTGTTTTTATATATAAACATTCGTAAGAAAATAAATCCTACATTGCCTTGCTAAAGTTTTTTAGAGGATGAAACATGTTGGAAATAATTTTTCTTATTGTCACTTTTTATTCATATACTAGCAGTATAGCCCGGTGTTGCTTGGGTGTAATGAAAGCTTTAAAACTAATCCATGGTCCTGGAGTTCAGACTCTTTGGATGTTGACATGAAAGACTAAAAAACAATAGTTGTTTCCAGTTAAAGCAAAACTGTAGACTGAAAGAAAAATGAATGGATGTAAGTCAAATTTTGATTTTCTGGTATCGATATCAAATAAGTTTTTTCATCGTAAACTGAATTTTGAAGGCTAAATAAGTCCTCTAAGTAAATGGTATCATGGCTGAGACTAAGAACTACAATTATATCTACTTAGAGCCAAACCTGAAGCAAAAACTAAAATAAAAGGGCTGAAAAAAAAAATACAGACATACAGGCAGATAAAGAGACACACACACAAACATCTTGCCTTTTATATATATATATATATATATATATATATATATATATATATATTATCAATTACCTGCACTATTGTAAGCACTGCAACCTTGAAACTTCTGAATATCGTTTATGTCTTTGTCTATGAGTGTATCAAATTTGATTAAAATCGGACCACTCCTTCTATAACCTGATTTTTTTGATTATCAATTTTCGATATTTATTGGGGGTACCTCAACACAAAACCTAGCTAAGAACACTCTCAGACGCTTATAGTCTGTCAGTCAGTTAAGTGCCATACATGGTAAACACTTGGGCGATCATGTCTCGAAAGAGACATGACTGACTAGGCAGAAGATGATCCCGCAGTAGGTTGCCATTGCTTTCTGCGGTAGATTGGTTGCTAGCAAAGGCTATAGAACCCAATCTGTCCTGTTATTTAACCCATAACTGGAAGGAAAAGATGGATTAATACCTTTCCCAAGGGTATTTGCACGTAAGTGAATGCAATGAATTCAACTGGAATTTGAACTTGGCTCCCCGATTTCTCGTTCTGAGCCGATATCCACTGTACCATAACGCACATCCGCTTATAGTACAACTGTTTAAATTTTTTCAAGAAAATCGGTTCAGCTGTTTCAGAGTCTATAGGTAACAGACACACAGAGAGAGACAAAGTTCCATTTATAAATAAGTTTAGATTTAGATGTTGTTGTTACTTCAAGGTGCCAACAAAAATTAAATTTCAACATCAAATGACCCATAAAGAGTAGATATGCTGTTAAACAGACAAATCAATCAATCAAATTTATATCTTTCCTTATGTTTATTAAGTTTAGTCTGATAGGATGTGTGTTATGGTGCAGTGAATATCAGTTTGGAATGAGAAATGGGAGAGCAAAGTTTGAATCCAGTTGGATTCACTGCATTCACTTATGTGCGAATACCCTTGGGAAAAGTATTAATCTGTCAATTCTCCCTCCAGCTATCTGTTAAATAGCAGGACAGATTGAGTTTTAAGTAATGGCAACCTACTGGTAGGAAAATCTTCTACCCAGTCATAGATCTATAATTGGAGTAGATAGATCTCTCTATCGCTCGGTTCACACTCCACCCATGTCTATTGAACAGGTTAAGAGGCTCATTCCTTGTTCCCTGTTTAGGATGTGGTTTCCGGCTTTCTCTTTTCCAGTCTTTTCACTATTATGTAGCCCCCTGCACATCAGTGCCGTTACCGCCTTGCTTGGGGTGATACGATTAAAAAAAAAGAAGTCAATCATTTCTCAAAAGAGACATGATTGCCCAAGTGTGTATCATGTATGGCACTTAACTGACTGACAATATAATGCACAACCAAATAGGCCAGCCTACAAAATCAACCTACAAAATCATGGCTTTACCTAGACTTGAACATTTTTGTTTTTGGAAAGACTTCTTGGTTAAGGTGAGAAATTTCCAGAACCCACTTCCTATTTTATCAAAAAGATTGATATAAAGAAACTTACATAAAAACTGGTCTTGTTTTCATACTTATTTCTTCTTGTGTGCCTGTGATTGTATGGATAGAAGTTTTGGCAGTACATACTTTCATTTCAATTTCTTTGATGGTGGACAACTGTATTTATTTTTCTTTATATGTCCCTTGATCTGGATTGTCATGTCAATGGAGGGCAACAGTCTCATTTAACATTTTGAAGTCACTGACTAGGCTTTGTGATACTATATTATTGATCAATGATTCCACTAATGTGAACATAAACAGAAACCATTTCCCATGACCTATTAGATCATTGGAATATCATGTTAATTAATTCCACTGTATGGTGCTCATCTCTTCTCCAAGTAATGTGTGACATGTTATATTGGGTTACATGGTATTGGCAACAAGAAAGGACCTCTGACCTGACCTTATTCAGTACCCAAGATGGATTAAAAGAGTTCTGACAGACCTATGTTGGTGAGAAATATGAGTTGAGCCATGCCTCAGCTCTCTCATATTCTTTTCTCCTTCTTTCTCTTAGCCTCTTCTATCTTTCTCTTTACCTTTTTGTTTTGTATTTTCTCTTTTCTCCATTTCTTTCTTTCTTTCTTTTTCTTTCCTCTTCTTCTTTTCTTTTCTCTTTTTTACTCTTCCTGACACTGTCTTTTCTCTTTCTCTCACTTTTCTTTTTCCTCCTTTCTCTTAATCCCTCTATCTTCTGCTGTCTTCTTTTGGTCTTCCTTTTGTGTTTCTCTCTTTTCACTTTCTTGCTCTTTCTGTCACTGTCTTTTGTTCTCTCTTTTTTCTCTTTCTTTCTCTTAGTCTTTCTAGCTTTCTCTTTCTCCTTCATTTTTTCTTTTCTCTTTCTTTCTTTTTTCTCTCTCTTACTGTTTCTCTCTCTCTCTTCTCTTTCTTGCTCTTGCTTTCACTATTTTTTCTCTTTCTTTCTCTAAGCCACTCTTTCTCATTCTCCTTTGATTCTTTCTTTCTCTTTCTTTCTTTCTTTCTTTCTTTCTTTCTTTTTCTTTTACTTTCTGTTCATCTCTTTATTTTCTGTTTTTTCTCTTAAACCTTCTTTCTTTTTCTCCTCTGTACCCTTTCTCTCACTCTTTTCTCTTTCTTTCTCACTTTCTTCTCTCTCTGTCTTTTTTATTTCTATTTTTTACTTTCTTTCTCTTAGTCCCTCTATCTTTTCATTTCTTCTTTCTTTCTTTTCTACCTCTTTCTGTTTCTCTTTTTCTTTTCTTTCTTTTCTCTTTCTCACTCTCTCTATATATGCAATATCTTCAGGAACATGGCTTGACCAGAATGGGTTATAGATCACATGATCAAAGGACAGATCACCTATCACTGCTACCTTGTGTATTTGCAACATACAGAGCAACAAATTAAGTACATTCATTGTTCAATGCTGTGAGGTAGAAACTGAATCTAGCATATTATCATTTATATTGCTGTCTATGAAACTATGCAATAGACACAAGATGCACCTGTTTGTTGTGTGGCTGTTAATATTTAAAAGGAAGATATGCAGCTAACTAAATACACAGCATGATTCATAGGTCATAAGGATATAGTTTCGGCCATTAGATGAATATATAAAATGTCCAGTAAATATTGAATAGGTGATGTGGTTGACATAAGGGCTATCAGCATAGAGAATGAAATTAATGAACTGAGCTTGGCCAGTTTGAATTAATTTTAAATTGATGATCCAATAGTGTGGCAGTTGGAGCACTTTAGCACTGTAAAGCAGACTATTTTAACTTAGAAACTTGTCATTGTAAAAATTCATGTTACTGAAACCACAGCAGTATCACAGGTATAACTATAGCCTTACCTATCCTCCACAAATGATCTGCAGAAACAGGAATAAAAAAAGGCAGGATCGAATATTGGAAGAGCATTTTTGTGCTTGTCTCTTGAGCACCCAGGGCTCAAGGTATGTTGGGTGGGGTAGTACTCCCATTCTATTTGAAATGGTCAGATGACTTGAAATAAGGAAACTTTGATCCTTGCTTAATATTTTAAATAAAAAGAACTTGAACTAATTTAATCTAAACAATTAGAAAGTAAAGTTCATTCCTTGTCCAACACAAGCCTGGATTTGAATCTCACCATGGTTGATTTGTCAGGAAGGTTATTTATTGGTCTGAAGGAAGCAATTCCAGTATGTGGCATCTTTAAAAAGTGCCTCAAAGCCATACCACGAACTGACCCAAGTCTTGTGAATGAAATTGGGTAGACAGCACTCTTTGAGCAGTCATCAATGGTTGGGCTAGCTTGAAGTCATAAGTAATTGTGACCAAGGTTTTGAGCATCCTGGCTTTGTTCAGACTGTTGTTCATGCTAGATAATGCACGTTCTCCCAGAAACTGTAACTAAGGTCTTCTCAGTATAGTTGCAGTATAAACCACAGATGGGCTCTGTGGGTGTTGAATAAACATAAGTGTGCCTGAAGAGGCGTGTGCAATGGGGATTAGCTAGCCACCCTAGTGGACAGGTATCCTCGAATACAAATGGCCAGCCATTATATTTGTTCATACTTGAGGTTTCAGCTTAAGCTTTTTCCGCTCGTTCTGCTTGGTGTGCACCTTCAAATTCTTTTTTGATTTCCATAATTTTCCTTACCAGGTCACCATGTTCAGTCTCATCTTCAGCATCAGGTTCCTTTGCCAAGGATGACTTTGTCTGCAAAGGTGTATTGTGTGTGTGTGTGTGTGTGTGTGTGTGTGTGTGTTAGTAAATATACATATTATCCTACTATGCATGACTTGGAGTTTGATTCATTTCACCAATCTTCGTCACGTTTATCATATTATACATTATTATATCCTTTAATATATATATATGTATAAAAACACTTGAGTAATTAGTAAAAAAAACATCCTTGATAATGGTTAATATGTTAGTCAAAAGCACTAAGATCCATAGAACATTTGGACAGTTTTTATACACTTTATAACAAAGAAAATACATATATGAATGCAAGTTCAATTTAAAAGAATGCTTAATTACAGTGCCTTGTCAGTTATGTTCAATGAAATTTATATAAAAGCAAGATTTCTGCTCAAATACATAATCTATCTATCTATCTATCTATCTATCTATCTATCTATCTATCTATCTATCTATCTTAGTTTTTGGTTATAATTAAGGTAGACCAGTACTCAGTCATATTAAAAAGTGCTCAATACTTTTATATTGCATAGCTTTTGGATATTTTAATTTGGAAATGAGTTATTTCCACAACCTAGGTTTCAACTTTTTCGTATCTTCAGGTGACAATAATAATAATAATAATAATAATAATAATAATATATATATATAACTTCATATGTTAACTAGGAAGGAGGGATGCTAGTGCCGTGAAATCTTACATGCATTAATTTCAACTCTTTTAATTATAATGTATTTCTCGATAAACTGGCATCTGATTGTTCAAAGAAGACTTTAAAAGTAATTAGTAATGACTTCTCTAAAAATGGATAAAATTTGGTATTGTAGGGTTATTAAGTATGTGCAGAAAATGGGGGACATTCATGATGTCATGCTTGCTAGATTAGAAGAAGACACTCTAGCTTTATCATTAGTACAAAAATTGATAGTTGAATTTAGGAGGGGGAAGGAGAGTCTTGAAAATGACTTGGGATCTTGAAGTCCTGCAACTGCCAATGTCAAGGAAAACATTGATTGTGTTCACCACATGGTCATGGATGGCAAGCGATTGACTATAAATCAAATATCCACTGTGATTAGCATATTTCATGACAGAGTTCAGAATATTCTGCACAATAAACTTGGCATGGCAAAGGTTTTTGTTCAGTGAGTGCCATAGCCATGCAACTTGGTCAAAATGGCACAAGACTGATCACTTCATGAGAGAATCTAACATTGAGACAGATCCAGCTGGTTTCCTTGAACATTTTCTAACCCAGGTTGAGTCTTGGCTTAATCCCTTTAAGCCAGAGATAAAAAGATAATCCATACAATGGATACACTCCTCCCCACATGCTCCAAAGAAGACAATGTTTGTTTCATCTGCAGAGAAGGTGATGTGAGGCCATCACCTTCTCTGCAGATGAAACTCATCAGTAAGGTTAGACATCTGGTTGCTTCTAGCCAGGATTGAAACCCGATCAAATTGACATAAGTCGGCAATTCTACCTCTGAGCTATGGGCGCTTGGTAGAGGAAGACAGACTTTAGCATGTTATGTACAATGTAAATACATGCACTTAGCCGAGAGTGTTCAAATACATTACTGAATGAATGATGTGTAGATGCGTGAATAGCTACTGTTTCTTTAAAGTCTCCCATTCCTTTATAAAAGATGTATTTCAACAGCAATAATTCTCTGAAACATGTTTGGCTAAATGATATCAATACAGTCTAAAGAAAGACTCCAAATTTTGGAAGCTGTTATAAGCTTATATAAAAGAGAAGCAGCCAACATTAAATCAGATATCTTTTCTGTTTAAGTTATCTTTATTGATTGGGGACTGTATGTTGAAGTGTGTCTAAAAAAAAAGGACTTAAGTTTGATTGATGTAGCAATATTTGAAAGTACTCAGGAAGAAAATAATAGAAAATAAATATGAACTAAATATGTAATCTAATCTGAAATTGTGCAATTATGTGTATAAGAATTTTTCTGTTAAAAAGGAATTTGTCAAAAGAGAATCTTTAAGTAAACAGTAAATAATTTTAACTGTTTATAGTTTATTGGATACAGTTATATTATCATAACATTAAAAATAATAGTTTACTTTATGTAACTACAACTGGACTTTTTATAAATGGGTAAAAATAATTACTTATTGTAATTTATTTGTATTTATTTTATTTGTTTATTTTCATTTTTTATTCTTATCGTTATTAATTTATATATTTATTTTATTTTTATTTTTCCTTTTTTATTTTTTTGTATTATTATATATAATTTTATTTCATTTTATTTTATTATTTATTTATTTTTATTTTTCTACTTTTTATTTTATTATTTCATATATTTTTGATTTCATATATATATATATATATATATATATATATATATATATATATAGCAATAAAACAAGTTGTCTTCTTAGACATAACATTAAACTTAGTTTCTGACACTTTCCAACCTTACCTTACATGAAAAATAATGCTAACCCAATCTATATTAACTTCAACTCTAATCACCCACCATCTGTTATCAAACATATTCCATTATCAGTTGAATGCAGCGTAAGCATACACTCCTCAAATTGCTATCAGGTTTTGTCACTGGACAGGGTATTGTTTTTGTATAAAAGTGTCCATTTCTTGTGAATTGTCAATGTCGTATATTGTTTAAAAGATGTTAGAATAAAAAATGTTAATATTTTCTATCATCTTATTTTATATTTGTTCTTTATTAAGGACATTATTGCATGATGTAATTTAATCTGAAATTAACAAAACTCCAATGAGCTTCTTTCTCTGGTGCCTTGACCATCACTGCTACAAGATGGCAACTAGGCCTCACCCTTTTACCATCTAAATAGTCAAATATAACCGCCACTTCTACTCTATCAGTTTTTTCTCGTGCACTTCCCACATGTGGAACTCCCTTGCTTCCCTGATAGCTAGAATCTTCAAAAGTTTAAGTGCAACATCAATTGCCATCTTCTATCTTCTTGATTCTCAAGTTGCTCTTGTCCTTTCTTTAACATCCCCAGTAACTTGTTCCCTGTTTCTTTTTCTTTTCTTTTCTTTTACTGTAGCCCTCTGTGCACCAGTGGTGGTACTGCCTTGCTTGGGATGAAATGATTATAAAAAAACAAAAAAGAAAATGCAAATCTTTCAATGTTGTGTTAAAAGTGTTTACTTTTGATTGTTAAGCAATACACAACATGCTTGTATCGACTGTTATCAATGACATAGAATGGATGGTAAACAGATATGTGTGTGTGTGTGTGTGTGTGTTCTCATGTATTTTTACAACCTATTGTTATAGGCACTTATTTACAGAGTCAATATATAAAAATATGCAAAACTGATTAATTCATCACAAGAGATGCTGATTACAATAGAAAAAATAATTTTAGATTATTATTTCTTTGATTGTTTTCTTAGGTGAATTCCTCCCTTGAAGGATTTCTGAAAGAAGACACTGCATCAATGTATGATACCCAATTGGTCGACAGTCCTTGGCATCATGCAGAAGCCTATCATTTTTATCTGCTGACCCATACCCAACTCCAGGCTGGTAAGTTTAATACTGTAGTTATCCTACAACAAATATCTATGACAAGCATACGACTGTAAAGTGCCACATCTTTACAATTTGCTTTTTTTCTATTGTTTCATGAGCAAAGATTCTGTTCAGAGTGGATGGACATTTCCATGTTTCAATAATAGGTGAAAGTTAGTTTTACTGTGCAACAATTTACCAACAGACTCAAGCAACAGAAGTAGATAGGTTCACCTATCGTCTGGTTCAAACTCTTCTTCTGTCTTTTGAACAAGAGAAGAGATTTATCCCTTGTTTCCTGTTTAGGATTGGGTTCCAGTTCTTTCTAAAGTCTTCTCATTTTCTTTCACTCCCAGTTGCGCCTTGTGTCTTAGTGGCATTATTGCCTTGCTTGGAGTGAATTGATTAAAAAATAAGTATAGACGGCCAACATCTACCAACCAACTTAGTTATAATTAGCCAACATATACCTATAGGCCAAAGTAGATATTTACCTCGTCTTCTCACTGAGATGTGATGTTATTGGATTGAATGTGAAGCATTCGAGTGCATACATCCAGGACAGGGCTAATAATTACCCAGCCCTCACAACCATCAGTTTCTCTGACATCAGTATTCACTAATGCAATGATAGGGTACTGCAGCAGGCAGCTGTTCCCTTGGACTGGTCACCTCTCAGTATTTTTTTCCCTAGCTGCATCTCTGTCCAAGGACACAGATAGAACTGAGTTGCACTCTGCTTGAAAATAGAGACGCAGCTGAGAGATGATTACAGTACCCAAGTATAAACAATCAGCATTTTCTTATCGATTCAAATATAAACAGCCAACATTTACCTATCCCCATAATAAGTTAGTGTTTTTACAGTAAATTGTAACAAAAGACTGATTTTGACATAAAATATAGATATTTTGAAGATAGTCAATAAACACAATTAAATATTGAAGTGTTGACATAAAATCTACCAAACAAACGCCTTTCTCTCAAAAACTGCCCATTTCCATTAAAGACATTATAGAATGTATTATACATAATTTATTGCATTATTATATTTATTATAATAAATATAATAAATAATTATAAATAATAAATATGTTGTCTTTATAATAAATAATTATAAATAAATATAATAAATATAATAAATAAATAATAAATATAATAAATTTATTATACATAATTTTCAAAAATTTATAAACGCATATACATTTATCTCTAATGGTTCTATTAAATATTGAAGTGTTGACATATAAAATCTACCAAACAAACACCTTTCTCTCAAAAACTGCCCATTTCCATTAAAGACATTATAGAATGATAATTGATAGACATTATAGTATGCATTTGGCATGCATTTATTTCACTGGAATCAGTACAACAAATTTTATTCTTCTAAGTTTTGCTGTTTCATTTGATTTTATTTATAGGTTATGTCGATGCAGCCATGAAAACTGCTTTGGTCTTACGTGATTATGAAGATGTGCTTGATCCTATCAACATCTATTCTCTCTTAGGTAAGATTACATTCAATGTTTAGTTTATGAACTTTCAGGTTTTTAAACTTTTGATCCATTAGATTAGAGACTCAAGATGAAAATTTAATATATTTCATACTGAATATTTTATAATTAGAAAGTATAAACTTTGAGTATTCTTAATGACTAAATGGAGAATAAAGAATATTTTTGTTTAACAAAGAAAGTAAATGAAGTTTTTTTTCCTAAAAATAAACATATGCCAACAAAATATAAAAATGTATTACATGCCTTCTCTCCTATCCTGAAAAAGTAACTAAAGTATGTTGTAAAGGGCTGTCTCTACTCACAAGTACAGATTACATCATGTTGCAAGGGGCCATCTCTACTCGCAAGTCAGAATTACATCATGTTGCAAAGGGCTGTCTCTACTCACAAATCAGGATTACATCATGTTACAAAGGGTTGTCTCTACTTGAAAGTAAAGATTATATCATGTTGCAAAGGTCTGTCTTTTCTCACAAGTCAGGATTACATCATGTTGCAAAGGGCCATAAGTCAGGATTACATCATGTTGCAATGGGCTGTCTCTACTTAAAAGTAAGGATTACATCATGTTTAAAAGGGCTGTATCTACTTACAAGTCCGGATTACATTATGTTTCAAAGTGCTGTCTCTACTCACAAGTCAGGATTGCATCATGTTGCAAAGGTCTGTCTTTTCTCACAAGTTAGGATGACATCATATTGCAAAGCACTATCTCTACTCAGAACACATCTTTACTTTTCAATGTCCATGGAAACTTTGGCTTAAGGTTCACATGTCTAGCCAGTGCATACTAATTTTGGAAAAGGAAGCACAGATATTGCAACACTATAATAGTCATTGGCTTTGAACTGGAGAATGAGTCTACTTTTTTTTGATAGCATGTTAACAGTATATAGAGTTGTTTGATAATTTTTGAGTGAGTGAAAGTAAGTTGTCAAAATTTTATGCTTACCCAGTTTAACTAAGCATCTATCCAAGAACAGTTTTAAAATATACAAGTTATTAAAAATTATTCACAGACCAAGAATTATATATATATATATATATATATATATATATATATATATAATAACCTTATACTGTCTATCAGTAATGCTTGTCTTAGTTCCTAACTACTGACAATACTTTTCATAAAGCATTTATTTCTATTGTAAAATCATTCACAGTGCAATTCTAAAGTAAAATAATTTAAAATGCATTTCTGCTGTAGAATGTTTTGCACAGCATTTCTGTAATGTATGTATTTAAATTATTCATTTTTTCCCTTTGATTTTAAACACATTGTTAAAGTAAAATTACCTGAAATATTTTCCTATAGCATAAGCATTATTTATTTTTTACTGGTGAATGAATTTTCCTACTTTCCACATTGGCAGTATGCGAAAATATAAAGTTGTTTGATAACTGGTTTTAACAAAAATCTCAAGATTACAGCAGGAGCACTAAACCATATATGGCAGCAGCATTCCTTACATGGACAAATACTAAATTTGTAAATGTGCAAGCTGGATTATGATGAGAAAAATGCTGCACTTAAAGCCACATTTATTCAAGACAGAGATAATGTCAAGGGAACAGCAACAAGTCAGTATTATTGTTGGTTTGGTAGAAATAGGCAGTGAGATATAAAAGCTCAAACAAAAGAGGAAACAGGCTTGGAAAGAGGTTGGTGTTTTTTTTTTCTTTTTATTAACACATGGAAAATTCCATCTGCTTTCCAACTGTAGATATATTTCAAATGTTTGACAGAGGAGTTTTATTGAGATTTCTATTTAAGTAAGTGGCAACTACAACAACCCTGGAAGTTTAATCTGTTTGTTAAGTGGTATATTAAACAGTAGCCAGCATGAAAAGGTTAAAAGAAATCATAAAACTGTCAGATAGAGAAGAGAGAGAAAGAGAAAAAAAAAGAAGAATGAATTTACTATTTGAAAGTTTTGTAAGTCTAAGTCTGGATTACAGACTGCTATACAAACTAATATCTGATGTTGATTGATGCATATTCTCTTTATGTATTCATTTTCCTATCCACCTCAATAAGCCTTCACCAAACTTAATATAATGTGACAAGGAGAGAAGTTTGATGATCTACGAGCAGGCAGGACCTGAGAGACATTCATATTTTTTGCTCTGTGAATATCTTATGCATTCCTACTATAACATAGCGGCTAAAATAAAACTCAGTATGCACAATATGGTTGAGACATGATCGCCCAAATGTGTATCACGTATGGAACTTAACTGACTGACTGATACACAACTTTTAGGCAATGTTTAATTCTTATCCTCACAAAAAAAAAAAACACTGTGTCAAAAGTATGGTTATTTCCTCGAGACTATTGCTGTATGCACTTCTGATTCCCTTGGCAATGTTCATTGTTTTAAAAAGTGATGATTAAAATTCTGATGAAACACAAACATATGAAAGTGGATTTATAGTACATTTTCTTTATTCTTGAGAAATGGCAACAAAAGATATTAAACACTGTTTGTTTGAAATCATTTCATCCCAAGCAAGGTGGTACTGCCACTAGGATGCAGAAGATTACAGGGAGTGAAAAAGAATAAAAAGACTTTGGTGAGAAGAAGTGTGAGAAAGGACAATAAAGGAATAGGATTCAGAAAGACAGAAGATTGCGATTCCCATTGCATTAAAAATTTTAAAGCTTATGGGTATCAGAAAAGCAAGAAGTAGAAGAGAGTTCTAAACCTGAAAAGTGTCAGAAAAGAAACTTTTAGAATAGAAGAGATCATTGTATCTAACTAGCTCAAATAATGGGAAGTAGTTCCAGACGTGAGAAGTGTCAGAAAATAAAATGTTAGAAAAGGAAGGATTGTTTATCTAACTAGTTCAAAAAATGGAATGTATTTCTTGAGACAGGAAGTGTCAGAAAAAAACTGTTAGAATAGAAAAGATCATTGTATCTAACTAGTTCAAAAAATGGAAGTAGTTCCAGAGATGAGAAGTTTCAGAAAAGAAACTGTTAAATAAATAGAAAGTAGTTCAAGAGGTGAGAAGTGTCAAAAGACATTCTGTTCGAATAAAAGAAATCGTATCTAACTAGTTAAAAAAATGAAAAGTAGTTCAGAGTTGAGACATGTCAGAAAAGAAACTGTTAGAATAGAAGAGATTGTTGTTTCTAACTAGTTAAAAAAAAATGGAAGGTAGTTCCAGGGACGAGAAGTGTCAGAAAAGAAACTGTTAGAATAGAAGAGATTGTTGTATCTAACTTGTTTAAAAAATGGAAAGTAGTTCCAGAGGTGAGAAGTGTCAAAAAACATTCTGTTCGAATGAAAGAAATCGTTGTATCTAACTAGTTTAAAAAATGGAAAGTAGTTCCAGAGGCAAGAAGTGTCAGAAAATAAAATGTTAGAATAGAAGAGATTGTTGTATCTAACTAGTTTAAAAAATGGAAAGTAGTTCCAGAGGTGAGGAGTGTCAGAAAAGAAACTGTTATAATAGGAGGGATTGTTTATCTAACTAGTTCAAAAAATGGAATGTATTTCCAGAGATGAGAAGTGTCAGAAAATAAAATGTTAGAATAGAAGAGAACGTTGTATCTAACTTTTTTTTTTTAATCATGTCACCCCGAGCAAGGTGGTAATGCCACTGATGTGCAGGGGGCTACGTAAGGGATTGAGAAAGAGAAAACCGGAAACCACATCCTAAACAGGGAACAAGGGATGAGCCTCTTCACCTGTTCAATAGACGTGGGTGGAGTGTGAACCGGGCGATAGTTTAGTCTATCTACTCCAATTTGTTAAAAAAAATGGAAGGTAGTTCCAGTGATGAGAAGTGTCAGAAAAGAAACTGTTAGAATAGAAGAGATGGTTGTTTCTAACTAGTTAAAAAAATGGAAGGTAGCTCCAGGGACGAGAAGTGTCAGAAAAGAAACTATTAGAATAGAAGAGATCGTTGTATCAAACTAGTTTAAAAAATGGAAGGTAGTTCCAGGGACGAGAAGTGTCAGAAAAGAAACTTAGAATAGAAGAGATCATTGTATAAAACTAGTTCAACATTAAAACTGTAAGGCCTAGTTGTCAGTCTAGTTCGTTCAATCATTTAAATGCTATACATGATACATGCAATCTAGTATCATGCCTAAATTTATGCATTCATGTTACCTAGGAGGAAAGCTCATCAGAGCAATTGCCATAAAAATATTTGCAGACACAACAGAGGGAAGCCATGTCATCTTTTCTACAAGTATTTAGTCATATATATATATGGCATATATAAGTCATTTGAGGCATGCAACTGACAGTCTTTATGCAATATTGATTTCTGTATTCACACTGTCTATATCTACAAACATTCTACCATTCATAGAACTATTTTCTCATATATAACTAGTTTTAACTGATATATATGAGATAAAAAGGTAGTTTTAAGGGATGCTATACTGATCAGTAAATATAAAAGTGGATACTTGAGGTCAACATGGAGCAGTGGCCGTCTGTTTCATGTTTGGCAATGTGTGTTGTGTGTTGGCTTCAGTATTTATATATGTTGGCAATGGTGCATTATGGATAGCAAGGTCTATTCTATTATCCTAGCAGTTATTTGGTAGGTAGTAACAGTTATATTTCAAATTATTCTAGAGGCTATTATTGAGTAGAAATAATTGTAGAAATGAATGTGATTATTTCTAGCTATTGTCTAGTGTTTTTTTTAATTTTTTCTCATTATTTATTATTGATTACTTAATTATTATTATTATTATTAATATATATAGAAAGAAAGAAATATGTGTTGCATATGCTTAAATAATAAATCATTTCTTACACTAAGCTGGTATTTCTCATAATGAAAGGAAAGAATGAAAATGACTAACTTCTAAAAAAACCTGTTAATATTTATTCTGTATTTTTTCTTTATAATTTTTAGTTTTGTTGAAAGTTATATATTCTCCCAGATTTTCTGTATTGAATTTGAGGTAAATTCTAATCTTATTTTTAGAATATATTAATAATAATTAGGTAATATACATATATATTAAAAGGAATAAAAATAAGACCCTTAGGGTGGAGGCATGTTGTAGGGGCAAGGGCTATCTACTACAATGGGGTAGGCTCAGCTACAAATATTGCTAGTGCAGTGATATCAAGGCATTGCTGAATGAAAATCTTCTTAAATTGAAATTATTGTCCAGAGCGAAGTCAATTCATGACCAAGGTGAGCCTTAGAGTTGGAAGACATTGACTGTGATTTGATCTGATTAGGGATGGGCTTTGCAATGTTTACTTGCCCAAAATACTATGCTTTCTACATAGATATATGGAGGAAACTGTTGAGGTGTTTAGCTGCATGACAACCCAACAATTACATTATGACTATTGGTCATGAGGCTGATGATAATGGCAATGTTTTAAGAAGAAATTTACCACCCTGGCTATCATAAGATTTTGATAAAATAAAAATTTTAAAACTCACTAATATATAGGACGCAATATTATTTTCTAAAAATTCTTGGATCATCATATTATTAGCAAAAAACCTAATATTCAATAGTTACTTGCATGATGTTTAACTTTATTTAGGTACTGCCACCAATTCACTGAAAAAATGAGCATATCATGATGAAAAAAGGCTCTGAATAAAAACAAAGTTAGATTTGGAAATTCTTGCAAAAATCAAATCATTGTCAGATATTTTACTTATAGGAAATATTAAATTTAATCTATTAACTTGAAATTAAAACTAAAATAAAAGCTTCAAGAAAGCTTTTTCATTTGAAAGATTCATTTAAACCCTTAGGTGTCACAAATCTGTCAATGTTCCTAACTCTATTGCATTAATTTTCTCTTTTTCTTATTGTTTCCTTTTATCAACTGGCTAATTCAGTTTTTAAAGCCAATGTAAATTTGTCTGTTTACTGTAAACCTTTGGATTTATTACTTTTTTATAAAGTTACAAGAATGAACTCATGAAGGAACTCATTTTTTTTTGTATTCTCAACCTGACCATTTTGTCATTTTGGGTTACCAGTGTTATTCTTTCTAGCATTTATGAGCTTGAAGTTATAAAAAATTATGGGACCTGGCTGCTAGACATTTCCTTTTATTTTTATGGATTCAAAGTGAACTCTGATTATCTGATTAAGAAGATATTTTCTTATATCTACTCAGTAGTAAATCTTCCCAGCTTTTACATTCTGACAAAAGATGAGGGCATCATAAAGTTTGGGTGGGTAGGGGGTAGGTCACCAAGTACATGACCCAATGAGCTTTTCATCCACCTCTGTACTTATAAAGTCCTAGATGTATTTTTTATGATAGTTTAGATTCACTAGAATAAGAGAAAAAAGTAAGAATTTTTTGTTCTAGCACTTAGAAAAACCAAAACACTTGAATTCATATGTGACAGACAAAACAAATAAAACTAAAAATTCTTTCTCTATTCATGCATGTGAGCCAATTTGAACTTTTATGTACTGTGTCTCTTGAGAATATATATATGTGTGTGTGTGTGTGTGTGTGTGTGTGTGTGTGTGTGTGTGTGTGTATTGATTTTCTAAGTGCTGCTTAGATGTGGCACAAGGTTGAAAGTATGGGGTACCAAGTGAGGATCAAACTCATTACTCAGTTATAATAAGTTCTCGTGAAACAAGCTTGCTAAGCATTACACCATGTCCAGGTGCCCCAAAATGCACACACACACACACACACACACACACACACATTGTAATTTTTTTATTACAATGATTTATAAAAGCATTATATCACTACACAAAAATTTTCATGTTTCAGAACAATACTGTTCTTCTTCAGGTGATAGTTTAAAATAAATTGTGAAAATGATTTCTTTAGAAAATATGAGATGAATTCATGGTTATTTAGAAACTGAAGGGATTGTAGTTAGAGAATATGCTTGTAGGTGTGTTAATATTGTTCAAAGATGAGAATTAGGTAACTATGAAGTTGAAGATTTGGGTCACGAAAGGCAACATAGTATCCTGATATCATGGGATGACATTTTTAATTTTGTCTGGGTAAGATACATAGTGAGACCATACATTATTTAAATGGGTAGATAAGATTTTCATTTTTTTTTTTTTAATTAGATTTTGTACTACTTTAAAAGTAAAGGAGCTGGAATATTTAGGTTACAATTAGAATTAAATAATTATGGTATACTAAGGTATAGTGTAGTTTAGAAAACCAAATAAGTATAGTGTAGGTCATTTATTTTAGCAAAATAATATTTACTTTATAAGTTATATTAGAGCAAAAGTTATAAATATATGTATATATACCTATATGCATATGCTTGTTATATGCATATACATACATATATACATGTATGTATATTATGCATATATATGTATGTATATTATGTATATATGTAAGTATATGTATATATTTGCATAAATATATGTATACGTATATATCTATCTATATGTCTATACATATATGTATATAACTATGCATGTATGTATATGCATATGTATGTATATATATCTAAAATTTGTGTATTTAGGCAGCAAATTTTCTTTTAGACATGTCAGATTAAATAAATTGCAAACATTGTGTGTACTTATTTTTCATAAAATCCATTCATACTCGCAGATAATCTTTTGCGTATTATAATTGAAAGATGTAAGAAATGAGCTGTAACTTTGACATGATTTTATTATTCCTTTCTCGCTGTTCCCAAGTACTTTCAATCTTCGTTCAAGATCATCCTCAGGGGTATGAGTTGTGGTAACAAAAAATAACAGCAAAACTGTGTTGCTAAAAATTACTGTAAGTTTTTTTCTTGCTTCAAATATAATGGTTAACAAATTATTTAGCATTCATTAGAACATGAAAATTATTCAAAATGGAATTTTTTTTATGTTGTAATCTCATGGTCATGCACGTGTTAAAGCATGGAAAAACTATTCTTTTGATAAGCATTTTAGAACATTACTACAGTGTTTGTAGCTGATTCTCTGAATTGACAGGTTAAGTTTTCTAATGAATCTTGCATCTGTAGTTTGCGTTTGTTGTTTTCTTGGTGTAGGATAGTTGTGTTATTGATCATAATTTATATATATAGTCTGAATAATTAAAAAATCTTGTTAGGAAAATATCCTGCCAGAGGATGCATATTTACCTAACAAGATTTCTCAATTATTCAGGCCAGTAGATATAAGTAAATGTACTGTTCAATTATAAAAAAGTATTTACTCAAATAGGAGTGTCCATTAAAAATAATGTTGAAATAAATAAATTATATATATATATATATATATATATATATATATATATATATATATTGGTATCTATCTATGTAGTTTTGATGTTTGTAAAATGAATAAGTCATGTTTATCCATTTCTTCTGTTTGCAGCATTAGCAGCATGTGCAAATCGAGCTTTTGGGATGTGTTCAAAAGCATTTATTAAATTAGAATCCCTTGAAAGTTTGGAACCTGCTCAGAAGCAACAATTTGAAGATCTAGCCTTTGAAATTTTTACCAGGTAATTCCTTTCTGATTATCCGCACATACATTTGCATTTGCTTTGTTTCAGAATCAATACATAGCTTCATACATATATTCAGTGGCTTATATATATAACATAAACACTATCTTACTTTATATAACTTGTGCACATACAAACACATATTCATTTACATAATAATTAGGATGTGGTTTCCAGCTTTCTCTTTTCCAATCTTCTCACTTTGTTTTTTTTATTTTTTTTTCAATTGGAGTAGATCGATCTATCTATCACCCGGTTCACACTCCACCCATGTCTATTGAACAGGTTAAGAGGCTCATCCCTTGTTCCCTGTTTAGGATATGGTTTCCGGCTTTCTCTTTTCTGATCTTTTCACTATTACGTAGCCCTCTGAACATCAGTGGCATTACTGCCTTGCTCGGGGTGATATGATTTAAAAAAAAAAAAAAAAAAAAAAATTAATAAATATTTGTTATATATGATACTTTTACTATGTGTTATGTGATAATAAATATATATTATATAGCAATAAATATATCTTTCATAAATTTTATATTTTTATTATATAATTATATATTGTATTTTAAAATATAAATTATGATATAATTACAACTAGAGGTATAGCCCGGCATTGCTCGGGTATAATGAAAACTTTAAAACTAATCCATGGTCCTGGAGCTCAGACTCTTTGGACATTGCACGAAAGACTAAAATGGAATAATTGTTTCCAGTTAAAGCGTAGACTGAAAGAAAAATGAATTGGTGTAAGACAAATTTTGATTTCCTGGTATTGATATCAAATTTTCTGCACTATTGTAAGAACAGCAACTTTGAAACTTCTGAATATTGTTTCTTATGTCTTTGTCTATGAGTGTATCAAATTTGATTAAAATCGGACCACTCCTTCTATAACCTGGTTTTTTCGATTATCGATTTTTGATATTTATCGGGGATACCTCGACACAAAACCTAGCTAAGAACACTCGCAGACGTTTATAGTACAACTGTGTAAATTTTCAAGAAAATCAGTTCAGCTGTTTCAGAGTCTATAGGTAACGGATACACACACATACACACACACACAGAGACAAAGTTCCATTTATAAATAAGCTTAGATATATTATATTATAATAAAGATATTTTTTGAAATATTCATATATAATAAAAAAATAAATACAACATTAAATGTGATTTTATCTGATTTTTTTTAATGCATGCATCTTGCATATGAAACGAAAAGGTTAATTATTTGGTTTCTGAAATTTTTCTAAATTCTCTCTCCATTATAATCCTACAGATTTTCTACATATAGTTATATCAATAAATCAATAACATGCTGATTAAAAATAGCATTTATCCCATGTTTCCTATTTAGTATTCTGTTTTTGGTTCCTTTTAAACTCTTTTCCTTCCCTTCCACTTCTGGTGGTCTTGCATAAATATGTAAATGAAGAGAAGTCGGATATTGGGGCATTTTCATGTAATCTGAATGCCTTTCAGTGTGTATCTGGCATAAATACAAGAATAAAGAGAAGTCTGATATTGGGGTGTTTTCATGTAATCTGAATGCCATTTAGTGTGTTCCTTGCATAGGTATGTAAACAAAGAGAAGTTAGATATTAGGGCATTTTCATGTAATCTGGTAATTTTAAAGTGTGTATCTAAATCTAAACTTATTTATAAATGGAACTTTGTCTGTGTGTGTGTGTGTGTGTATCCGTTACTTATAGACTCCGAAATGGCTAAACCGATTTTCTTGAAAATTTACAAAGTTGTACTATAAGCATCTGCGAGTGTTCTTAGCTAGGTTTTGTGTCGAGGTACCCCCGATAAATATCAAAAATCAATAATCAAAAAAATTGGGTTATAGAAGGATTGGTTTGATTTTAATCAAATTTGCTACACTCATAGACAAAGACATAAGAAACGATATTCAGAAGTTTCAAAGTTGCAGTTCTTACAATAGTGCAGAAAATCAATAATATATATATATAAAAGGCAAGATGTTTGTGTGTGTGTCTGTTTATCTGTCAGTATGTCCTTTATACAAATCCATAATTTTTATCCGATTCTCACTAAGCTTCACACAAATATTCTTTAGGTTGATCTCCAGGACCATGGATTAGTTTTAAAGTTTTCATTACACCTGAGCAAAGCCGGGCTATACTGCTAGTCTTGCATAAATACTTAAACAAAGAGGAGATGGATATCGGAGTGTTTTCATGTAATCTGAATGCCATTTAGTATGTTTTTTGCATAAATGCGTAAACAAATAGGAGTCAGATATTGGTGTGTTTTCATGTAATCTGAATGTCTTTCAGTGTGTATCTTGCATAAATATGTAAACCATGAGTTGTCAGATATTGGGTTGTTTTCATGTAATATGAATTTTTCCTTGTAGCCAACTAAACTAGTAAAAATGCATGTTTATTCCTTAAATTTGTCCTTTGTTCAAGCAGGATTCAGCAAAAACAATCTGTTAACATTGTTTCTTTGGCATCTAGCCTATTAAAACTTCTCATTGTAACTTAGAATGTTAATATTACGATGACAGTAAAAATGGACAGATTAAAAAATAGGTAGAAGAAGAACAATGAAAAGAAAAAAAATATAATTAAAGTGAATTTTTAACCTCCAAAGAAAACATTCTTAGGGTTATCATTCCTCAATATTCAAAGCGGCAGAAATATATATATATATATATACTGTTTAATTAAAAAACACAATATCTACTCAAATAAAAATTTCAATTCAAAGCTTTCAAGAAGTAAAAAAAAACGTACATAATGGTAATTTATCGTCAGCATATTTCTCTCTGAAATGTATCAGAATCGGAATGACAAATGTAAACAGACAATGTTATGGAAAGTTCCAGAGATTAATGAAATGGATTTAACAACCGACATATTTAATTTATTTGTTGAACATTATTTATTTTTAATTGGTACTAATATTTGAGTAGATGTTTACATTTGTTTACATTACAATACATTTCAGAGCAGAGATGTTGTGTATATAAGGCATGAGATTTAACTTCGATTAGACTGTTGAATCATTCATTGTTGAGTGGCTTACGATGCACCAGATCAATTAGTGGCTTCCTTTCTGATGTTAGGGATCACAGGTTCGGATCCTGTCGAATGACACACATTTTTGTGACAAAATTTCTCATAAACAATCAGGCCAGTAGAAATATATATATATATATATATATATATATATATATATATATACTTTTTAAATTAAGAAACAGAATATCTACTCAAATATGAGTATTGATTAAAAATAATGTTCAAACAAATAATTTAAATATGTTGGTTGTTAATTCCATTTTGTTAAACTCTGGAACTTTCCATAATATACAGACATATATATATAATGATCTTCAGACAGTCCTGTTTCGCTATATCACAGCTCATCAGTATGGTTAGACATTCGATTCGATTATATATATATATATTATATATATATTCGTAATATTCGTAATTATTATTATTACAATAATAATAGCATATGGCAACTCAGTAACTATAAAGTTTCAGTGTTAAAATACCATCATCAGACTTTATAGCTGTCGAGTTTCAGTATGCTATTATTATTATTATTATTATCATTATAATTACCATATATTTATGGTCTACTTCTTTATTGACGATTTTTAAAAATTAAATATCTGTGAAATGCAACCATTACTTGATTTCAAATAGAAACTTTTTGAGCATTTTCAGTTTATTAGCCATTTTCCCCATATTGACAGGTTTGTAAAAAAAGTTAATTTTTGGTTTTAAAATTCTTGCAAAAATAATATACATCTGTGACACATTATTTTTGGAAAATTAGCAAATTTAAAGTTAAATTAATCTGATTTAAACAAGTATTACTTACTTATAGCATAAAATGTAGTATACAAACATTTCTTAATCATGCAGGTCTTGTTTTTCTGACATGTTGATTGATTACTGAGAACCAGATGGTGGACTAGAATTGATGTAAATTTATGAAATCTAAGTGAAAATTTGTTCTTGCTTTTAAACTACCTAATATTTAAAGAAAATGAAAATTCCTATACACAAAAAATTAAAAATTATTTTTAAAATGAAGATTTGCATTAAGGTTTTCAATTTTAGATTAGTAAATATAGTCTTCTCTTAATAACTTATTCACCAAACTGCATTATAGCTTTGAAGAATTTTAAAAAGATTTTTGAAACTTTTAAATTATCATAATTAAAAAACGAAAAAAATGAAGACAATTCTGGAAAAAAGTCATTATTCATTGAAAAAAGTTTTCTTCAGACTATAATGTCCTTAATCTATCTAATTAAATAATGTCAGTTTTATAGCATTTTTTATTTTACTATTTGGAGCAGATTTTTGGGAAAGTTGTTACTGGTTGAAAAAAGAAAAGAGAAGATTTATATTCTCAAAGGAGTCCTGCATTTAACTAATAAAACAAAGTTTAACATTGGTATTTAATTTCTAGAAATTTCATGAAATTGTATGGAGGTGAGTAACAGTTATAAAAAAATATTTTTACCAAAATTTTCTAAAAATAATAATTTCAAAAATGATTTCATTCATTTGTGAATAAGTCCTGAAAGTTTCATTAAAATCCGACAATTATCTGATTTTTGCAAGAATTTCCAAATTAATGTATTTTTCACCAGAAACAAAATAGTTTTACTACAGTTACATTTATCATAGTGAACTCTGATAAAAATATGGTCACCTGAAGATGTTTAACCAAAATTTCAAATATGTTAGAAAGGATTAAAAATTTTTTTTAAATAATTAAAAATATTTGGGTCTTTCCTCTTAATAACAACAGAAACATTCTGATGTAAAAACTTTGTTTTTATTAAGTTTGAGTCATTTTTTCTTCATTCTACACTGTTTATCTAGCAAATTAGTGCAGGTACATAGGTTTAATGTTTATATTTGTCTCTGGAGAATTTTTTTTTTAAAACAGGACCACCAGTTACAGAAAATCTGCTTTGAGCCATAAAATAAAAAATGCAATAAAACTAAAACATTATTTAATTAGAAAAACTTTTAATTGCTTTTATGAATATGATATATGATGAACAGTATTGTCTAAAGAATTTTTTTATGAATAATGAATTTTTAAAATAATTTTTTTAATTTTTAAAATGTTTAATCCAAATAGTTTATAAAATTTTAAAGCTTTTAAAATTCTGTATTAATTTGTAATGGTTAGGTGATATCAAGGTAAATAATAATTTACTAAACATAAATGAAAAAGCTTGCTACAATTCAGTGATCTCTGGTTTTTAAAAAGAATTTAGAATTTGTTTTCTTGTGTATAAACATGCCAATTTTTGTGAAGATGGATGTTCATACATGACATTAATA
The DNA here is from genome assembly GCA_037127315.1 of Ascarosepion bandense. Lineage (NCBI taxonomy): Eukaryota > Metazoa > Mollusca > Cephalopoda > Sepiida > Sepiidae > Ascarosepion > Ascarosepion bandense. Next base: position 954,093 of record JBBBDQ010000424.1, on the reverse strand, counting down.
GTAAATTTAAAGCCAAAGTACCTAAAATCCAATAAAATATTAGATAACTTAGAATATTTTTCTAAATTTGTAAGATTACTGGGTAGTTCAAATATATATATATATATAAGGAAGATGCTCATGTTATATTCATCAAGTTGATCTGATATTTTTGCTGTATAGTATTTAATCTCTGTGCTCTATTAAAAAGCCTCACTTGATCTAAAGGTTGAAACTTTTTGGAAGCATGTTGAGAAATAAATATTTGTTTTTCAAAATAATTTTTTTTTTTTTTACAAGCGCTTCACCCTGAGCAAGGCATGTCACTGTCACTACTGCGCAGGGGACTACATAGAGTGGAGAAAGGATGATTAAATATAGGAAATGTCAAAGGGTGGGTGATAGGTGAGTAAGGATACCAAGAATGAGGGTTGGGTAAATGAGAGTGTTCTGAGAATAATTGGGAGTTAGTGTGATAGGAGGTGTCTATTGACCCTACATTTAAACACCTGGAGATTGTAGCTGCCTGGAAAGTAGACTTGTGGAAGGGAGTTCCACAGGCGGGAAGTGCCAGAAAAGAAGCTGTTGGAGTAGAATTTACAGTTACATCTTATTTGTTTAACTGTAAAAGGGTGGGGCCTAGTTGCTAATCTAGTATCTCGTGTAAATTCGTGCTTAAGCGGCACCAGTGATCTAAGCTCATCGGAGCAGAAGCCATGAAAGTACTAGGATAGAACCTTGAGGGACGCCCGCATTCGTATGGTAGTTTTGGGAGGCATGCCCATTTAATACCACCTTCAATGTGCGCTTAGAGAGGAATGACTGGATGAGGTCAAACAGATGTCCAGTTATCCCGTAGCTCCGTAGTTTGCACAAGAGGCCAGCATGCCAGACCCTGTTGAATGCTTTGGAGATATCCAAGGCAACGGTTCGGGCTTCGCCATTCTTGTCAAGTATCCGGTATATGTACTCGGTAATGGTCGTTAGCATATCAGCAGTAGAACTGGTGAAGCGAAACCTGTACTGTTTGTCAGAGAGAAGCCTGTTGGCTGTGAGATGCTGAATCACCTCGGCATTGATAATGGCTTTGAAAACTTTGCCAAAGATCAGAAGGAGACTAATAGGATGGTAATTGGCGGGGTCTGAGGGTTCACCAGAATTCTTAAATATAGGAACTACACAGGAGGACTTCCAACAGGCATGAAAACAGGAAGCAGAAAGGCAGAGGTTATAGAGTTTAAAGAGGACAGAGGAGAGTTCTGGGGCACATTTCTTCAGTACTATGGCTGGGATTCCGTCACCACCGCTCACTTTGTGTGGGTCAAGTTGTGCAATTATCTTGGCGACCAGCGAGGGTGTAATGTGGACGTTATTTAGTTGAGCCTTAGTTCTGGGTGGGAAGTTGGGTGTAGGTATTCCTAACGAGTCCAGTGTCGAATTGGTGGAGAATCTACGGGCAAAGCATTCAGCCTTGTTCGCTGGGTAGGTGAGAACTTCAAACTCATTGATTAGTGGGGGTATTGAAGTCTTGTTCTTGTTGAGCACGCTTTTGCAGAGACACCAGTAATCTTTAGAGCCAAACTTAGAGGATGCTATGCATTGCCTCATTCTGGTAGCAAACGTCCTCTTCAGCACTTTTTTACACTTGTTCCGTGTTGAGGCGAAAAGGCGCCTGTTTTGGTTCGACGAGCAGCTTCGATAGAGCCGGAAGAAATGGTTCCGGTGGGCAATGGCGGCCGAGCAAGCGGGTGAGAACCAGGGAGATGAATTTGATTTTAGTTGGAATTTCCTGGCCGGGATAAAAGCATCGATGCCAGCCTTAACCCAAGAGGAGACCTTGGAGGCACAGTCTTCGACAGGAAGATGGAAGACGTTGTTCCAGGGGACGTCGCAGAGGAAGTCTTGGAACGAGTCCCAGTCTGCTCTCTGGTAGCAGTATGATATTCTGCTGGTCTGGTTTTCTTGGGTAGAGTTAGTGTGGATTGAGATGTTGACGGAGACTACGGCGTGGTCAGAGTTTCCGAGGGGGCAGAGTTGCCTGGTAGTGCAGGTGTCTGGGATAGAGGTAAAGCAAAGGTCGAGTAAAGAGTCCCTTCCGTTAGGGTTATTAGAGAAACGCGTAGGGAAGTCCACTACTTGTGTTATTGCTTGGGTTATTGAAAAATACATGGTGCGGATCCCAGCAAGGTCGGTGGCTGAGTTTTCAAGTCACTTGGTGTGTTGGCTGTTAAAATCGCCAAACACAAATATATGGGCAGATGGGTGAGAAGAAATGGCCCTGTCGATATTAGTAGAGTTGCTATCAAGTACTGTACAGTCAGAGGAGGAGGGGGAGCGGTAGAGGAAGAAGAGATAGCTGACCGAGCTTAGAAGTGAGAGACGGAAGCACATGAAGGAATGATCCAGGGATTCAAGAGATGTGACCCTGGCTAGGGGGAGTTGTTCGCTGACATATACACCAAGCCCATGCATATGGACATTGGAGTCCTTCCTGAAGAGGGGAAGGTAACCAGGAACGAATAGCTCCGAAGAGGGGATAGAAGGGTCAAGGTTAGTCTCACATATAGCTAAGATATCGGGTGAGTTAGTTAGAAGGAATGATTCTACACTATTAAAGTTACTGCGAATACCTCGTATGTTTGTGAAGGAAACGCAGATATTTGGGCGATTTATGACTACCTGGTTTAGTCTTGCTGTTTTGTTTGTTTAATTTCATGCTGGTTTTAGTTGTGGATAGAGAGAGGTCTAGAGTTGGGTCAGATGGTTGTTAATTGCAGCAGGTGAAGGATGGTGAATGGCGCCACCTGCAGCATAATGTGGCCTCGGGGTTGCCCATCGGAAATTCATGCAGGGACGCCTGTCCATGCGCGAAATGGCACTACGAGAACCCCGATATTATTCAACTGTTGATCAGAGCAGCCTCTCAAGACGCTACGCAAGAGTTTGGGCTCCTAACTACCAGTCAGAAGCAGCAACCAGGAAACTGCCAACCTGGTACCCTCAGAATGAAGAGACGTTGCCGCCATACTCACCAACTGCAAAAAGCTTCCAGCCGAACCAACATCAAGACCGAAAAAGAGAGAGATGAACCGGGAACCCCTTCCTAAACAAAAAACAAGGCGATCACCTCTACTCCTGTCCAAAAGAAGGGGGTGGAGTGTGAGATCAGGCGATAGTAGGTACTATCTACTCCAATTAAAAAAAAATGTGTGACTGAAGTTTACTAAGTTTTAACTTAGTATAAGTTGAAACTAAATTTGATAATTAAAAACAATTTACACAATCATAGTCGCAGTGCATTACAAGAGCAACTCGTAGAGAACTTAGGTTAGTAACAAAACAAGAACAAAAATTATACAAAAAAGATAAGAACCAAATGAATAAAAAAAAAAATTTCAAAAAATACACTGGCTAAAACTTACCAAGTTGCAGGCTGACTGACAGAAAAAAGTTAAGAAAATTTCAAAAATTATCTTCATTTTGTTTTCCCCATTCAGTTACTTATTTCCATTATTAGGTTGATATTTTATTGACAAATCTATGAACAAGTAGCCACACACAGACACACACACAATTTGTCCTGAAACTATTTAATTTGGCAACTATATATTGTGTGTGTGTGTGTGTGTGTGTGTGTGTGTGTGTGTGTGAGAGAGAGAGAGAGAGAGAGAGAGAGAGAGAGAGAGAGAGAGAGAGATACTTGGTTTATATATAAACATTCCTTCCATTATTGAACTGGCAATTGATATTTGTGTAAATTATCACCCATTTTCCTAAGAGGCAATAAAAGAATGAACTTGTTTGCTTGTAAATCACCTTCTCATTATTATACTTTGTTTTACTTACTGAAGATCATAGTGTCAAGTGATTGTGGATGGCTGTTGCAGTGAAACATTTAACACCCACTTCTTTGATCTTTAGGGCTGTGAATGCAGGCAAAAATTTGCCCCATTGATTTATTTGCCAGCAGTTGTGGTAGTGTATAAAAAGTCAACAAAGAACAGTCACTTTCATTATGACTATTTTAACAACAAAGGAGAGCTGCTTGACCCAATTTGATTTTATAAAGAAGTCAGTAGTGTCAGAGTCAAGTTAAACATAAAATATTTGTGGAAAATGATTCAGCAGTTTTACAGCTTTTACAACAGATTAAACCCAACAACAACAACACACACACACACACACACACACACACACACACACACACACACATTCATCTGATTCTTTTTTGTTTAGTTGTATATCAACCATTTGTAGGTTATCTAATGTTGAAATTGAAATATTTTGTACACAATTTTATTTTATTTTTGTAAATAATATTAGTTTAGTGACACAAGTCTTACTAATTAACCCATAGTTGGGAGGAGAAGAGGTGGATTTATACCTTTCCCAAGGGTTTTTTGTGCATGTGAATGTAATTAACCCAACTGAAATTGGAACTCAGTTCTTCAATTAACAATTAAGGGAATTTCAAACTGTTTCAAAACATTTTTTTTGTGGTGATAACAGAATTACTACTCTTTTTGCATACAAAAGTACTCAATCACAAATAAAAACTGCTGTATTATTATTACCAGGTTTAATTTTAGTTTTACTCCATTTCAACTTTACGTCATTCATACATTGAATAAATGTATCCCTTTTAGAATTAATTTTGATATCGTCTATCGTGACTGACAGTTCTTTAATAGTGTTATGCACAATGCTTTTGTTTTCACTTTCAGATTCCAGCATAGTAATCATAGTATCTTTACATTTTGATATCAAGCTACTTGTGTGCCCCTATTTTTTAGACAATGGAAATTCCATCTTGTTGCCACTGTTATGTCTCTATTGTATTGAATGAAGATAACATGATGCTTGGAGTTGACATAGTCTTTCTGAATTCTGTAGCCAAGATAAAAAGCTTGCTTCCAGCTCACTCTCATTAACTTACTTTCTACTTCTTTCTGACTGTCAGCCTTAGTATTTATGCAACTTGAAAGAGTCTTCTGAAGAGGTGTGTTCATCTCCACAACAATCTTCTAGACCATGTTCTGAAGGAGACTAGAGGGGACAGCTGCTGGAACATTGTGATAATAACAACAAAGATGAGGATACTAGTCTGACTGTAAACAGTTGTCTTATTATGATTTGTTATTGTTATAAGAGAGTGGCTGGATTTTTCATGGATGCAGATCAAAGTAATGCAATAAAGAACCAAATCTTAAAGATAATACTTCAAGCAAGTTAGTCATCATTCAAATAATTGGTGTTTGTATTTTCTTTCATTTTCTGAATGATTTATTATAGGCACAGCCCAAAAGATTCGAAATCTAATCAAGTGGATTGTCCAAGTTGTGCATCAAGTATGCCTGATTGGTAAGACTCTCTTGTTTTTTTTCTTCATTTCTCATTTTCTGTGCTGTTAACCTTTAGGCCAACTCTACATTTCCATATCATACAGCCACCTGATAGTTTATCTGAATCCTTTGGGATTTAGAATGTTTCAGATTTCAGAATGGCAAAACTGATACCATATACAGAGTAGACAATTAAATTTGAATGTTTGCCTCAGTGATAACTGCAGTTTTTTTTTTGTTTTAAATGAAGAAAAATTTAGTGCCAGATTTTGGACATAAATTCTAATGGAGACCATTTGTGTTTATTTATTTACTGTGGTTGAAGGCATTGTAAAATAAAATAAAAAGTAAATGAAAATATATTTATATATTTTTTCTTTTACTTTTTCTTTTCTTTTATATATATATATATATATAGAGAGAGAGAGAGAGAGAGATACAGAGATATTAATATTGAAAGGTGTTTATTCTGGTTTATTAAATTCTAGATCAGCGTTTTCAGTTGCTTGGAATATTTCATATTTTGAAAACCATTTGATCCTCTTTTCATTGTGTCATGTCAAGAAAGAGTTTCTTTTTGATGTACTCAACCTTCATTTTTTCTTCTTCAAAATCTTGTTTTCATATAGAATCATGTCCAACAGTTAGAAGCTGATTTACCATAGAGTTACATTTATTACCATAATGAAAATAAATGATTCTTATAGCAATAAATGTTTATATTTAAAAATGCACCAAAGCAGACAGAGGCCAGGTTCATAAAGTTCCTGTTATGAGAAAGAGAGAAAAGAGAAACTAAGTACAGACATTAAAACCCATTAGCATAATTAGTTTTCATTTCACTGGAAGCAATTCAGACCAATTAATAGATAAGAACCTGAAATTGGATGAGGTCTTTGTAAAAGACAAGAGACAACACAAAAATATTTCATCAGAAATTAACAGTTTTTTTAAAATGCAAATCAAACTTGAATTCTGATCACCTCATCTATTTGAATGGCAAGTAGGTGTTTTAGGTGTTTTTTATTTTTGTTTTCTGAGGTACATACAGATGCACATGAAACCTAATTGAAAACATCTCCGGATTTTTTCTGTTTTGTCTGGAATTAAATTAAAAATAGGATTGGTACGTTTCTTTCTCTTTACTCTTCTGTTAGCATAAAGGAGAATTGTCACAACAGTAGTACCATGAAGTTTTCAAATGACCCATTTAAAATCTCCAGGTTATATTTGTTGGAATTTTGAACTGAACCGTTTATTAGTCCATAGGGGTAGATTTTTCTAGTTCCACATGCCTTTGGATATCTCTGTTTTAGTTAATTCCCCTTAATAGCTCAACTTTACAAGTTTTGCGTTACTTACATTGTTCAAACAGTTGTCTTCATCTTTATTTCCATGTTTACCATCTTTTGACTGTTGTACACTCCAGCCTTCTTCAATTTCAAACCAAACCCTTTATTTTGATCACTGAGGTATATCATTCTCATTCCATGTGCCATGCCACACTACCTAAAGAAAGCCGAAGCATACAAATGCCGAAACGTTATAAACATGACAATAAAGATGAGGACAACAGTCTGAACAATGTAAATAATGTAAATACTTTCTCATCTCAGAACTATAGACATTTACAAATTTTGTTCTTTCTGCTGTGTAAAATTATCTGTGGGCCCAGGTCTGCTTAGGTGAATGGTGAAGAGATGGTCTTCTTTCTTAACAAAAGTGGCAGGTATCAGATAAATATCATATTTTTATTCTTATAATGATGTAGGCTGTTTAAAATCATTCTGTTAATGATGTAAAAATAATGTGTTAGAAAAAAATATTGAATTTACTGAACTGTGTGAATACTGAACAATTTCCCTACAGATGAAGCAGAGACTTGAAGCAACACAAATATAGTTCTACAGAAGAATGCTGAGACTACCTTGACTGAACAAGGTTTTAGTGAAAATGGAATCAAAAAGGAAACTTATACTTAACATCAGAAAGAAACAAATTGAAATTTTTAAGGTGCATACTCATGCAGGTTTGAAAAATTTGATACTCACAGGATGGACAGATTGAAGGCTAAGACAGAGGAAAATAACATATAACCTACCTAGAGAGATTGATGGATATGTGGAACAAGGTTCATGAGAGATAACAAAAATTTATTAAAAGCTACAAAGGACAGGAAATTGTGGAGAGCCATGACCTCCAACATCCCGAAGGAACATGATACAAAGAAGCATACTTAAATCATCTATTACACAGAGGTTAAATGTTAATGGAATAACCAGTTTTCATTTTGAGTTTTCTTATTTGATTGAATATTAACATTAATTTCCCAATATCTGATCCAATTGTAGACATGGCCTCTGGGGTGATTTATGGTTAACTACTGTTCAAAGCATGAACTTGTACAGATCATTAATTTAGTGAAGGACTGCAATTATTTATAATTCATGTTATTTATTTGAGCATTTTTTGAAATTTCTAAATTTTTCAGTTCATTTTCAATTTGATTAAAAAGAACTGACAGGGTCTGTCTGTTAAATATTTTATTACATTTTCCAATTTTCAAACAAAGTGTTGAGTATTGTACTCAAGCTTGTGGATAAACTGTCTAAAATTCATACTGTATTATTATTTTTGTTCAAGTACTTTTGATTATTTTGTGGTGATTATTTTGTGGTTGAAAAATAAAAATTAATCAAATATCAAATTACCATTTCCTGAGCCTTCATGAATTTTATTTACTAGCCAATGGGAAGCCCAGAATCAAATACAAGGATGAAATTCAAAACAACTGATCCAAAAGGCAAATATAAAAGGTCAAGACAAAAGGCACCCAGGCAGACAGGCGCAGACCAGAGGAGAAGAGTGTAACTAATCCCCTTGACCTAAGTCTGGCTACTATGCTTGCCTCTTTCTTCCTTCCTTGTCTCATAAGTACTTATAGACCTTTTCAAAAACATTCCACACAAACCAACTTGCTGACCTACTGACCTTAGAAATGGCAACTCCTAAATGAACATTCTTTTATCTCTTTCAGCTCATCATTATTTTCTATGAACTCTTTTACCCTATGTATATATATAAATGTTATTTTATACTCTAATTGCCTTTCTTGAATTTATAATCATTTTATGAATTATAGTGGGCTATCTTCCCACAAGGCCAAACCAACTAGAAAAGGAATAAGAGAAGATACCCCATATAATTTCAGTCATTTCCAGAATTAATGTTGTGTTTGTGTGGTAGGCAGAATTCATTTGTCTATGTAGTATCATATGCAAATGAAGAGATCATTATATATAGAAAGCTACTTGAAGAAGTAGGACAAAAAATAGCTTGTCATCACAGAGGATATGCAGACCTGTGCTATGACTATTGATAGGATCCATGATTTCATTGGATGACCCTGAACATGGATGAGAACTTTTCAGTATTTGAAAGAGTAAAGAAATTAAAAGTCTCAAAGACTGATGTAGGAGAAAACAAGATATCCAATTTACTTCTTGCTGCAGCGGGATGTGAAGCTGTGAAGAAAATTTCGATAATGCATTATTAGAGTGAGTTAGAAGAAATGACGTTTGAGTAAATCATGAAAGTCATAAAAAAGAACATAAGACCAAAAAAAAGATTGGTAAAAGTAGAAATAACCAAGTTTTTGGAAACAAGACAAGCACCACAGGAGTCCATCATGCAATACTTACAGAGATTAAAAGAATGAGTAAAGTATTGTGAATTTGAAAAATTGGCAGCACATGAAATGACTACAGAAGATGAATTAATTCTTCTTAGATTAAATGAAGGCTTACAAGTCAGCATACAATCAAATAAAAATTGATGAAAAATTAAAGGAAATAACCACAATAAACATCCTATAAGCTTATTAAGGTGGACGTGTCTACTGTTTGGGATAAAAACTTTCAGCCATATTATTCAAAAAGCAATTGAAAGAGTCTTATTGGGAAAAATAAAAAAAATTGATAATATACCAGGATGATATAGGTGCAGGGGTGAGAGCTAAAGAAGAGTTAAAATGTAAAACAGAGCAAATATTGGTGAGATTAAAAAATGCAGGCTTGACCATAAACAAAGAGAAATGTAAAAGATACCATATTTATGATATCAAATATCAAAAGAAGACATATAACTTGATGATAGACTATTGAAGAAGATAACAGAAATTGTGGCTTCAACAAATAAAAAAAGAATTACAATTCTTTTTTGGGCTGATAAATTTTAATAGAAATATATACCAAGATATAGCGACATAATAGAATCATTTGCAAAATTACACAAAAAAGAAATTTGAGTGGACACAGAAGCAAACTATTACTTTTGAAACACTAAAGAATATTCTGAAGAGTAAAATAATAATAAAAGTTTTTGATCCTCTAAAAGAAATTACATTAACCACGGATTGCTGCTATTCTATCACAAGAAGAACACCCAATCATGTACATATCAAGAAGGTTGATATCAGCAGAAACTAACTACTTGAATATTGAAAAAGAAGCAATAGCAATAGTATGGAGCATGGAGAGGAAACAAAACTTTTTGATAGGAAAAAATTCTTATTAAAATCGAACCACAAACCATTAGAATTCATATTTAATCCGAGAAAAGAATTGCCAAAAGTTACATCATCAAGGATTTTAAGATGGGCAATAAAAATCATGGCATTCGATTTTAACATAGTGTATGTAAAAGGGAACACTATTCCTCATAGAGATGCTTTATCATGATGGCAGTTCAAGAATGAAACAGAAGAAAGACAAGAAAATACTGAAGATAAAATAACACACTTGGTGGAAACAGACGTTCTTCCTCTAAATAGTCTCAAAATAAAAACAAAGCATAACCCAGTATTAAGCAGAAATTGTAAAGAGAATAAAAAATAATTTATGGATTGTTTGATGGCAGAGCAGCCCTTTAAGGAAACAAAGCACAAACTAACCATAGAAAATGGTATTATATACAATGGAGATGTAATAGTAGCTCCACAAATACTGAGAAGGGATATACTAAAAGGTGTACATGACGTACATTGTGGCATAACAGCAACACAAAGAAGACTAAAGTTGCAAGCGTGGTTGCCAGGATATTCAAAAAATGTAGAGGAATACATTAAGAGATGCCCAAAATGTGCAGAAATAAAGAACTTCAAGCAAGCAAAATTTCACTTATGGCCTAAGGAAGCAGAGCAATGAGTTAGGGTCCATATGGATCATGCACATATCAGAGATAGAAGATTATTCTTAGTATTAATGAACTCATATCCAGGATGGCCTGAAATTGTCAGAGTAAAAGACAGAAAAGCGACCACAATTAAACAAGAACTAAGAACCATATTCTCAAGGAATGGAGTACCCCAGATACTAGTTACCAGCAATGAACCCAAATTTTGTGACAAGAATTTATGTGAATGGTTAAAAAAAAATGGATGCTTCCCATACAAGACACCATCATATCACCCACAGTCTAATGGCATTACAGAAAGAATAGTACAAACATTGAAAATGCAATTAAAACATTCCCACCACTCATGGAAAACATATTTACCAAAAATGCTTCTTAGTTACAGATCTATTCCACATGCAGGAAAGAAACTGAGCCTGTCAGCATTAATGGGAAGAAAAATCAGAGCCCCTGTAACTATGTCCTTTGCAATGAGAGAAAAAGGGTGGTATAGAAAGAATAAAGAGACAAACCCAGAAGAAGCAATTTTCTTGATACAAAACGGTCACATTATAGCTATATTGGAAAACAAAATATACTGGCACATGTAGATTAGTTGCGAAACAAACAAGTTGGAGGATGTGGAAATGGACGGTCAAGAACAAGAAAAATCAGAAAGTTATAAAAGTGGAACAGAACAGAAAATGGAAAAGGTGAGAATGAGGAGATAAATGAAGATGAGGAGAAAAATGAAGAGAGACTGAGAACACCATTGAAGAGAAAACAAGAGAGACAAGAGAAAGGACAGTACAAAAACAAAAATAATTAGAAGTAGTAAGAAAAAAACAAGGGTGTGTGACCTCTCCGATTCAGGGAGGTGTAGTATTGTATGCAAATGAAGAGACCAGCATATATAGAGATTACTTGGAGTAGTAAGACTGTAAATAGCCTGTCATCACAGAGGACACACAGAGCTGTACTATAACTACTGCTACTCACATTGATATGCAAAACATAACAGTCTACATCAGTGATTCCCAAAGGAGGCACTCTCCTGGGGAGTGGGTAGAAAGATTGGGGGTGAGGGATGAGAAAAAATGGGCAGCCAGAAGGTGGCAGTAGCCCATCCAAACCGTGACACACACCCAACACCCACACATTGTACCTGAAGTGTATCTTGTCATCATTTTACAGTGTATTCCATTTATATAACAATTATTATGGGAAAGGCTAAGATACTCATTTGGCATGCAATACTAGCAATAAGAAAATCCAATCAAAGTTTGACTATGCATTGCAGTGGGGTATTAGGATTGTACCTATAAATTTTGAGTAGCATTAGGTACACAAAAGAGCAGCAACCACAAAATGTTGGGAATCACTGGTCTACATCCTAGTATTCTTTGGAACATTGAAAGTTTGAAATTGGCTACGGTGTTGTGATGTATGACACTTATTTGAAATGAAACCACACTAAAAGAATTATATATATATATATATATATCCACAGACAGATCTGTTTCGCTGTATCACAGCTCATCAGTACGGTTAGACTCCGATTGCTTTTTAACCCAGGATTGAAACCCGACTGAATTGGCATCAGTCGGTGATTCTACCTCTGAGCTATGGGTGCTTGGTAGAAGAAGGCAGACTTTTTAGCACGTATGTTATCATTATACACGCCCAATAGCTGAGACTGTTCTAATTAATTGCTGAATGAATGATGTATATATATATATATATATATATATATATATATATATATATATATATATTAGTCATCCTCATACAAGCTTCTTTCGCTGTATCACAGCTAGATTATAAATAGAATATTGTATTTAAATAAATTTTAAAGAAAAATACTTTTTCTGGGTAAGATACATAGTAGGACCATATATTATTTAAATGGGTAGACAATAATTTTTAACACTAGGTTGGATTTTAGGTTTTTTAAATTAGATTTTGTACTTTTACTCATGAAATTAAAATGAAAAAAAGACAAAAAAAAACAGAACAAAACAAAACAACCTGTTGTTAAAAATTGTTGTCTACTCATTTAAATAATGTATAGTTCCACTAAATTAACAAAGTGATATGCCTTGACACCAGACAATTTTGCTTCCTTTCGCGACCCAAATCTTCAACTCCATGATTACCTAATTCTCATTTTTGATTGAACAACATTGACACATCTACTAGCATATTCTCTCCATTCCCCTTCTACTACTACTACTACCCCTTCAGTTTCTAATTAACCATGAATTCATCTTATATTTTCTAAATAAATCATTTTGACAATTTTTTTTAAACTATCACCTGAAGAAGAACAGTATTGTTCTGAAACATGAAAATTTTTATGTAGTGATATATTGCTTTTATAAACCATTATAATAAAAAATGACAGTATTAAGCTCTACTTTGTATTGAGTACTCTTTATAATAGTAAATGCTTGAACTGTAGATTTTAATCTACTTGTTCTATCACTTTCTTATATATATACACATATACATATATATATCATATATTTCCGCATATAAAGCAAACTTTAGATAAGACGAGATGAAAAATATAGCAAATTTTCATGAATTTCTCCTATACTTGGAATATAAGATGACTGTTTATTGATTATACAAAGATGATGTTATTGAAAATGCTGTTACTATATCCTTAGAAATTCAAAATAAACAAAATAACAAAACCAATTCTATATCATGTTTTTCCTACACTCATTCCCTAAAAGGAAAGCCATAGTTTTGTTTTCTGTTGCATCAATTGATCTCTTTTGAATACTGTTTCTTCTTCCTTTTCTTTCCTAAGAGTTACAATCAGCCTGGTGTACTAATAGCCATTTATTTATACTTCATCAACAATCACAGTATGATAATGTACAGTGATGGTATATTCCATTTGTGTGAATGCAAATCATAACTCAATGTTTACATTTTCTCAGTTGAGCTTGCATGGATACATGTTGGTTTCATTGATATACAATTATTCTTTGAATTGGTAATTTATTAAGAAGTTATGCCGGTAATATATAAAGTAGAAATGGTTTTATTTCTCTTATTATCAGTTTATTTGATAGTGTAAATGTTTTCATGTATGTTATTAGTTATCTCACTGAGGCTAAAGTTAGTCTATCAACAAACATCACTCAGAATTTAAGGTTTTATTTTAGAATTGTAATATAAGACAACCACCAATTTTCAACTGTAATTTTTGGGATTTACACGTGGTCTTATGCAAGATATTTACAGTATATATATATATATATATATATATATATATATATATGATAAAATAAAGAAGACTAGATTAAGATTTTTTATATTTCTCACGTATGCATTTTACCCTGTGGTGGACTTTATCAAGGCAAAAGGACAAAAAAAAATTGTATTTTAAATAATCTAAACTTATTTATAAATGGAACTTTGTGTGTGTGTGTGTGTGTGTGTGTGTGTCCATTACCTATAGACTCCAAAATGGCTGAACCGTTTTTCTTGAAAATTTACACAAAAAAATAAAAAAAATCGGGTTATAGAAGGAGTGGTCCGAGTTTAATCAAATTTGATACACTCATAGACAAAGACATAAGAAACGATATTTAGAAGTTTCAAGGTTGCAGTTCTTATAATAGTGAAGAAAATCAATAATATATATATATATATATATATATAAAAGGCAAGATGTTTGTGTCTGTGTTTGTGTCTGTTTATCTGTCTGTATGTCCTTTATACAAATCCACCATTTTTATCTGATTCTCACCAAACTTCACACAAATATTCTTTAGGCTGAGTCTGAGCTTCAGGACCATGGATTAGTTTTAAAGCTTTCATTACACCTGAGCAACACCGGGCTATGCTGCTAGTGTATCTATAAACAGAACATTGTTGGTAACTGGAAAAAAACTCGCAAATTATTCATAAGATTGACAGAAATTTTTAAGTTTTGTAAAAAACCTCATAGATCATAATTTTCAATTTTTTCATTTCATCTTTTTACCTTGATAAAGTCCATCACAAGGCGAAATGCGTAGGCAAGAAAAATAGAGCTTTCCTATTGTCTTCTTTATATAACCATACTGTCCTTAATTTCAGATTATAACTGAGTTTACTTTTACATACATATATATGTTGATGTACAGTGTATAATATTCTAATGTTTGTCATTTACTTTTGCAGGGCGAGCATTTGTGCCAGTTGTGATACAAAGTATCCGCCATGTATTGTGAGTGGCCGTACCATTCTTGACTACCATTACTGGATGTGCAATCACTGTAAGCACAGGGCATATGAATCTGAGATTCTGCAGCGGCAGACATGCCCTCTTTGCCATTCCCCTTTCTGAACCTGACACTCTAACCTTTTTCTTCTATCATATCCCTTTTGAAAATATTGTGTTTGAACCTTTCTTTTTTTTTTATCTGTCCATTTCTGCTCAGCTTTCTAACACAGCAGTCATTTGTTTCTTAAAAAAAATAATACCCATACAGAAACACAAAGTCATACTTAGATAAATTAATTCCCCATATCATTTATAACATTTCTTTGTTTTTTCTTTTTAAATGATGATGATGTATTATTTTGTACATATTAACTATATTTAAAACTTCTAGCAGCACTGATACTCATTTTGAAGTCTTTTGAACTTCAGTGTAATCTCATTTTTTATGTAAAATTGGTTATTATAATAAAATTATCAGAAATAAAATACAGCAATTTTTTTTGACAATGTGTGTGTGTGTATATATATATATACTTTCACAAACTTTGGTGGCAGGTTCCTCACACTAAAAAAAAGGACAAATGTACTGATAAACATATGTCCACTAATCCTTAATTTTTGAGTTATTAAGTTTAAAAGAAGTTTATGGCAGATAGTGCTGTGCTGCCATGTAGACTAGGTCACATTTGTCATTCATGTACAGGGTGTGATGGATGAATTGTCACCAAAATTATGCAAAACTGAAAATAACACCGACATCTCATTTTAAAAGATATATTTATTAAAATTGCACAAAAATATCTTGAAATACTAAAAAGTAAATTTATTCAATAAAATCGCTATTGGCTTTAACCATGTCCGCCAGACGACTTCAGAATATCCTGTATATCTTCTGGACGGTCATAATCCTTGCCTTCAGTTCAGTTCTTTTGTGTTACGAGGAGTTTTGTTGGTCTCTCTCTCAACTATTCCCCACACATAATAAGGAAGAGGGTTGCCATCTTGGGAGTTATGTGGTCAGATGTACAGGGTGATGTGGGTGCAGAAATTGTCTGACAGCCATTACTGGGTTCTCCTGCTTGTGTGGCATGGTGCAGAGTCCTGTTGCCAGATATAGGATTTTCCAGCAGCCACCATCTTGACCCAGGGCAGCTCTATCTCCTTAAGGCACTTGTTGTAGCTTTCAGTGTTGAGTCTGAGGCTCTATGGGAAGATGAATAGAGGCATAATGTTGCCATCACTAGTGATCACTTCAAACACCATGATGTTTACTGGATATATGATCCAACTCTTTCCTAATGCTTTGCACTGTCTTCAGATGGACTCCCAAACATTCTGAAATGTTTGTATTGGAGCTTCTGGTGCAAAGGCCAAGCAGTACAGCATGCAATTTATTTCCCAATCTTTTGCAGAGTGAATTGTGTCATGCTGCTCTTTTTCTCACAGACCAGTGTTTAACTGACCCTACTATACTGTCATCATTTATCCATCATACCTAATGGTGCATAGGGCAGCAACTTTTTGTTGCTGTTTCTGTAACAAACTGTTTTTTATGGGGCAAGGTTGTTAGCCCTGCACCCAACCCCCAAACCTGGAGGACCGATGGACCATTCTTGGTCCTTTCATTTACAGCACCTGGTATTCCCAAATGGTCACCCATTTAAGTACTGGCCAGGCTCAATGTTGCTTAACTTTAGTGATCGGACTGTAACCGGTGCGTTCAACTTGATATAGCCGTAGACCTAACATATTGTGCAGTCAACAAAAACAAGTAAAGTGCAATACACAATGACAAAAAATCACACCCTGTTATTCAGTGCATTACGAACAATGTAACTGCAAAGTGCTGGAGCCCTATCATGAATGAACTACATGCATTTTCATATTAACTGGGGTACATCCTCTATCAGGTCTTTGAAGTGTATTTGAAATAAAAACCCTGCAGACAGCTCTTGTAATATGTGCTGGGAGAATATATGAACCTACCAGACAGTAACCTAAAATTCAATACACATTAATCATAAACTGATGCTGATGTGTATTGTACTATACGGATTCTGATAACAGTTGGATGGGTAAATTTTTTATTCTATCTCTTCCAAATATTACCATATCTGTAAAGAAGACTGAAGAGATAAACAACAGATTGACAGTTTTAGCAATAAACCATTGGCAAATGTTCTCTCGTCATGAGTGATCAGATAGTGAAAGACCCCTGCATAAGTTGTAAATGATACAGATCAGCTACTCATGAAAAACCCACCATATGGCACTATGATTTGTATGACATGCTAGAATCACTTGATGTTTACTGATACTTGTACTGGCTCCAACAGCCTCTAGTCAAGCATACAAGATCTAATCATACACCTGACCCTGGTTTTTCTTGATTCATAGTTTGTTGTGCCACACATCCTGTCTCAGCAACACAATGATGAACAGCAACAAAGATTAGATGACTCGGCTGCTTCAGTCTAGAAATAAAATCTGATACTACCATTCACTCTTGCATTCGTTACTATATCTATGTAAAAATCATATCTGCCTGCTGACGATATGAATATCCTGCCATTGTTAAATAGAACACTACTTAGTTAACTCACTACTGCACTTGTTAAATGTTAAAAACAGACTAGCCACAAATGTACACAAAAGACAAATGTAACCTAGTCTACATGACAACACAGTGTCATCTACTGTAAACTTTCTGTCAACTTAATAGCACATCACTCAAAAAGTCTTGGGTCTGACATACAGATTGCACCACTAATAAAAACTCCATATGATTTTTATAAAGCACTAACCTTCAAAAAGCATGTGACACAATTTGGGTTCAATTGATTATTAGTTTACAAATTATAGTTATTTAAGTGAAGCTATTGTTGCAAATTTTTAAAATAGTGGAAAAATTTGAATTTCATGTGTTGATAAAGCATTGCTTTCTGATGGGGAAAAAAACTGTAGAATATGTTCTATGTGGTCAGGCATATGAGATCTGCTCATACAATCTTCCTTGATTCATAGTTCGTTGTGCCACAAATCCTGTCTCATATAACATGGATTTCTGATGAGAAAAAAAAACTGCTCAAGCAAAACAATGGCTTAATAAGTGTTATTTGGACTCTACTTCATTGGAAACAATGGTTAAGAGGTGGTATGCTGACTTTAAATGCAGTCGTAGAGACATAAATGATGCTGAAAGCTCAGGTCACCCAAAATTGGCAGTTGTCCCAGAAAAAACCAAAACATCTACAAACTCTTTTTGGCCGATCGTAAATTGAATTTATGTGAGAAAGCAGAGGAGTTGAACGTATCAGAAGACAATGTATTCACCATTTTACATGAACATTTGTCAATGAGAAAGCTGTGTTCAAAGTGGGTGCCGCATTTGCTTACAGTCGATCAGAAACAACAACACATTGATGATTCTAGCATTGTTTACAACTGTTTCAATGCAACAAGAAGGAGTTTTTGCATAAATACGTGACAGTATATGAAACATGGATCCACCACTTCACTCCAGAGTCAAACTGGCAGTCAGCTGAGTGGACAGCAGCAGATGAAAGCCATCCAAAGCGACCAAAGATGCAAACATCAGCAGGCAAGGTTTTGGCCTCCATATTTTTGGAATGTGCAAAGTATTTTGTTCATCAATTACCTTGAGAAAGAAAAAAACCATCAATAGTGAATATTATATAGTGTTATTGATGCATTTTAAGGAAGAAATTTCCCAAAAAATGACCACAAATGAAGAAGAAAAAAATGATCTTTCACCAAGACAATACACCCTGTCACAAGTCAATCGCAATGATGGCAAAAGTACATGAATTGCACTTCGAATTGCTTCTGCATCCACTCTATTCTCCAGATCTGGCTCTCAGCGACTACTGGCTGTTTGCAGACCCCAAAAGAACACTTGGTGCAAAGTCTATTCTGACATGATCTGTGGTGTGATATATATCTGAATGACATCTATTGCAAAATCTCTTCTTATATCATCTAAGATGAGATGTATATTTGAAGGTCACTGTGTGCAAATTCTATTCTGACATGATCTGGAGTAAGATAGATATATATATCTAAATTAGTTCAAAGTTTATTCTGACATGATCTATAGCAAGATATATATCTGAAAAACACTGAGTGCAAAATCTATTCTGACATGATCTAGGCTTAGCTATGTTTCTAAATGAGTGCAAATTCTTTTGCAATAAATAGGTGAGCGACAGTGAGTACAAAGTCTATTCTGACACGATCTAGTATGAGATACATACTACACTCCTTGTATTTTAATACAATTGATTCTTCTATAGTCTTCAGTGTACCCATTAAAAGACATTTTTGCAAAGTGATTTGAATATTGAATTTTCTTTATTAATGCACATATTCTTCAGAAACTATATTATATCACCATGAATTTTACTTGTTGAATTCTCTTCCGCCTTCTTGCTTTCCAGTTAACTTTAATCTTCAAAGATTTAGACAAAGTACCAATCGTTATCTTCTGTCTCCTCAATTCCTGTTCTTTTTCTATCCTCTCTCCTTAATATGGACACCTCGGCATGGTGTAATTGTTAGCAAGCTTGTCTTGCTACATCAATTACGACGGAATAGTGAGTTTGATCCTCACTAGGTGCTCCTACACTTTCGCCTTGTGTCACATCTAAGCTAAATTTAGAAAATAATCTTTCTCCTTAATAATGTATTTTTCTCAAATTCTCTCGCACTCTTGCATCTTAGTGGCATTATTGCCTTGTTTGTGGTGAAAGGATTAAAAACTAAGTTAAAATCTGTTTATTTTGTTTGTTCACACTTTTAACAATTGCTGCTCTATGTCCTTGACCATTCTTTCGTATTCTCTATGCTCAATACTTGAGGTTGTGTCTTTTTATTAGTAAAAAAAAATGTATGGAATAAGATATGTACAATTGCCTGGCTTTTACAAATGACTATTATTCCTATAGCAACAGATGTGTGTAAAAGTTCCTGGCACCTTTTTTTCATTTTTAAATGAGACTAAATACACAATCAACAATCACCTTTTTCTTAAAATGCAAAATGATGAAAACTTTTTCACACACCTAATATATGCACAAATGCAAACACACATGCACAGTCATCGATCAATAAGTTTGTAGCTTGACATACTTACCAATTTTGATCTGATGTTTACACAGTATAATCTTTTATCTGATTGATTAATGAAAAAATATAACCTGCATTGGTATGAAAGAAGATTACAATGGGTTACTGTAAAGTTATTGGCTCAATGCGCTTCCCAAATCAGACAAAATGCCAATTATTTTCTGGGAGGAGCCACTTGTTTAGGCTGAGAACTTTTCAGCATCCCAATGAATGTTATAAATTAAAAATTTGTTATACAAAGTAATTATTTGTTCACCCTGAGGCTACAAACATTCACATACCTGAATGTGTGTGTGTGTATATATATATATATATATATATATATATATATATATATTTACAAATGGAAAATATTCAAAAGTTCTACAAATATATATATTGAACACTTTTTAATACAAATGTGCACTGGTCTAATCTTATGACCAGAAACTAAGTATTAAACAATCAATATATATATATATATATATATATATATATATATATATATATATGAGTACAAAGAGTTTGTTTCTTTCACTGAATTTGTCAGAGCTGACAAGTGAGAACATCATATTGGTGTCCTCATGAGACTTCGAAGTCAGCATGAATCTGCTCAGTTAAAGTGATAAACTCTTTGTACTTGCCAATACTCTATCTCCATCCCGATATCAAGCACCTTACAATAAAAAACCTGCTTGCCAAAATATATTTTATCAGTAAAACCACTGAAAAAACAAAACCCTTGGTGTTAAACATTATCATATTTAAACACTATATATATATATATATATATATATATATATATATGTATTAATAAATTCCAAAAATGTAGATTCTGTTGAATAGTTAAATAGCTATTGAACGGAATGTACATTTTGGAATTTATTGATACATATTCTTGCCTCATTAGCAACGATCAAAAACAAAAATTTGTGTTTTTGATTGTTGCTAATGAAATAAGAATTTTCTCACTGAAATAGCTATTCAACAGAGTGTAAATCTCAAAATTTATTGATATAATATACATATTTGGCTCTGTAAATAGATAATTCTATTTACATTGAGCCTCCCTATAGGTCATTTTTAATAAAACAGTATATCTATATATTCATTTCTACCGGTTTGATTATTTACAATAAATATATAAATATACTGTTTTATTAAAAACATCTTTTCAAATACAAGTATCAATTAAAAATAATGTTCAAACAAATAAATTAAATATGTTGGCTGTTAAAACCATTTTGTTAATCTTGGGACTTTCTGTAACATTATATATATTGCTCATTCAGTGAAATGAATTAGAGCGCTCTAGCTATTGGGTGCGTATAATGATATGCACTAAAAAGTCTGCCTACTTCCACCGAACGCCCATAGCCCAGGGATAGAGTCGCCGACTGACGCCATTTCGGTCGGGTTTCAATCCTGGGTAAAAAAGCAATCGGAGTCTAACCGTACTGATGAGCTGTGATACGGCAAAACAGATCTGTCTGCGGATGACAATATATATATATTTTTGGAGATGGTTGTAAAAAATGGTTGTAAAAAATGAGGACAACAGTCCTCATCTTTATTGTTCTCAAGGACACATGATCCAGTGTATAAAAGCGTTGGTTAGAGTGACTTGACCCAAAGACTTGTGAATTCAATACCTGGGGACAGTAGTGGCAACAAAAACTTAGAGAGTTGAGTTAAATGGAGACATCCAGAAGTGGCATGATTCATGGACCGAGAACAATCTAGCCCAGTGATTGAAATAAAGGTTTTGGTTCAAAATTTCAGTCACCTGAAGAATGTCGGAGAGTTCACTAGCTAAGGCGTCATGAATATAACAACAAAGATGAGGGCAACTGTTCGAACAATATATATATATATATATATATATATATATATACTAAACATATACTATTAAATATAAGAAACAATGAATGTCTATTATGTTTAATCATGAGCATTCTAAACGTCATATTTTGGCTTTAATTTCAGTTGAAAATAAAGGCAAAAACCCTCCAACAATTGGATAATTTTTTATTAATTTGTTTCTAAGCTTTCAGCTCAGATGAGCCATCTTCAGAGAGGTTATTTAGATGGCAATACAATAACATCCACCGATCACCGATATTAAACATAATAGACATTCATTGTCTCTTATATTTAATAGTATATGTTTAGAAAATTATTTGCTACCTCGATACACTAAATGTATATATACATATATTAGTCTGTGAGTGTGTGGGTGCATGTGAGTGTATGTGTAGATTTAATAGCCTAGTTAATAAAATTTGAAGAATTAAAAGCCAACAAAATGATGTTAGTATTGGCATTAAAATTGATATTTAATATATATTAACCGTTTGACTAAATTTTAAATTATATATATTTAATTTTATATTATATATTTAGTAGATTAGCTACTTCAATAATTAAATGTATAACTTTTCTTACATGAATATTTTATAGTGTATGAAATAATGGTCGTGAGAAAAAGTACATACACAAAATTAATTTAAGACATTTTAATTTCCAGTGCAAGATAACATTTATTAAAACAAAATTAACAAAAAGAAACTTACTGTTGACTTACTGTCTTGGTGTGTTTTTAATGTGAAGTGTGGAAACTTCATGTCACCAGCTTGAAAGAGGAAATCCTGGAAGACAGAGAGAGTTACCTTAGGGTTCATGTATTTTTATATTTGAGAGCTGCGGCTATTATGTTTAAGAGCTGCTACTGCTTCCGTGAATGTGCGTTGTGATGCAGTGGATATCGGCTCGGAACGATAAATCGGGGAGCCGAGTTCGAATTTCAGTTGAATCCATTGCATTCACTTACGCACAAATACCCTTGGGAAAAGTATTAATCCGTCTCTTCCCTCCAGTTATGGGTTAAATTGCAGGACAGATTGGGTTCTATAGCCTTGGCTGACAACCAATCTACCGCAGAAAGCAATGGCAACCTACTTCGGGATAATCTTCTGCTCTGTCAGTCATGTCTCTTTCGAGACATGATCGCCCAAGCATGTTTCACGTATGCCACTTAACTGACTGACTGCTTCTAATATGTCTAAGGGCTGCTACTGATATTAAAAGGCACTAAAGATGCACATACACGCATATATATATATATATATATATATATATATATATATATCTGTTTGTTTATCTCTCTTTATATAAATAAATTTAGGTAGAAAATGTTCCTTAAAGCAAATATTGAAAACAATACGTATTTCATGTTGATTAATTTTAATGAATGACTTTTCCAAATTATGAATAATCCTTCCCAGACAAAGAGGAAATTCCATCAAAAATTGTCCAAAGTCAATTTTGGAATAAAAGTACAAGAAATATGGTCCCACCTTTCAATTTTCTTAAGTCATCATTTTATGCATCTGGTTTCAGTAAATGATATTCATTTTTTGTTGTGCTGTATTTTTAATGTTGGTCTGTTTAACTTGTGTAGGAATAATCTTATTTGGTCATTGATAATATAGTTTGGGAAATTGTTGTTAACTGGTGTTTGTTTGATATGTTTTCGTTGAAAAATATTTTCCGGGGGAAACAGAGGTTAGGTGTGGTCTATTTGGGAATTTTTTTATCACTGGTATTTTAAATCGTTGTGGGCATTTCCTATTATAATTGAGAAAGCAGGAGTCCTTGTTAGTGTTGTTTTTTCTTCTTTTTCTTTATAAGGATGTGTTAAATACATTAGTGTTGAGTTCTATGTAAACATTGAGAAGTGGGGTTTTATTGTTAAATATGAGTTTGTTACAATTATAAAGATGAATTCGCCATGTGACATACCATATAACAGTACACATCACCCGTCAACCCTAGCAAATGTGTAAAACACACACACACACACACACACACACACACACATTCACACACACATATATATAAATAAATATTTGGTTAGCAATCTCTTTCATACAAGTTTCAGTAAAGATTACTGGCAAGGCACTGCAATTAAGATTTTATTACGTTTTTAACATTTATACAAGTATTTTCTTTTCTGGACATAAAGTGTGTAAAAACTGTCTCACGGTTTCAAGCACTTTTGGATAATCTGTTAGGCATTAACAAGGTTTTTTTTTTAATACTGTATATATAGATATGTAATAATGGAAGCATTATTACTAAAGAAGCCAACTCTTAATAGTGCTTCCATTATATATATATATATATATATATATATATATATATATATATATATATATATATCCGAGTGAATAAGGAACGAAGAAAAATTTGCAATGAGCAAAATATTCATTTAAAACAGTGCTCGATATATAATATAGAGCTGTGAATATTTATTATAAATTATATTTTAGAACATGTACAATTTTATATATATATATATATATATATATATATATATCCACTACAAATTGTACATTTTGTTTTGACATTAGACTTCCAATGTCTCATCGGGTCGTGTGTAAAGAAATGGAAGACCTCTTTTCTTATATTCATTATATACAACTCCCAAATATAAGAAAAGAGGTCTTCCATTTCTTTCCACACGACCCGATGAGATATTGGAAGTCCAATGTCAAAACAAAATGTACAATTTGTAGTGGATATATATATATAAAAAAATTGTACATCTTCTAAAATATAATTTATAATATATATATATATATATATATATATATATATATATATATTATAAATTATATTTTAGAAGACATATATATATATATATATATATATATATATATTTCTTGAATATTAAAAATGTGAATAACCCTGAAGAGTGAAGACATTACAATAATGCTTCATGAAACTTCAAAGTGGACATAACTGAAATAACACTGCTCAGCTAATGACAAACTTCTCCACAATATATATATATATATATATATATATATATATATATATATATATATATATATATATTAAAACATAAAATGTATTTGTTTAAACGCTATTTTTAATGGATACTCATATTTGAGTAGATGCTCTTTTTTCCATAATTATTTTTTTATTTATATCTACCAGACAGGATATTAAAAAAATATTCGATATTTGTATTCTGTCATGATTCGAACCTAGGGGATACCTTCATTAGATCTGACGTGCCTTGACAGCACAGTCACTTAGCACCTCCTCTAACAAAGCTTGAATAGTGCTTTTGAACACACATTTTTCCGATTCTCGAAATATACATATCTGTTATACTCAAATATGAACATCCATAAAAAATAACGTTTAAATAAATAACTTAAAAATATGTCGGATTTAATCCACTTCCTACAAAATTGTTTTTGTTTTTCGTTAGGATACAAAAAAGATTTTTCGATATTCAGACCGGTAGATGTCAATAAAATATATACTGTTTAATAATAAAAAAACAGATTAACTACTCAAATATGTTTATCCATTAAATATAAGGTTTAAACAAATAAATTAAAATCCTGTTGGATTTAATCGATTTCCTAGTATATCTATATATATTAAATAAACATTGTTCAAATTGGGATTAGTTTCTTATCATGTGTCATAAATCCTACATTTCCCTTGACAAAGTCCCTCAGAGGATAAAATATGTCGGCTAATAAAAGTTTTTCCTCTTGGGTTTATATTCACACACACACACACACACACACACACACACACACACACACACACACACACACACACATATATCCAGGTGAAGAGAACCAATAGTTTTACAATTCCGAGTTCTCCAGCATGTACGTTTTTTTTATAAAAGTTCTCAGTACAACAAATATTGTAGAGCATAATATGATTAAGATTGTTTTTTTTATTTAGTTTTTAAATAACTGAATAAAAAATTAAATGAATAAACAAATTTAATTATATACACATATATATATACTAGCAGTATAGCCTGGCATTGCTAGGGTGTAATGAAAGCTTTAAAACTAAGTTTTTTTCGTCGTAAACTAAATTTTGAAGGCTAAATAAGTCCTCTTAGTAAATGGTATCATGGCTGAGACTAAGAACTACAATTATATCTACTTAGAGCCAAACCCAAAGTAAAACTAAAATAAAAGTGCTGAAAAAAATACAGACAGATAAACAGATACAGACACAAACATCTTGTCTTTTATATATATATATATATATTATTGATTTTCTGCACTATTGTAAGAACTGCAACTTCTGAATATCGTTTCTTATGTCTTTGTCTATGAGTGTATCAAATTTGATTAAAATCGGACCACTCCTTCCATCACCCGATTTTATCGATATTTATCGGGAGTACCTCGACACAAAGCCTAGCTAAGAACACTCGCAGACGCTTGTAGTACAACTGTGTTAATTTTCAAGAAATCGGTTCAGCCGTTTTGGAGTCTATAGGTAACGGATACACATACACACACACACACACACAAAGTTCCATTTATAAATAAGTTTAGATTATATATATATATATATATATATTTGTTGTATGTGTATGAGAGAGAGAGAGAGAGAGAGATTGTTCCAAAAAATTATATGTATATATAGGGATAAGAACGTTTGTAATTTTCGAACACGCCCAGAACATTGTGGCTGTGTTCATAGTTGATATTGAGAGTTATTTTCTTCATTTATTATTTCGGATTCCATTACTTTGAACCGTTTTTGCATGTGAATGAGGCTATTGTGGTTGTATTTTCCACGAATACATTGTAGACAGAGGCTGGTAGATCTGTGTGTATGTGTTTAGATTGCTCCCAATGAAGATATAATTTGAGAGATGTAAACATTTAAACATCATGTTTACAAAGAAATGTTATATACCAAATGAGGTGCAGGAGTCGGCAAAAGGATAGTATGAATTCGGCTAATGACTAACACAAGACTTAATCTATCATATTTAACATTACATTTGCTTCAAACGATTGTTTATATATCTATCTGTGTCATGCAGTTCGTTCCCACGCTTGCAAAGTCAGGTGCAGTTGTGAGATTACGTGATTCTGCATTCGCCAGCCAGGTGTAACTTTTGGTCAACTCTACACCTGGCTCACTTGATCGTCTAGTATGATGTTTTTATTCTAGTATGATTTAGGATCAGACACACACATTATATACTCTGCTGACCAATGAAAATATATAAAAAATACTTTTTGTGTTATTAGACTGAACCACTTATTAAGTCATTTAAGTGCCATACGTGATACACGCTTTGGGCGATCATGTCTCGAAAGAGACATGACTGACTGGGCAGATGATTATTCCGCAGTACGTTGCCATTGCTTTATGCGGTAGATTGGTTGCCGACCAAGACTATAGAACCCAATCTGTCCTATTATTTAACCCATAACTGGGGGGAAGTGACAGATTAATACCTTTCTCAAGGATATTTGTGCGTAAGTGAATGCAAGGAATTCAACTAGAATTCGAACTCGGTATCCCGATCTCTCGTTCCGAGTCGATATCCACTGCATCACAACGCACATCCACTTATTGAGTAGAGCTTCGAAAAATGAAAAAAAATTAGAAAGTTTTTTAGAATTTAATAGGGACAATTTAATAGGGACAATTTGAATGCTTGAAAATGAGGCTAGATACTAACTGGTAAAAAGTTCAAGACTATACCGAAAATAAGTCCTAAACAGAGTATGAAATGTCCAAGAAGACATATCAGTCGTGAGTTTCACGGGCGTCATTGTGAATAATTCCAAAAATTCGCTTTGGCAAGGTCGATATAAGCGTCTGCAGACGGGCCGGCTGGAATGTTATTCCAAGTCGTAAAGATGGCTTCACGATGACCATGCACTGTTTTGTATTAACGTTCATTCCTATAGAAGTCTCAGCGTGTTCACCCGACATCAGCACGGGTGGACACGCTGGATTGTCAAAAAGGATCACGTTGTTCACCATGAAAAAGTCCTTTGCTCCGTGAGCATCATGGATTGCAACGTTGTCCTGTTGAAAAATTCGGTCATTTTCACACAAGCAAGTGTGCCTTTAGTGAACAAGGATGCGTTCTTCAACATTCCAATGTAATGAGCCATGATTTGACGCCTCTGTATAACCCGAAGCTGCAGTGTTCCATGGAAGGAGATGACACACTGGATCACGATGGAACCTCCTTAACTATGTCATGTAGAAAATGTGTCCGGTAAAATATCCTTATGATGTCAGTAATGTTCAAAACTAACCAGTTTTATTTCTTCTCATCGGAGAACAAAACTTTTTTCTACTTTTCTATGGTCCATATTCGGCGCTTCTCAGCAAAGTTTAACCGAACTATTTTATTATGTGAAAGGAGGTGTGGACTTTGAAGATGTTTTACAAGCTTTTCTCTCGGAGATGTCGCCTTATTGTTCTTGAGTTACATTTTGTGTTCGTGAGCGCCTTAATTTGGTTCGATGATCGGCTAGTGTCTTGCTGAACTCGTCGAATTATCCTGCTCAACTCCGATGAAATTTTCTTAAACCGGCCATTTGAAATTCTCGTTCCGTGTACCTCAGAGTCTTTTAAGAAATTTGCAACAGCAGTTTTATGGTGCCCAATATCACCAGCAATGACACCTTGAGAGAAACTTTGCTTTTGCTGTGCGACAATTCTGCCACGTCCAAACTCTCAATCTATCTATCTATCTATCTATCTATCTATCTATCTATCTATCTATCTATCATTCTATCTCAGTCAGTTCATTTCTCTCTCTCTCTCTCTCTCTCTCTCTCTCTCTATCTATCTATCTATCTTTTTCAGTCTGTTTCTTATCTATCTATCTATCTATCTATCTATCTATCTATCTATCTATCTTTTTCAGTCTGTTTCTTGTTTCTATCTATCTATCTATCTATCTATCTATCTATCTATCTTTTTCAGTCTGTTTCTTATCTATCTATCTATCTATCTATCTATCTATCTATCTATCTATCTATCTTTTTCAGTCTGTTTCTTATCTATCTATCTATCTATCTATCTATCTATCTATCTATCTATCTATCTATCTCAGTCAGTTCATTATCTCTCTCTCTCTCTCTCTCTCTATCTATCTATCTATCTATCTATCTATCTTTTTCAGTCTGTTTCTTATCTATCTATCTATCTATCTATCTATCTATCTATCTTTTTAGTCTGTTTCTTATCTTTTCTATCTATCTATCTATCTATCTATCTATCTATCTCAGTCAGTTCATTATCTCTCTCTCTCTCTCTATCTATCTATCTATTTATCTATCTATCTTTTTCAGTCTGTTTCTTAGCTATCTATCTATCTATCTATCTATCTATCTATCTATCTATCTATCTATCTATCTTTTTCAGTCTGTTTCTTATCTATCTATCTATCTATCTATCTATCTATCTATCTATCTATCTTTTTCAGTCTGTTTCTTATCTATCTATCTATCTATCTATCTATCTATCTATCTATCTATCTATCTATCTATCTATCTATCAGTTCATTAAATAGGCCAGATAAGGAGAATTTCAGAAAATTTTTATTTAGTTTTTCGATTACATTTCCCGCTTGATGGGAATAATGGAGTGCAAAAATTGTCCCTGTTGTCCATTGTCCCGAGCGCTTTCGGCCAATTTTTTTTTTGCCATTTTTAAGGGATATTGTTGCGGGGTGGGTAGATAATATTTACAATTTTCTAACTCACACCAAGCAGAAAAATGTAAGAACACTAGAAAAACAAAATAAAAAAAGGAAATTTTCCTGTTCTGTCATATTTAACGAAAGATGTTTAAAAGAAAGGTTGTCGCTCAAATACACACTATCAAATGAATAAGAACAAAGAAAATAATTACAACGTTCGAAACATTAGTTTAAAACGGTGCTCAATATAAAAATAGAGCAATGAATGTTTATTATTAATTATTACTAATTATTTTAAACTTCTAATAATGATTTACCTGATAAGACATTGTTCTTTCAATGTTGAAACAAAATGTACAATTTTGTTGTAGTTTGTACATGTTCTAAACTACTACTACTACTACTACTAATAATAATAATTATATATATATATATATATATATATATATATAATTATGGATGTGTATACGGCATTGGAAATGGAATTGGTAGAAGTTCAAATTTCAGGTACAAGCTGTTGCATTCATTTTGGAAAGGCATGAATTCATCCTTTTTACCGCCAGCTATGGGTAAAATAGTAGTATAGATAGAACTTTTTTAGCCTTAGCAGGATAACAGCCACCTTGTTATAGACCAGCGTGCCAGGGTAAGGCCTCTCAAGCCAGCATTATCAATGTGCATGAGAAAAATGCTAATATTTTCTTCGGTACGTGGGCGGTCAGAGCTCTCCACAACTTTCCGTTCTTTGTAGATAATATTTACAATTTTCTAACTCACACCAAGCAGAAAAATGTATATTAAAGATCATATCTTGTCTACACCTGGCAATTTCAGAACAGGAGACGCTGATAAAAAGTCAACAAAAGAATGGAAAATATGTTAAAAAAAGAAAATACCGTCGATAGATGCCTTAAATATCTCTTTTGAGTGCCATATTCTAAAGTTTGTTTTTTGCTAAATCTCCCAATCTCTGTTCAGCAAATAATTTTCTTAAGCTCGTTACGTATGTCATGCGCTACTTTTCTGTCTGTCGTGCCTTAAATATCTCTTTTGAGTGCCATATTTTCCAATCCCTCTTTCCTCATTATGGCCCCTAGAAATTTCAACTATCTCTTCCTGGTGTTAAGCGTACGTATTCTTTTTGTTTCTCTTTTCTCTAAAACTCTGTAGTTGCTCACGTTTTCAGTCCATGATATTCCAAACCTTCTACCCTTAGATATAAGTAAAATAATAGGGTTACCTTAAGTCTTTAGTTTCAGCAGTATAAAAAAAACAACCTTTCTAAAAAGGATGATTCTAAATCCATAACTACCTGTCATCTTGTTATGACAGGGAAAGGCCCATTAGGGCCTGAATTACACACTGGCCCGAGAAAAATGTCGATATAAATAACAAATATTTTCCTGGTAAATTCAGAATATGCTATTCATTTTGTGTTTAGTCCCTTGTTTTGTGATCATTCCACTGTTTTGCTATTGACCTGGAAAAAATATGTTGACTCAAAAAATGGTTTTCGCTACGACGGTATTTTCTTTTTTTAACATATTTTCCATTCTTTTGTTGACTTTTTATCAGCGTCTCCTGTTCTGAAATTGCCAGGTGTAGACAAGATATGACCTTTAATATACAATACTCCCTCGCATAACAAAGTAGGTTTTACGATGGAATGAATGTAGAATAAATAATGTATATATTCAAGACATAAATAACGTTCTGCTCTTTTCATAAATTTCAAACTGTTTCTGAAGCAATTTATTTAATCATTTCGTCTCTATTTGTGTCTACTGACCGTAATCAATTATATAAAACTTCTATTGAATTTTTTGCAATGAGTCATTATCGTTTCAACAATAGCTTCGACTGATGAACTCATTATTTATGTCATTTTTGTGGCTTTCACAAAGTTTCGGATAATCCATTCTAAACCTTCATTAGGTGTGCAATCTGTACGGAAAGAAAAGGCTTCACTTTAAAAATAGTATTTTTTTTACTAATTGTTTATACAGTACAAACACCAAGAGCTAAACATGATAGAGGGTTATTGAATGATATTTCTTTGATTTTAGAATGTTTTAAGGGATATTGTTGCAGGGGTGGGTAGATAATATTTACAATTTTCTAACTCACGCCAAGCAGAAAAATGTAAGAACACTAGAAAAACAAAATAAAAAAAGGAAATTTTCCTGTTCTGTCATATTTAACGAAAGATGTTTAAAAGAAAGGTTGCCGCTCAAATACACACTAATATATATCAAATGAATAAGAACAAAGAAAATAATTACAACGTTCGAAATAATAATAATGTTTATAATATAGGCATGATTTTCTTTTAAATAAAAAAACAGTAGATTAAATACGTCGGAAAACATTTAATGAAGTTTTTTTTTTAAAGTTTAACAAATCGTTGTGTTGCAATAACATGGAATCATTACTACAATATATTGATTACATTTAATATTTCAGAAAGCAGTGCTACAATTTACATCATCATATAGTGTAATGGTTATTGAAATGGTACAAAAATAGAAAGGGTCGTAAGACAAGGATGTGTCTTCTCACCAGATCTATTCAACTTATACAGCGAAACAATTCTGAGAAAATACAATCCTTGCCTGGATTTGTCATTGGCGGCTACAATCTCAACAATATAAGATACGCGGATGACACAGTGCTGATAGCAGACACGGAAAGGGAAATGCAGGACCTCCTACAGAAGGTAGCAAAAGAAAGCGAGAAGAAAGGACTGAGCATAAACTTTAACAAAAGTTCTACAGGTGGGAGAAACTAAAATAAAACAAGTAAAGAAATTTAAATACTTGGGAAGCGTTCTGACAGAGGATGGAAAGTGCGACACTGAGATCTGGAGACCCATTGGCATGGCCAAAGACGCAGCATTTCAAAAGCTAACCAGAGTACTGAGAAACAGGAAAATCTCATTAGAAACAAAGAAAAGAGTGCTGTATTGCTACGTGATAACTGTTCTTCTGTATTGCAGTGAATATTGGACGGTCTCCTCAAGGATGAAGGAGCAGAAGCAGCAGAAATGTGGTACTACAGAAAGATGCTGAGAATACCATAGACGGGACACGTGAGCAACGATAAGATGTTAAAGAGGGTGCGAACGAGAAGAAAACTCATACTTAACATCAGAAAGAGACAACTGAGGAAAGAAGGCTTGGACAATCTAATACTCACAGGATGGATAGAAGGTAAGAGAAACAAGGAAAAGCAGCGTGAGATAGGCTTGAGCAAATGAATGGCGGAGATACCAAGAGGAAAGAGGAAAGATATTAAGAGCAACAAGAGACAGAAGCGCATGAAGAGAAAGAAATTGGGCCAGTATGCCGAGTTCAAATTTCGACTTTGCTTTTCACTAATTATTCATCCAATATAAGCCATAAGAGTCACTCAATACAGAAGGTTACTGAATGATATTCCTTTGCTATGTATAATAAAGGCAGTATTTACAGAAAATTTGGCAAGGCTACAGTGTCCAAGAAATAGGCGAAGGAAAATACTACAGAGAAACGCTTACTGCTAAATCTGTGATTCCTGCTCCAAAGAAATTAGGTCAAGTTAGAGGGCTACTGAATGTTGTATAAACGCAAGAGGATGAGGTAAGAAATGCAGATTATGAGGATAGTAATAATGATAACATTTGACCATAGACTCGAAGCGGTTAAGATTGTAATAATCAGGAAAGCATCTACTCGGGAGTCTTTTTTTCCCAAAGTGGCGCTTTTTGGGAAGAAGCTGTCTAAATGGATCTTCCTTTTTACTAATGGAATACATAACAGGTTTTAGATCTGATGTGGTGATACTAAGAGATGTAGCTTGTTTGAACATTGGCCATAAAATAGCAATAGAGGTAGTAAGAGAGTTGTGACATTTGGCCTGTGGGAAAGGGATTGTAGTATGGAAAATAGATCATCGCCTACAAGGGCGCGTAGAGACTTTTGAACTCTGTCAAGGCTGAAAAGTGTAATAATTTTTGTCTTGTTATTTCTCTCAAAACCTGCTGTGCTATCCATTTGCTCAAGCCTATTAAGTATGTCACGCGCTTTTTTTCTCTGCCTCTCTTTCCTGCTATCTGCCCTGTGAGTATGAGATTCTTCAAGTCCTCGTTAGGTGCCTCAGAAACTTCAACTGTCTTCGTGATGTTAAGTATGTTTCCTTTTTGTTTCCATTCTCTCCAGAACCGTTGCTCACATGTTCAGTCCATGGAACCTTCAGCTTCCCTGTCGAACCACGTTTCTGTTACTTCGAGTCTCTCCTTTTATTCTTGAGAAGAATGTCCTGCATTTGTTCTCATACAGGAGGATAGATATCCCGCTCAATATTGTTTTCTTTGTTTCCAACAAAATTTGGGGGACATAAAAAATACCGTTATTTTATGTGTTGATCTAAATGTTGGTTGCTTCGTTTTGTTTATGGGTCATTTAATACGAAATAATAGAAACACCTAGTACCATGATAGCATAATTTGGAAAATTCGATTAAACTATCAAAAGCTTGTTTATTTTTATGTTTGTTGAGTTAATATTAGTAGTACTTCATTTTTTGCTAATTTTTTTTTAACAGATATTTAAATAAGTTTATTAAAATCAACAGTCAGGATTATTTAAGAATTTTTGATGATCAACTTCATTCTATAGCTCAGGAACTGTTTCTGAAGGAAAATGCCATCTTTTAGAATGATAATGCACCCATTCATACTGCTAAAGTTGTAGTTGAATGACACGAGGAACATTCTAGTGAAATAGAACATCTTATCCGGCCACCATAGTCCACAGATCTCAACATCATTGAACATTTATGGTTCATTTTAGAAAAAACGAGTAGTCGATATCCTCCAGCATAACCATTGAAAGAATTGGAAATGTTTTAGCTGAAGAATTCTCTGTAAACAATTCAAATTTTTTACGAGTCGATCCCCGCAGAATTCAAGCTGTAATTAATTCCATAGGCGATTTTATCCCATGTTGAAATAATTTGCTTAAAATTTCAGTGTTTACATTATTTTGTCTACCCGCTGTAAATCGGAAAACACTCGGACCCAAAGTATTTCTAAATTATCATTGGTTAAAAAATATATATGTTTTTTTTTTACTCAACAATTTAGGAGAGAAAAAGACTAAAAATTTGGAAGTGATTTCATCATTCATTATTCAACACAAAATCGTCTGCAAATATCAGAAAGTGTAGCGTCTAAATTTGACGATTTAGATTTCGTTGTCTCTGGAGACTCTTTCTGCACGAAAAAAATAAAAAATTAACAACTTCATTTTTGTCGAAGAAATACAGATTTGTCACATATAGCCGGGTAGACTGGGCCCGCTTGTCTTGAGGTGGCAACCATTTCAGGAGAAAGACAACTATGAATTCTTAATGAGCCTAAACAGGCATAAGTTATCTTGCCCGAGACCAGTGATTCCCAACGTGAGGAGTAGTACCCTCTTAGGGGCGCTGAAATGTCTCAAGGGGGCAGTAAATGTTCAAGTGCTTTGTGGACAGGGCGCTATAATTTTAATAAACTTTATTCACTCTATTATCACAGCGTAACAATTATCTGTGCAGAAAGTGGAACCGGCGTTCCGTGTTCAAATTCAAGTCTAATCTGTCGAGACTTGTGATTCATGTTTAGGTTGAGCGATCATGTCTCTTTCGATCCATGACTGACTCGGCAGAAGATTTTCCGCAGTAGGTTGCCATTTTTTCTGCGGTACACTGGTTGCCAACCAAGGCTATAAAATTTCCCAAGTGTGTTTGTGCGTAAGTGAATGCAACGAATTCGATTAGAATTCGAACTCTGCTCTCCGATTTCTTATTCTGAGGCGATATCCATTGGATTTGCAGGAGGCATAATTTGTAGTACAGTATTCAATTGTTGTCATTAGTACGACGTTTCTGCCGTTGTACGTTCCGTTCATCAGGTAGACATTTCGAACCGAATCCTTTATTATAATCACTGGGGTATATCATCTTCATTCCTTGCGTAGTAGTAGTAATGCCTCGATTGGAAATCAAGAGTTATCTCCCTCTAACCTTGCAAGTTACTTGTTCACCACTGCTGTAGCCTGGTATTGAGCTCACAACTCATTGGGTTAAGTCACAGGAACTAACCAATGTCTATATCCACTGGCCCATGTGTCCTTAAGGACAAGAAGAACTGAATGTGTTTTTAGTTGATTTAAGCTGGATTTTTCAAAGTGAGAAAAAAAGTAGTTACAAATAAAAGAGCAGAAAGAAGGCGGCATAAGTTTGCAAGAGTCAGTAAAATAAAGCATTACAAATTAAGCAAAGTGAGGAGAACGTAATCAAGCTGCTACAGATAACTAAAAAGAAGACATATATTCAACCACTAAAGGGGTAAAGTTTATACTGTTTGCTGGTAAAAAAAACTATTAGTTTCGCTCAACACCACCAATTGCTACAAAACCAAAACTTTGACGTGAAAATTCATGTTCTTAAATCATGTTTTTAAATAGCCTCGTCAAATCGAGACTTTAATATGGGCGTCATGTATAGCGCCAAACCGTTCAGAAATATCAAGACTGTCAGTTGTAAACAACCACTTTCTCAATTGAATGGGTCAAAATGACATTGAACGAGTGACGCTTGTAGATCTTGAAGGAGGTTATCCTTCTTCGAACCTTCTGGACTGGCCATATAGAATAACGAAGAACCGTTCCAGATAACAGATACCACATCATACGAGGACTATTCAACAACAACAATAACAACTAAAATCGATATGCGAGGAGCAAATAATGACATAATCAAGATGTTGACATTCTACACAACTTCAAATGAAAGGCTAGGAAGGAAACCCCCAACTGTGCTAGAAAGAGCGATAACAGTCATTGGACTTATTTTTCTGTAAAATTGTTTTAAGAGAAAGATTTTATAAATTTCAAACTAAAGCAGTACTAGCTGATGGGTTAATCAATAACACATCTTTCCTTATGAGGAAACGGCTAATTTTGCGATTAGGACCACCGTTTCGCAGAGAAAATGTCACTGTTGAGTCATAAAAACTATTCAGCTATGGGGAACCATGTGTGGTGTTAATGCTTCATCATAACTCCTAATCCTACTTGACAGTTAAGAATATATTTTTAGTACATTCAGTCAGTTAAGTGCCATACGTGATACACGCTTGGGCGATCATGTCTCGAAAGAGACATGACTGACTGGGCAGAAGATTATCCCTCAGTTGGTTGCCATTGCTTTCTGCGGTAGACTGGTTGCCGACCAAGGCTATAGAAGCCAATCTGTCCTGTTATTTAACCCATAACTGGAAGGAATAGACGGATTAATACCTTTCCCAAGGGTATTTGCACGTAAGTGAATGCAAGGAATTCAATTGGAATTCGAACTCGGCTCTCCGATGTTCTCGTTCCGAGCCGATATCCACTGTGCCACAACTCACATTTTGTACATTAATAATCCCAATTTTTTTCACGGCAATGGAAGCATACATTTGGTTACTTTACTTCTTCTATATGCCATTTACATTCAGGGCGTGAGCAATCATGGCTCTCCACGACTTTTTATCTTTTGCAGCTCTTAGTAAGGTTTATCTTTTCACCACCTCTCCCAGCCCCTGTTTTGCCATCAATTTGCAAAAGCTTGTTAGGTAAAAAGAATTTATGGTCAATCAATTCCCACCAGTATCTGAGAAGATAATCAACACGTTATAAACCAGGAGAAATGAGAATTATCACTTGCTCTAATGTAAAAAGAATTTATGGTCAATCAATTCCCACCAGTATCTGAGAAGATAATCAAGACGTTATAAACCAGGAGAAACGAGAATTATCACTTGCTCTAATGTAAAAAAGAATTTATGGTCAATCAATTCCCACCAGTATCTGAGAAGATAATCAAGACGTTATAAACCAGGAGAAATGAGAATTATCACTTGCTCTAATGTAAAAAGAAATTATGGTCAATCAATTTCACCAGTATCTGAGAAGATAATCAAGATGTTATAAACCAGGAGAAATGAGAATTATCACTTGCTCTAATGTAAAAGAAATTATGGTCAATCAATTCCCACCAGTATTCGAGAAGATAATCAAGACGTTATAAACCAGGAGAAATGAGAATTATCACTTGCTCTAATGTAAAAAGAAATTATGGTCAATCAATTCCCACCAGTATCTGAGAAGATAATCAAGACGTTATAAACCAGGAGAAATGAGAATTATCACTTGCTCTAATGTAAAAAGAATTTATGGTCAATCAGTTCCCACCAAAGATCGTGAGAAGATAATCAAGACGTTATAAACCAGGAGAAATGAGAATTATCACTTTCAATGTAAAAAGAAATTATGGTCAATCAATTTCACTAGTATCTGAGAAGATAATCAAGATGTTATAAACCAGGAGAACAGGAATTATCACTTGCTCTAATGTAAAAAGAATTTATGGTCAATCAATTCCCACCAGTATCTGAGAAGATAATCAAGACGTTATAAACCAGGAGAAATGAGAATTATCACTTGCTCTAATGTAAAAATAATTTATGGTCAATCAGTTCCCACCAGTATCTGAGAAGATAATCAAGACGTTATAAACCAGGAGAAATGAGAATTATCACTTGCTCTAATGTAAAAAGAATTTATGGTCAATCAATTCCATTCTCAGTACCTGAGAAGATAATCAAGATGTTATAAACCAGGAGAAATGAGAATTATCACTTGCTCTAATGTAAAAAGAATTTATGGTCAATCAATTCCCACCAGTATTTGAGAAGACAATCAAGACGTTATGAACCAGGAGAAATGAAAATTATCACTTGCTCTACTGTAAAAAAGAATTTGCGGTCAATCAATTCCCACCAGTATTTGAGAAGATAATCAAGATGCTATAAACCAGGAGAAATGAGAATTATCACTTGCTCTAATGTAAAAGAATTTATGGCCGAACGACCTCACCAGTATTTGAGAAGATAATCAAGACGTTATAAACCAGGAGAAATGAGAATTATCACCATCTTAAATGTAAAAAGAATTTATGGTCAATCAGTTCCCACCAGCATTCGAGAAGATAATCAAGACGTTATAAACCAGGAGAAATGAGAATTATCACTTGCTCTAATGTAAAAAAAGAATTTATGGTCAATCAATTCCACCAGTATTTGAGAAGATAATCAAGACGTTATGAACCAGGAGAAATGAAAATTATCACTGCTCTACTGTAAAAAGAATTTATGGTCAATCAATTTCACCAGTATTTGAGAAGATAATCAAGACGTTATAAAACTAGAGAAATGAGAATTATCACTTGCTCTAATGTAAAAAAAGAATTTATGGTCAATCAATTCCCACCAGTATTTGAGAAGATAATCAAGACGTTATAAACCAGGAGAAAATGAGAATTATCACTTGATCTAATGTAAAAAGAATTTATGGTCAATCAGTTCCCACCAGTATCTGAGAAGATAATCAACACGTTATAAACCAGGAGAAATGAGAATTATCACTTGCTCTAATGTAAAAAGAATTTATGGTCAATCAATTCCCACCAGTATCTGAGAAGATAATCAAGACGTTATAAACCAGGAGAAATGAGAATTATCACTTGCTCTAATGTAAAAAGAATTTATGGTCAATCAATTCCCACCAGTATTTGAGAAGATAATCAAGACGTTATGAACCAGGAGAAATGAAAATTATCACTTGCTCTAATGTAAAAAGAATTTATGGTCAATCAATTCCCACCAGTATCTGAGAAGATAATCAAGACGTTATAAACCAGGAGAAATGAGAATTATCACTTGCTCTAATGTAAAAAGAATTTATGGTCAATCAATTCCCACCAGTATCTGAGAAGATAATCAAGACGTTATGAACCAGGAGAAATGAAAATTATCACTTGCTCTAATGTAAAAAGAATTTATTGTCAATCAATTCTCACTAGTATCTGAGAAGATAATCAAGACGTTATAAACCAGGAGAAATGAGAATTATCACTTTCTCTAATGTAAAAAGAATTTATGGTCAATCAGTTCCCACCAGTATCTGAGAAGATAATCAAGACGTTATAAACCAGGAGAAATGAGAATTATCACTTGCCCTAATGTAGTTGCAAAAGACTGTAGTCGTGCAGTGATGGTTTAATGGTAAACATGTAGCCAACGACATTGTAAGTAGTGGATAGTTGCATTTTCTTTCAAGTGACAGGATGAATTTTCTGTTATTTCTTTCAATGGGAAACCGCCGATCGTAATAAAGTGTCTATAGCGAATATAAATGTTGATTTTTATCTGATCCTCCAGGATCCTGAAACTCATCCATAGACTCCCTACGGATTTATGAATCCCAGGTTAAGAAGCCCTGATATAGTGTTTATGGTCAAGGAGTCGTAACTGACCGGCCATTACGAAATGGTTGGCAAAGTTTCATTCTAGAGAAACGTTGTTGGAAGCTGAAACTAGAAACCTCGACTTTAGTAGAGCTTCATTACCAAAGTCTTATGAGTGAAACCGATGAAATGTAACCGCAATATCTACTCCAACGGCTTCTTTTCTCGCACTTCCTGCCTGTTGAATTTCCTTTCGCATGATTGCTTCCCCGACGGCTACAACCTCCAGGAGTTTAAATGTAAGGTCAATAGACACCTCCTAACACACTACCTCGCACCCATTTCCTCCAATGCTCTCCCTACGTACCTCCTAACTCGTCTATCACCCCCTCTCTGACATTTCCTATACCCAATCGCTCTATGTAACCCCCTGCCCTATAGTGGCAGTGGACTGCCTTGCTTGGGGTGATATGATTAAAAAAAAAGTCTTTGATGATGAAGGTCTAAAGTTCTTATTGGAAAGCAGTCTACAGCAAAGTACTCAGGACTTAGCAAAGATGTTAAACGTATCACAATCCACCAAATGCTGAAGTCTTAGAAAAGATAGGTAAAATCAGAAAGCTAGGTGTTTGCATTCCACACGCTCCTAGCGAAAAGAACAAATCGGCTTGCTGATAACCCCCCACCCCCATAAAAAGCAAAAAAAACCCAAAAAACAAAACAAACAACAAAAAAAAAACGAAATTTATTTGACCCAACTTAACACATGTTTTCGATATCTTCATCACGTTGAAATTTTGACACTATTATCAGATGACGCTCGCAGGGTGCTGCCGGCCTACGACAAGTCGGATGTAAAATAGACTGCTTACGTTTAGAAATGTACAGTTAAACTGATTGGTATTGTGTAGTATAAAATAAAATTGGTAACAGTAGAAAAAAAAACAATCACCAAAAATATAACACAATACAGATAATCTTTGCAATAAGTTTTAAAAGGTTAAAGGAGTTTTTTTCGGAAACTGTAAATCGTTCAAGAGAACATGTGACATCTTAGAAAATTACCGGATATAAAGTGAGCGTTAAGCTTCCACTGGAATTTGATTGGATGATTTAGACACATGACATTTTCATTGCGTCATTTAACCAAAATTGTAAAATTTAGTCTTAATTTAATTACGCAGTCCAGTTATAGAGAATTTCTTTCCAAATGCGTCTCACTAACAAGATTTACAATTAAAGAAATGATATTGTCTTATATTTAAAAACTAGCCAAACTACATTAGATCTGGGCTCTTGACAAGATTCTTATCATAACCTTATTTTTATTTACTTTGCTTAGCCTAGTTTGTCACAAGGACATAACTATGGGGAGTTCAGTGATGTTCGAAGTAATTACTAATTTAAAAAATTTTTTTCTTAATCTTTTTACCCCAAGCAAGGCAGGACTGCCACTGGTGCATATGGAGTTACAGCGAGAGAAAAAAACAAAAAACAAAAAAAACAAAAAAACAAGATACAGGGAATGTCGAAGAAAGATAAAAGATGGATGGTAATCAGGTAGATAGAAGATGGCAATTGGCGTTGCATTTAAATTTTTGGAAATTGTAGCTATCAGGGAAGCGAAAGAACGGAAAAGAGTTCCACAAAGGGGAATTGCGAGAAAAGAAACTTAACTCGTTAATCATTAATAACCGAAGGCGCTTATAAGCTAACGATTTCCATGACAAAAATTTCCCACCACATACCACTGTGAGTTCGAATCCCACTGGAATCAGTATTTTATGAATTAATGAAACTAGTGACGTAATTTTTGTTATATTTATCCCAACGCTTAGCTTTTCTGCATCGGGAAGGAAAAAACTTAAAGTAATTGAAATGTGGTTCTACAGAAGGATGCTGCGAATGTCATGGATCGAGCATGTGAGCAATGATGAGGTTTTGGTAAGGGTAGAAGCTAAAAGGAAAGTAATACTGAGCATCAGGAATAGACTGCTAAAGTTTCTGGGATATGCAATGAGGAAAGAGGGCTTGGAGAACCAGATACTAACAGGCCAGATAGAGGGTAAAAGAGACAGGGGAAAGCAGCGGATAACATATTTGAAGGGTCTGAGCAGGTGGATGACAGATTGAGGGTTGTGTGGTGTAACAGGAGGAAGCGTGCTAAGAACCACCGGGAAGAGAAAGGCATGGAAAGACATGATCGCTTACGCCCTGAAACGACAAGGCACATAGAAAAATAGGAAGAAGAAGAATATGAAATGAACCGTTTTCATACAGGAAACATTCGACATTCATTAACTGAACTGTTAGCTTTAAAGTCAGTTGAAATTTATTAAATCTTTTTCTTAAAACAGATTTTCATGATATTAGGCTTCTCAAGTTCACGGTCATCGATCGCGCTCTTTCTAGGATGAATGGAAGTTTCTTTGCTAAACTTTTGTGTGCATTATAATTTCCCTTACTATATACACACGCTATCCATTTTGGTTGTTGTTGTTGTTGGGAGTCTTCAAGTGATGTGGGTTTTTGTTATTTGGTAAAGCCCTCTGTGAAGTTGTGCTGCCAATTTATAGGGTTTGATGAAATTCACTCTTCCCTAAGTCTTAAAGGATTAATTCACTCGAAGCAATAGTACCTACACTATATATTGAATTTAGTAAAATAGCCTATTCTATAATCACACACACACACACACACACACACACACACACACACACACACACACACACACACACACACACAGAGCGGAAAAGAGTTGTCAATGCAACCGATTTCAAAGTACAAGAATTAAATTGAGATGTAGGGACGTGTCGATATACTATGGTATGTCTCGCATCTTGCATATATATATATATATATAATATCACATCATTCAGACTGTCGTTCTCATTTTTATTGTCATATTCACGACGTTTCGGCCGTTGTACGCTCCGGACTTCTTCAGGTGCTTGGAGTTTCGAACGGAAACCTCTATTTCGATCGCTGAGGTATATCATTCTCGTTCCATGTGCCATGCTACTTCCGGATTTCACGTAGTTATCTCTCTTTAACTCAACTCTCTAATTTATTTGTTCACCACTGCTGTAATCAGGTATTGAACTCACGATCCTTTGGATCAAATCACTGAATCTAGCCAATCTACTGGGCCATGTGTCCTTGGGGACATCAGCACTTGAATTTTGGAGACTTATAAACCCAATGTCTCAGTAATATTATAATCTT
The DNA here is from genome assembly GCA_037127315.1 of Ascarosepion bandense. NCBI lineage: Eukaryota > Metazoa > Mollusca > Cephalopoda > Sepiida > Sepiidae > Ascarosepion > Ascarosepion bandense. The sequence goes on along the minus strand of JBBBDQ010000424.1, from coordinate 911,201 downwards.
CTGAAGCTAATGATTTTCTCTGGCACTCCGTATTACTGGTTCCCATATTGTATTCTTTTCTGTGCTTGGCCAGCATAGTAAATTTTTGTGGCCTAGCATATGCTCTGATCCCTTAAATCTTCGTCATTTCCAATGGTGTTTTCTATCTAATATTTAAACTTCCATAAGTGATCAGCTACGCCTGTTTTTTTTATATTTTCCCTCGTGTTACAGCTTTGCAATGTTCTTGCAGCCCTACCTTAAAAGGGCGGCTTGTTTCTCTTTTTTATTTTTTTCCACAGCTACAGGAAATGGCATGCACACAGTCCCTAGTCATGTTCTCCTCTACTGGAGGTCTTACTCGGCCAATTGACATCATTATTCCGAGAGATGGCTCGACCTGGGAATTTCTCTTGTTTGGACGTCTATTTTTGTAACAGGATTTGATAACTTTAACACGTTGTTCGATTGTTAATCTTTCCATAATTGAAATTGCCAAAGACTGAAGTTGTTATATTTGAAAGAAATTGAAAGAAATCTTTAGACGCATAAGCTTATTTCATATTTAAAATCGGTCCAAGTTATTGTAACCCCTTTTCTGATTTCTCGATTCCTGGTTACCTCCCTCTCTTTAGGAAGGGTTCTAATGTCCACATGCATGGCTTCGGAGTTTATGTCTGCGAACATCTCCCTTTGGCTAGGGAGATCTCTCTTGAATCTCCAAACCATTCTTATATGTTTCTCTGTCTCTCTCTATTAAACTCAGATAGCTATCTTTCCCTGCGACAGTCCTTCCTCTAATGACTTTTGCGTGCTCGATAGTATTTCTGGCAATATAAACAAGGCCATTTAATTACATCCGTTTGCAAATTTATTTGAGTTTGGTGGCATTAATGCCAAGTGAAAATCACGACAAGTGGCTTAAACACTCTGTCAGCGATCTTGCTGGCGTCAAACTCCTGAACTTCTCAATCTCTCACAGAAATTGTGGACTTCCCCACGCGTTTCCGCAGTAAACCCGAAAGAACACGCTTCTCTTCTTTAATTCAATCATTGACTCATGTAATGCTATGCAGCTCTGCCCTCTTTGCAACTCTGATCATGTGGTGATATCTGCAGACATCTCTTTCTACTCCTCCTCCATCCAGGTATCACCCACCAACAGAATATATCTTTTGTTATCAACGTGCGGATTCTGTGATTTATTTCATGATGTCCCTTGGAACAAAGTTTTTAGATTCCCTGTTCAAAACTGCGTTTCTGAAGTCTCCTCCTTGGTTAAAGTCAGCATCGATGCTTTCATTCCATCAAAGAAATTCCAAGTTAAATCTTTCATATTTTTGGTTCTCACCTGCACGCTCGGCTGCTATTGCCCATAGGAATCACGTTTTTCTTTCTATACCGAAGTGACACGTCTAATTACAATAGAGGTCTCTTCGTCTCTTCTCGCTCGTAATGAATGCAAGCGTGTTCTAAATGATGCAAAGTTATTGTTTGCTGATAGAATGAAAAAAACATATAACATCTTGCAAGTTCGTTTGTAGAGATTACTGGCAACTCTGGAAGAATGTGCTGAACAACAGCAAACCCACCATCCCTCCTCTATTCAATCAATCCGGGGTTTTGACATCTACAGCAGACAAGCTAACTGCTTTGATCGCAAATTCTCTTACAATTCCACACTTGACTCGTGTAGAGTACCCATACCGGTTTTCCCGCCTAGAACAGAGACTCAACTGAGTAATATATGCATTACCCCAACTCTGTCCTCTCACATCATTTCTAAATTAAACTACCATAAGTGATTAAATCCAAGTCATGTGCTCCTGAGCTGGCCCCAGCCCTCCCCAAACTTTACAACTATTACCTTTCTGCCTCTTGCTTGTTGGAAGTCCTCATCTGCAATTCCTGTTTTTAAGAACTCTGTTGAATCCTTTGATCTCGCTAACTATTTCCCTATTAGTTTCTTACCGCATTTCGGCAAACTATTTGAGGCTCTAATCAATGCTGAATTATTTAATCATCTTACCTCTCGCAACATACTCTTTGACAAGCAATATGCCTCCTGCTTTGCCAGGTCTACTACTGATGCGCTAATGGCCATCGCTGAATATGTATACCAGGCGCTTGATAATAATGGCGAAGTTCGAGCTGTTAGTCTAGATATCTCGAATGCGGTTGACAGGGTTTGGCATGCTGGCTTTCTGTGTAAGCTCTAGGGTAACGTTATTTCTGAACGATTATTAGAGTTAATCCAATCGTTTCTATCGAATAGTGAAATGAAGGTCGTTTTGTATTAAGGCTTTTTCTGTTTCAAATCTGTTTCATCAATGATCTTCCTTATATAATCAGTTTCCAAGCAGGCATCTATGCAGGTGACACGACCATTCACTTCCGTCTCAACAGGAAATCTGCCAAGACTGAAAAAGTAAAACTTGCTGCTGCTTTTAAAACGGACCTCCAATCAGTGGTTAACTGGTGCAGGAAATAGATTGTAAATTTTAATGCCTCCAAAACGAAGCTCTTCTTTAAATTCCACAAACAACTTTCCTGCCAGCCATAATCTTGGCTAATGCAAGTCTCCTTGAGAGTAACACACGGCGCACAGTGCGCCTCCTTGGCATTACTTTTTCAACCAACCTGAAGTGGAATGAATATATCGGATTTATAGCTACATTTACTGCTAGGAAGGTTGGGTCTCTGTGTCGGGCCAGAAAGTTTTTTTATTTTCGTCAGAATCCATCTTACAAATTTAGAAATCTACCATTCGTCCGTAAATTGGATACTGTTGCTATATCTTGTCGGGTGTTCCTACTATTCATCTCGAGATTCTTGACAAAATCCAAAGAAGACTAATATAATCAGTCTTGACTTGACATCTCGACTCCTGTCACGTTCTCGCCGCCGTGACGTGGTTTTGCTCTGTCTTTTCAACAAATATTTTCATCCCAACTGCTTTGATGGTCTTTTTTCCCCTAGCGCACCGTCCACGAGGACTTTAAGCATGCTACTAGATTAACATCTACGTCTCACCCTTTTACAATTGAATTAGTTAAATGTAACACCACTTCTCAAACAATATCTTTTGTTGCGCGGAACTCCATTCCGTTCACTTGTTTCTTTGATAGTTACAATCTCAAGAAATTAAAAGCAACCATAATTGCGATCTTCTATCGTCTTGAACCCCGTTCATCTTTTATCCTTTCAATACACCCTGCGCCCAGTCCTTTCCCTCACTGTTACCCCTGCGCACCAGTGGCCGTGCCACCTTGTTTAGAGTTAAATGATTAAAACACACACACACACACACACACACACACACACACACACACACACACACACACATATATATATATTCCATTTGTTAACGAGTTATTATTAGTTTTCTACCATGAGTGGCGTCTTTAGTTATTAAAATCACCTGAGGACACCACTCAAGGTAGCAACGTAGGTCGCGTAATAATTCGTTTACAAAGGGAAAATATTCAAATGTTCTAGAATATAATTGTATTGAACACTTTTTAATACAAATGTGCACTGGTCTAATCTTATTATGACCAAAAACTAAATAATTAAACAATCAATCAATCAATCAATCAATATATATATAATTAAATTTGTTTTTTATTTAAAATTAATATAGTTCAAATTCCGACACGGAAATATTTATGTTTCGAGATTTTTACCTCGTCATCAGGCAATGTTAGATCAGTGTCGTGAAAATCATTTATACAACAATGATCTAACATTGCCTGATGACGAATTAAAAATCTCGAGACGTTCGACAAAATACGCCACAAAGAATTGGAGATTCTTAGTAGCCTCGACATATTTGGGAAAGATATAAGAATAATCAAGAATCTCTACTGGCAGTAAACTGCCTGCATACGCACAGGTAAGGAATTCAGCAGATGTACAATGATAGAAAGGGGTATAAGACAAGGATGTGTCTTTTCACCGGATCTATTCAACTTGTACAGCAAAACTATTCTGAGGACCCTAATGTTATGCCAGGATTTGTCATCGGAGACCAATTAAAATTAATATAGTTTAAATTCCGACGCGGAAATTTCTCTGTTTCGAGATTTTTACCTCGTCATCAGGCAATGTTAGATCAGTGTTGTGAAAATCATTTATACAACAATGATCTAACATTGCCTAAAAATCTCGAGACATAGAAATTTCCGTGTAGCAATGTAAATTATATTAATTTTAAATAATAAAAAACAAATTTGATTTTATTATCGTCTACAATATTTGTTGTATTGAGCATTTTATAAAAAAAAGTAAATGCCGGAGAACGCGGAATTGCAAAAGTTTTGGTTCTCTTCGCCTATATATATATATATATATATATATATATATATATATATATATGTTTAGTATATCGAAGCAGCAAGTAATTTTCTAAACATATGCTATTAAATATAAGAGACAATGAATGTCTATTATGTTTAATCATGAGCCGTTCTAAACGTCGTATTTTTGCTTTAATTTCAGTTGAAAATAAAGACAAAAATTCTCCAACATTTGGATAATTATTTATTAGTTTTCTTCTAAGCTTTCGGCTCACATGAGCCATCTTCAGAGAGGTAGTTTAAACTGAAATATTATAAAATCCACCATCACCGACGATTTTATTTTGTGTTGACATAAAACTCCGCTTGGCAACGGCAATAGTTACCAAAAATAATAAACGCAGTTCTTAAGTTCGAAAGTAATAATCAAATTAAACTCATTATATATTATAAAAAGTTTAAAACAATTGACCTCATAGTCTATAATAACCCAACAAGCACTAAACTAAATTCTTTACAAAAAACCAATGTAGTGTACCAATTTACATGCCCATTCAGAGATTGCATCTCTGATACTAATCAAAAACCTAGTACATATATTGGTTTTACTACAACCACGCTCTCCCGTAGACTTACATGTCATCTTTCTGATCAGAGTACTATTAAACAACATTTCTCTGAAAAACATAAACATGTAGGTAATATCAGACAGATTTTGGTCAACAATACGGTGATCCTTACTCATACACACAGTAAGAGGAACCTGCAAATATTGGAGGCCATGTACATCAAATCAAAACAACCAACTCAATAAAATCAACTTTAAAACAGGAAAAAACATATTACATTGCATTTGACTACATGGTTTTGTTGTCATTTCGCGCTATCCCGCGGTGTGACGTCATAAAACCGCATCGCAAACTTAAGAATTGCGTTTATTATATATATATATATATATATATATATATATATATATATATGTATGCATATATATACATATATATATATATATATATATGTATGTATGTATATATATACATATATATATATGTATGTATATATATATATATATACATATATGTATGTATATATATATACATATATATATGTATGAATATATATACATATATATATGTATACATATATATATATACATATATATATATACATATATATATGTATGTATATATATACATATATATATATGTATATATATACATATATATATACATATATATATATGTATATAGATATATATATGTATGTATATATGTACATATATATATGTATATATATATATAGATATATATATGTATGTATATATATATATATGTACATATATATATGTATATACACATATATATATGTATGTATATATATATATATGTACATATATATATGTATATACACATATATATATGTATGTATATATATATATATGTGTGTGTGTGTGTGTGTGTGTGAGAGAGAGAGAGAGAGAGCGCATGTGCGTGTGTGTTTGATTATTAGAAGGAGGTTGAAATGATTTCGACATGTAATTGAAAGAGGAGGGCAAAACCCACAAAGACAGCTTACTTTGCGTAAGGCTACGAGATAAAGCCATTTAATTAGAGAGGACACCTGAATACCAATGCTGACATGGGAAAAATTGCCTTGGTCAGCTTGAAAACGACAAAGTTGTGTGGACAAGAAATTCGCATGCGTATCTTTAGGACTATAAAACTGATTGAAAATTACCTACGCTACGGTTGCAGGCAGAATGTTACTGGAATGAAAAAAATGTTGAATAAAGTTAGCGAAAGAGCTGCAAACGTATCAAAGTTACACAACTTGACGACAACTCATGCTTATAGCATTTTGTCAAAAAGAAAAAAAATAAGCTTAGTAAATTCTGCTCTTGAAACAGCAACAGTAAGCGTAGCTTCCGGGTTAACCATAGAAGCAAGCTGCGTGGTCCAAGTGTCAGATTTGATGCCAAAGTTTGATTAGCACCAATTCCATGTATATTAACTTAGTTTTTCTTTTTTTATTGAAATTTTATGCTGCTTTATAATTAATAACAAGCAAAATATCAGAGGGGTAATTCAGATATTAAAGGTGTGGTGGGGGAGAAGTCAGATCTTATAAATAGTGTGGTGGCCAATTCAGATGTTAAAGGTGGGGCTATTTCTAAAAGCAGTGTAGTGTCAGGAGTTAAATCAGATATTAAAAGTCAAGTGGGTTCATAAATCGGATATTAAAAGTAGGCGGTGACTAAATCAAATATTGGAGTGGTTGATATCAAATATCAGATATCAAATACAATCAGATATCAAATCACATTATGCCGTCGCCGATGGACCGATTAAGTCGCTTGGATGAAACTAAATTTATTAAAACTTAGATCCGGTGTTTTGCAACCTAGCCTAGTGCTAAAAATTGAAAGAAAACAAGACAAGATGAGGAGAAAATTAACTAACTGACCTCTTTCTAGTTTCTGCAGGTTGTGAAGTGATGATAAAATGTTCTGTTATGGTATAATGTGTATGTTACATACACAACTGTAGAATTTGATTTTCGTTGAAATTTCAGAAATTATAAAAAGATTATGGCCCCAAAAAAGAAACTTGTCATAGGGGAAAGAACCACATTTCTGTCCATTAAAGACAAACAAGATGATATGCAATATATTCGGAGATTAAGAGAAGTTAACAGATACTGGTTTTATCGACAAAATACGCCACAAAGAATTGATGGAGATTCTCAGCAGCCTCGACATATTTGGGAAAAACATAAGAGCAATCAAGAATCTCTACTGGCAGTAAACTGCCTGCATACGCACAGGTAACAAATTCAGTAGATATATAAAGATATAGAAAGGGGTGTAAGACAAGGATGTGTCTTTTCACCGGATCTATTTAACTTATACAGTGAGACTATTCTGAGGACTCTAGATGTTATGCCAGGATTTGTCACTGGAGGCCACAATTTAAACAACATCAGGTACACAGATGATACAGTGCTGATAGCAGACACAGAAAGGAAACTACAAGACCTCTTATAGAAGGTAGCAGAAGAGAGTGCCAAAAAAGGACTACAAATAAACTACAAGAAAACCGAAAGCATGGTCATCAGCAAAAAGAGCAACCCAAAATGCCAAATAAAGGTGGGGGATACTAAAATCAAGCAGGTACAAAAATTTAAATACCTTGGAAGTGTTCTAACAGAAGACGGAAAGTGCGACACAGAGATCCGAAAGCGAATTGGCATGGCGAAGGATGCGTTCCAGAAGCTGAGTAAAGTATTAAGAGACAGGAAACTTTCACTAGAAACAAAGAAGAGAGTACTGGATTGCTATGTGTTGTAAGTTCATTCAATATAGCAGTGAATGCTGGACAATATCATTAAAGATGAAATGTGGTTCTACAGAAGGATGCTGCGGGTATGTTTTGGAAAGGATGGAAACGAAAAGGAAATTAATATTGAGCATCAAGAGGAGACAACTAAAATTCCTTGGATATGCAATGAGGAAGGAGGGCTGGGAGAACCAGATACTAACAAGGCACATAGAAAAAGAAGAACAGATTCTGCGAATTTGACAAACTTAGAACTCCAGATTTGACTGCTGAGGAAGAATTGATTCAATTACAGTTGATTGAAGGTGCGGCTGATACATTTCATAAATCTAAACTTATTTATAAATGGAACTTTGTCTCTGTGTGTGTGTGTATGTGTGTGTGTGTGTCTCTGTGTCTGTGTCCGTTACCTATAGACTCCGAAACGGCTGAACCGATTTTCTTTAAAATTTACACAGTTGTACTATAAGCGTTTGCGAGTGTTCTTAGCTAGGTTTTGTGTCGAGGTACCCCTGATAAATATCGAAAGTCGATAATCGAAAAAATCGGATTATAGAAGGAGTGGTCCAATTTTAATCAAATTTGATACACTCATAGACAAAGACACATAAAACGATATTCAGAAGTTTCAACGTTGTAGTTCTTACAATAGTGCAGAAAATCTAATATATATATAGATATAGATATATATATATAAGGCAAGATGTTTGTGTGTGTGTTTGTTTATTTGCCTGTATGTCTGCATTTTTTTTCAGCCCTTTTATTTTAGTTTGGCTCTAAGTAGGTATAATTGTAGTTCTTAGTCTCAGCCATGATACCATGTAATCAGAGGACTTATTTAGCATTCAAAATTCAGTTTACGACGAAAAAATCTTATTTGATATCGATACCTGGAAATCAAAATTTGATTTACATCCATTCATTTTTCTTTAAGTCTACGGTTTCGCTTTAACTGGAAACAACTATTGCTTTTTAGTCTTTCGTGCCAACGTCCAAAGAGTCTGAGCTCCAGGACCATGGATTAGTTTTAAAGCTTTCATTACACCCGAGCAACGCCGGGTTATACTGCTAGTATAAGATATTGGAAGAACTACATTGAAATACTTTGTCTCTAACTGCATATGTGGAAGTTGACGACTGATCATGTGTGGTAGAACAACACTATACGATACACATAGTTAATTTTACAGATTCCTCATTCTATATTCTCTCTTAAAACCAAATTTTTTAGATTCATTATTCTACAGTAGTTTGTTTTGAGTTCCATATACACAATGTTTTTTTTTTGTGTTTTCTTTTTGTGCTTTTTGCTTCTACTTTATGGGATAAAATCTATAGACTTTTTACACATATAAAAAATATGCATTTTTAGAATTTAATTTTAGAATTTAATATTTTAGGGAACAAAAATAGGAAATAAAGTTTGCTGATTTATTTTGAAAATTCATAACAGTAATGATTTTAGACAAATTATACATTTCGACTCAGTAACCTTGTCATAGTTTTGACAATAAAACAAGATTTAATTTTTTGTTTAGTTCGGAAAAAATGGTGATGAGGGGGTCATTTCGACAAAAGTAAGTGATGAGGTGGTCATTTAATTAAAATAGAGTAACATAAACATTTCATAATATAAACTGGGCTTCCGACATTATCAGGTTGAAACACCGTTTCCCATACGATCAACGAAGTTAAGCAACATTGAACCTGGTCTGTACCAAGACAGGTGACCGCTTGGGAATAACAGTTGCCGTAAACTTGGATGGGCGAGTAGTGTAATGAATAATGACTCGGAATTGTTAATCGGAGAGCCAAGTTTTATATCCCGTTGGGTTCGTTCAAATACCCTTCGGAAAGTTAAGGAATTCACCGTTTCTCACCCCCGAAATTAGTGATACTTGTTATTATCTCTGCCCACTAAAAATAATTCTTACAGTCTAAAAATACTTCCTGGCTTTAAATAACCTACAAAAGGTTGATAAACCGTAGAAAACGAATCAACCAATCAATCACAATATAAGCAGTAGAAACAAACCTTACTGAGTTTGTAAGAAATGAGAAGAAAATTAAAATCGTTGTTGTCTGCAGACGGGCCCGGCGTCAAATTGGGCCTGTAACCCCTGTCCAGTCCCCGAACATCTTTTGCGCCACTCCTCACGGAAAACAATCTGGCGACGGGTCCGAGTTTGGTAGTAGATCAATAATGAGATTCATAGGGTTTGTAACGGCATTGCCGGTGCATATTACCCTCGAACCCCCCGACCAGGGAAGGGAGTTAGCTTGGTTAGAGACCCCGAGCAGTTCTTTGTGACTCTCGCTATCTTATCAATATTTGTTTTTTGTACAATTAAAACACAACCGATTAATAAAGGACTAAAAATTGTCGTGAATTTTGACGTCAATCTAGGGTATTTCTTTTTTCATCCAAAACCGTAAATTGTTTTCCTCATGCTCGGTCTGGAAAAGACATTATACAAAATTCACTTTTTTATCTATGATGTTGAACGAGAATTCTTCACATTTTAACACGAAAAATCTCAAGAAAAAAAAAATCTCAAAAAAAAAAAAAAAAATCTCAAGAAAAATCTCAAAATTGCTGCAAAACATTACGGATGTAATGCAAAACATTAAGATAGAACGATCGATTATGACATGTCACTAATTTGTATTTAGATATATTGTATTTATTTTTAAATTTTCTAGTTGAATTGTTCATCTATATTGCATAAGATCCATTATTGTACATAATTAGACTACACTAAAATTTTTATTTTATATGAATACTACCTGATGAAAATTGGGATGTAGTAGAGTAGGGGGCCTCGTATCATATATTCTGATGGGACACGGACATCCTTGTAACATCTCTTTGTAACGTCACGTGCAAACCAGTTACTAAAATTACATAAAAATTCGCAGAACCGGTTCTTCAATTCCTATAACTTTTTATATCTATCAACAAACCCGTGCATTGAGTATTGCTGCCATATCTGGTCCAGTGCTCCTGCTATCCACTTAGGTGTCCTCGACCGAATCCGACGGAGAGTCTGTAATGTGATCGATCCCGACTTGGCAGCTAGGATACAGTCGCTTTCTCATCGACGCAGTGTGGCTTCCCCGTGTCTCTTCTACAAATACTTTCACGGCTTCTGCTCCGATGAACTTAGCTCACTGGTGCACCCCTATATATGAATTTCCTCGAGTCACAAGGTTAGCAACTAGGTCCCACCCTTTTACTGTGAAGCCAATAAATTGTAAACGCAAATTCTACTCCAGCAGCTTCTTTTCTCGAACTTCCCGCCTGTGGAATTCTCTTCCGCATACTTGCTTTCCTTGACAGTTACAATCTTCAAGAATTTAAATGTAAAGTCAATAGTCATCTCCTGTCACACTAACTTACATCCTCTCTCTCATGCTTTTCTACATCCACCCCACTCTCATCAGTACTCTCTTCCCTCTCCTACTCTCTTCCTGACACCCCCTTCAACCTCTCACTCCTCATAACATTCTTCCTCGTCCACCCCACTCTCATCAGTACTCTCTTCCCTTTCCTAACCTCTTCCTGACACCCCTTGCAACCTTTTCACTCCTCATAACATTCTTCCTTGTCCACCCCACTATCATCAGTAATCTCTTCCCTCTCTTCCTGACACCCCCTGCAACCTCTCACTCCTCATAACATTCCTCCTAGTCCACCCCACTCTTATCAGTAATCTCTTCCCTCTCCTACTCTCTTCCTGACACCCCCTGCAACCTCTCATTCTTTATAACATTCCTCCTATGTAACATCCTGCACAACAGTGGCAGTAAAATGCCTTGCTTGGGGTGACACGATTAAAAAAAAAAAAGTAAATGAGAAAATCTCTTTCTAAAAATGTGAAACCCAACATTGTAGTTGCACATTGCAATGGGCCGAACATGTGAGCAACGCCGAAGTTTCATTGAAGATGGAAACAATCAGGACATTTATGCTCAACAGTAGGACTAGATAAGTTGAAATTTCTAGGGCACATGATGAGGAAAGAGGACTTGGAAATTTTTATACTCACAGGACAGATTTGAAAGCAAGAGGGATATACAGGAAAAACCTAGTCAGTTCGAGTAAATGGATTGCAGAGCAAGGTTTAGGGAATATTACAAAAAGACAAAATTTATTAAGAGCTCCAAAGAACAGGAAATTGTGGAGAGCCATGATCGTCTACCTACTGCAGGGATACCACACATAGAAGAAGGCGAAAAAGATTTGACATGACTAGAATATATTAAGCTAGCGTGTGAACAATGATTTCAATCGGCTTAATGACAGCTCCGCAGCTAATACAAGTCCTGGACCACCTAGTGAGGATTTGATTACCTGACTTGCTAATATTGGTTACAGTAAAAACAAGAAAAATACAATTCTATAACGTAATGGTGGAGCCCACCTGTAGCTTAAACTCAACACAAGGCCCAATAGCCACTCAAGATAAAGGGTTACTGTGTGGAGTCGTATTAGCATGAGAAAGAGCAAGAAGTGAAGATCTTCGAGCTATGCAAGAAAGATAATGGTTAACTCTAGACTTGAAGAGGTCAAGTTTGAATTAGTGAATAACATTTCAGAGTTCAGCCGGAGACTTTAGAAGTATAGTGCGGAAGTAGAATTTAGAAGGAGCTCGTAACCCAATCCTAAACTAGAAATCAAAGATAAACTTTATTTCCTATTCCCAAAAACTTGAGATGCCATTGGAAAACGCTCTTGAGCAAACGTTTTTTTTTTAATCATTTCACCCTCCTCCACACCAGAAAGGTGATAATGCTGCTAAGACGCAAGGGGTTACTGGGAATGAAAGAGAATGCGAAGACTGTAGAAGAGGCCGGAAATATGTATGTATGTATGTATGTATGTATGTATGTATGTATGTATGTATGCTTCTATTTACGTATTTCATACTCTTTATTATCATTATCTATGACAATCTATCTATGTATGTATTCTACGCAATCACTTCATTATTCATTTTATTGTTTTCGCCATCTATCTATCTATCTATCTATCTATCTATCTATCTATCTATCTTACAACCCTGTTCATATCATCTATCTATCTATCTATCTATCTATCTATCTATCTATCTATCTATCTATCAACCCTGTTCTATATCTATCTATCTATCTATCTATCTATCTATCTATCTATCTATCTATCTATCTATCTTACAACCCGTTCATATCTATCTATCTATCTTACAACCCGTTCATATCTATCTATCTATCTATCTATCTATCTATCTATCTATCTATCTATCTATCTATCTATCAACCCTGTTCTATCTATCTATCTATCTATCTATCTATCTATATATCTATCTATCTATCTATCTATCTATCTATCTATCTTACAACCCGTTCATATCTATCTATCTATCTTACAACCCGTTCATATCTATCTATCTATCTATCTATCTATCTATCTATCTATCTATCTATCTATCTTATCTATCTATCTATCTACCCTGTTCTATCTATCTATCTATCTATCTATCTATCTATCTATCTATCTATCTATCTATCTCAGTCTGCTCATTATCTATCTATCTATCTATCTATCTATCTATCTATCTATCTATCTATCTATCTATCTATTTCAGTCTGTCTATTATCATATCTACTATCTATCTATCTATCTATCTATCTATCTATCTATTTCAGTCTGCTCATTATCTATCTATCTATCTATCTATCTATCTATCTATCTATCTATCTATCTATTTCAGTCTGCTCATTATCTATCTATCTATCTATCTATCTATCTATCTATCTATCTATCTATTTCAGTCTGCTCATTATCTATCTATCTATCTATCTATCTATCTATCTATCTATCTATCTATCTATTTCTAGTCTGCTCATTATCTATCTATCTATCTATCTATCTATCTATCTATCTATCTATCTATCTATCTATCTGATGTGCGTTGTGGTACAGTGGATATCGACTCAAAACGACAAATTCGGGAACCGAGTTCGAATTCCAGTTGAATTTTTTGCATTCACTTACGTACAAATACCCCTGGCAAATGTATTAATCCATCTCTTCCCTCCAGTTATGGGTTAAATAATAGGACAGATTGGGTTCTATAGCCTTGTCTGTCAACCAGCCTACCGCAGAAAGCAATGGCAACCTAGCGCGGGATATCTTCTGCCCAGTCAATCATGTCTCTTTCGAGACATGATCGCCCAAGCGTGTATCACGTATGGCACTTAACTGAGTGACTGATATACGCTCAAACATTATCTCCCTGGTGAAATTCAAAGTCGGTTGAAAAACAAACGTTTTAATCACTCGGCCACGCACCCAGATATGACCTGACAAATATTGTCATATTTAATGATTTTAATCTATTGTGCCCTGTCGAATTTTCTTTTTAACTCAATCAACATCCACAATTCATATAACAAAACAAACCATGATTTTGTCCGGCGCCTGAGCATCCACTTCCGGAATACCATCCAAACATACCAGGGTCATAAAACATCTTTTCAGGCCAATCAGAAAAGTCTACGCTGTTTACACAGCAACCGTTTCTGAAGTTTTATTAATTTATTAAGAGCTAGAGAGGGCAGGAAATTTTGGAGAACCATAAATGTCTGCTTACTGATACTCACAGGACAGATTTGAAAGCAAGAGGGACAGACGGGGGAGAAGTGAGCTTGAGTAAATTGATGGCAAAGTAAGGTTTAAGGAAGATTATAAAAAGACAAAATTTATTAAGAGCTAGAGAGGACAGAAAATTTTGGAGGGCCATGAAAAATTTATGATAGGGTTACTGTGTGGTAAACAATCAGGACATTTATGCTTAACATATGCCAGATAATCAAATCCTCGTCCACGAAGGCAGATGAGACAAGAATGGCATTACTGACGGACTCCACTACAGGCAAACTTAACTAAGCTCCCAGCAGCGACATTAAGACTCTTTAGTCAATGAAATCAGTAGCAGTATAGAGTAACTCCCGACTGCTACAATGCGATAATTTGTCTGCCCCGGCTAGAAATAAATATTAGCTCAAGCCCTAGGAAAAGTCTGGTCATTATCCGGCGCCCTCAAAAGGATTATTACCGAGGACCCTTGAGGAATTTTCCCACGGTATTGCCGTTAAACCGACTTTAAACCTCGACCTTGTGTCACATTCGTTAACGATGTGGATTCACTGAAAAATCCTACAATGCTATAATTCAGGCAATACTTCTCTCACTCTACTACATATGAGTGTTAATTTTCTCTCACCCCATTACGTATTTGTGTTGGTTTTCTTGCGTTATACCCCGAACGGACTTTCAGTCTTCCACAACTGGTATACGATACCCGTAAGAAACAAACAACCGAATGTTTTAAATGATGCTGAATAAAACCCCTTTACTTATCTCAACCGCATCTTATCTCCTTTTATTTGTTTTTTTTTTCTTGTTAACGGTAAGGGTGTCGTTACACTATTGATCTTTTGACATAGCTAGCTTAGATATCAACTCTGCAACTCTCCAAATGCCCAAGTCTTGACTTTTGGTGAGAGGTACACTAAAACTTTTAAAAAGACATTTTAAAAAAATCAAAACCAGCTTCCCACTATCAACGGAAACCAATGTTATTTCACTTTTAACAGTAATTTGTAATTGTAATTATTTCACTTTCAGACAAATATTTGGCCTACGAATGGGCTCGCCGCTCAGCGGAGTACTAGCATGCTTCGTCCTAGAATTTTTAGAATTCGGCTTCTTTCATTGCATTTTTCTCTATGACGCAATATATTTCCAACATGCTGACAGTGCCCAATTAATATACCCACACGATACATCAATTGTCGATAGATTAAAGAAGTTAGAATTTACAATCGATGCCACGAAACAGAATCAGATCAAGAGTTGTTAGTGTCAAATAAGAACAATTCTGTTAAAGAAAAGGCGGTAACAGTGTATTGATGGCGTTATGAATAGTAAATAATAAAGAGAAGTTTAGAAACAAGTCGTGAATGTAGAAAGAAATGACGAAAATTATAGCGACGTGGAGAGAGAGACAGAGACAGAGACAGAGAGACAGAGACACAGAGAGAGAGAGAGAGAGAGAGAGGGAGAGAGATGTGAGCGAGAGGTGATTAAAAGAGAACAAAAGGAGAGATTGACTAGAAGAGTGAAGGTCAACATCATTAACTGCTATCTAAGAACAGAGGCAAACATTACAGTAATGAAAAGAGGTGGACATAAACAATGGACGAGGGAAGGGATATCGGGAAGGGATGCTGGCGGATGCGGGAAAAGCGGAGGAAGGAGACGTGTGTAGGGGAGGGAGGGAGAGAGAGAGAGAGAGAGAGAGAGAAAACGACCTCAAATAGGGTTCACTGAGTGCAGAAGAAGTTACCTCTGAACTTTCAGTGGATCACCCCGTGGATTAGCCGCGGAGCCGAGGACGAAACGATGGGAACAGTTCTAGAAATCGGAGTTATTGCGATGACAGCTCCGACGTTATATGATGTGTGGGGTAAAAAAAAAAAAAAAAAAAAAAAAGAGAGA
The DNA here is from genome assembly GCA_037127315.1 of Ascarosepion bandense. Lineage (NCBI taxonomy): Eukaryota > Metazoa > Mollusca > Cephalopoda > Sepiida > Sepiidae > Ascarosepion > Ascarosepion bandense. Next base: position 895,044 of record JBBBDQ010000424.1, on the reverse strand, counting down.
AGAAGAGGCGGGGAGAGGTCAGAGGGTGATGGATCATTTTGATTTAGGGGTTGGCTGGAAACAATAAACCGCAAAGTTCACCTAGCGAAAAAGGTTAAACGGGAATGTATCTTATAACAATTGTTCCCGCAATAATGATGGAGTAAGTCAATGAAAATTGAAGAAACATTGAATTATTGCTGCTACAACTTAACCATTTCAACATTTGTTCGCTTGAACCATGTTGGTATTGCAGATTTTGTTGGCATTGAACCATGTTGGTATTGTAGAGTTTTGTTGGTATTGAACCATGTTGTTGTTGCAAATTTTGTTGGTAATGAACCATGTTGGTATTGCTGATTTTTGTTGGTATTGAACCATGTTGGTATTGCAGAGTTTTGTTGGTATTGAACCATGTTGGTATTGCAGATTTTGTTGGTATTGAACCATGTTGGTATTGCAGATTTTGTTGGTATTGAACCATGTTGGTATTGCAGAGTTTTGTTGGTATTGAACCATGTTGGTATTGTAGAATTTTGTTGCTATTGAACCATGTTGTAGTTGCAAATTTTGTTGGTAATGAACCATGTTGGTATTGCAGATGTTGTTGGTATTGAACCATGTTGGTATTGCAGATTTTTGTTGGTATTGAACCATGTTGGTATTTCAACATTTGTTCGCTTGAACCATGTTGGTATTGCAGATTTTGTTGGTATTGAACCATGTTGGTATTGTAGAGTTTTGTTGGTATTGAACCATGTTGTTGTTGCAAATTTTGTTGGTATTGAACCATGTTGGTATTGCTGATTTTGTTGGTATTGAACCATGTTGGTATTGCTGATTTTGTTGGTATTGAACCATGTTGGTATTGCTGATTTTTGTTGGTATTGAACCATGTTGGTATTACAGAGTTTTGTTGGTATTGAACCATGTTGGTATTGCAGATTTTGTTGGTATTGTACCATGTTGGTATTGAAGAGTTTTGTTACTAAAATAATAACTCTTTCTTTATCTAATGTATCTTGTACCGAGTAAGTACAGTCTTTTAGTGGCAAAATAAGAAAATAATCGTTTTTGCAGTTAGAAAAAAATAATAAGTAAAAATTAATTAATCGATTCACTTTTTACGGCTTATCAACCCATAGCAGGTTATTCAAAACCAGAAAATATTTTTATATTGTAAGATTTTTTCGGAAATAATAATAATAATAATAATAATAATAATAATAATAATAATGGTTTAGTAATACAAGTCTTACAACGTTGTGGTTTAATGTTATGGATAATGGCTCGGAATGAGAAATCGGAGAGCCGTGTTCGTATTCCAGTTGATTTCGTTGCATTCACTGATGCGCAAATACCCTTGGGAAAGGTATGAATCCATCTCTTATCCCTCCAGCTATAGGTTAAATAGCAGGACAAATAAGGTTTTATAGCCTTGGTTATACTGTGGGAAAATCTCCCGCTTAGTCAGTTATGAATCGAAAAGACATGATCGCCCAAGCATGTATCACGTATGACACTTAACTGACTGAATACAAATCTTATTAATTAACCTGTAGCTGGGGAGTAAATAGGTAGATTCATACCTTCCCCAAGAGTATTTGGACGTAAGTGAATGTAACTAGCTCAAGAGGAATTAGAACTCGGTTATTCGATTAACAATTCCAAACCCTTATCCATTACACCATCTGCACACCCGAGCCTGATTTTCCCAAGAGATTATTCATTGAAGTTCTGACCAGGCGCGATGTTGCTTATCTTCGGTGATAAAGGCCCCATAAGAAAAAGTCAACGTATGGTAGAATCTACTTGATGGTATCACGAGAATCCAGAAATTATACCGGGAATAAACCGCTTGAATTGAAAATGAATTCATTCAACGCACAGAAGTAGAAGTAGACAAAGATGTGTCGTCTCAGTCGGCTTATTCAACCTTTACAGTGAGAGAATTAAGGGTCCTGTATGAATTCATTACTGGTGGCTGTGAATAATGAATCCAGACAGGACTTTTAATTCCTAAAGAATGTAATCATGCAAAGCGAGAAGAAAGGAATCAACTTCAATTGTAAGAAGACAAAATGTATAGTTGTCAGCAAGAGGAAGAAACCAAGATGCTAGCTATAAACTGGAGGTAGCAAAAGAAAGCTAGGAAAAAAAAAAGGATTAAACATCAATTGTAACTGGTGCCCTCTCCACAAGAATTTACTCGTGCAACCAGACTGGCAACAAGGTTCCACCCTTTTACAATTAAATCAACCAAAGACAAGCGACAATTTTACTCCATTAGATTCTTTTCTCGCACTTCCCGCTCGTGGAACTCCCTTCCGTATACTTGCTTTCCTGACGGCTACAACCTTCAGAAATTTAAATGCAATGTCAATTCTCATCTTTTATTCACTTGACTCCAGTCCTTTCTACATCACCTCGTGTATCTTGTTATTTTCCTTTCTCTCTGCCTTCGCAACTGTCTTCTCACCTGTGTTTTCATCCTTCTCTTGCCCTTTCTCTGACACCCACTGTAACTAGTTCGTCTTTCTCTTCACTCTCCTCCTACCTAAAACTTTAACTCTCTTAATCAGTGGCGGTACCGCTTTGCTTGGAGTGAAACGATTAAAAAAAAAAACATGTATAGTTGTAAGCAAAAAGGAACAGTCCAGGATGCGATCTATGAATTTGAGACATCAAAATGAAGCAAGTACGAAAGTTTTGATATCTAGGGAGTGTTTTAACGTAGGATTAAAAGTGTGACACCGAAATTCGAAAGAGGGTTGAAATAGCAGAAAGTGCCTTTCAACATCTAAGCAAATTATTTAAAAACAAGAAAATTTTGTTAGAAATAAAGAAAAAAGTTCTGGACAGTTATGCAATATTGATCCTTTTATATGGCAGTGACTGCTGGGCAATGTCTTCACAGATCCTCTCTTCTTAGATTTGAGGCAATAGAGTAGTAGTTGAACAGAAGCATGCGGGAAATACTGTGAACTGAACGTGTGACAAAAAATTACAAACTTGTGACGAAATTAGAAACTAACATAACATTTACAAACAGAAAGAGTCAATTGAAATTTCTAATGCAGATAATGATAAAAGCAAGAGTCAGGTTCTTAATATCGAGACTTTCAAACGGATGTCATCCATGGCGCCAAAGCGATTCAGAACTAACTTTTATCCCCACCCCAAGATCAAACATATAGATAAAATCCTTCGTAAAATGTGGATTGTACTTGTGAGTACAATTTTTTGTATTTCTTTAAGGCTTGGGCTATCAATTATTTCTTCAATGAGTCTATCGGAATATTTTCCAATCAAACTGAGGGCTCCAATTACAACTGGACGTCTTGATGTTCTTACGTCTCACATTTTCTACATTGATAGTTTTTTGAAGATCTTCAAAGATACATTACAATCTGTAGGAACTGGCATGTCAATAAGAAGGCACATTCTGTTTTTTGTGGTCTCTGAACACGTTGTCTGGGGGATTAGCTTTGATTGTTCTGCCTGTGTGGATTGTAAAGTCCCATAAAATTGTTACAGATCCTATGTTTGTAACCAGGTCTGGTGGTGCTTATATCAATTTCTTGCAGTTTCCTTTCCATCCACAAGGGCTGACATGTCAATAAGAAGTCACATTCTGTTTTTTTGTGGTCTTTGAACACGTTGTCTGGGGGATTAGCTTTGATTGTTCTGTCTGAGTGTATTTTAAAGTCCCATCAAATTGTAATAGATTTTATTTCCGTAAACGGGTTTAGGTGGTGTTCGTACCAATTTATTGCAGTTTCCTTTCGGTAAAAGTTTCATAGTTTCTAATGCAGTTATTGACCCTCTCTGTCATGTTGGGTTTTATATTCAATGGATATTAATACCGTGCAACCCGACACAAGATGGTAAATTATTTCTGGATATTCATTACAAAATCTGCATTTTGTTTTTCATCACAGAATGGACATTTTTTTTAGTATGTGTGTTTGGTAATTTCTAGTTAGTAAGTATTAGTCCTTTGCAGCAATAATAAAATCTTTGGTATCAGCTTTTAACTATGCATTACGCAACCACTGATGGACGGGGATTTCTCTATATCAGCTTTTTTGGTACGGGCAGAGTATTGACCATGAAGAGGCTTGTCTTGCTATCGTTACTGTACTTGGTATATTGCATTTGGTTTCTTTTTTAGGTTCTTGGCTGCTGCAGTAAGTGTATTATGGTTTCCTTACACTTATTCACCCACTTGATATTCCCTTTTGAATTTGTTGGCTTCTTTCATAACGGAATAAAGTTTTTTATTATTTTTTTCATGTTCTTTGACATAGGCCATCATCTAGTCTTTTGTAGTTTCCGGGTGTCTTTGAAAACCGATTATTGTAGTTTTGTAAGACAGTTCTAGTTGAACTAATCCTTTGCTTCCTTCGGATCTGGGCACATACAGAGGCTTAGCATTAGCGTTAAGATGATGCATGCGGTGACAAAAAAGAAGATTTCTTATTTTGACATTCATTGTATTAGTAAAAACAATATTATCGTAAACAAATTCTTATAATTTAAAAAATATTTTCTAGCTTTAAATGACCTGCTGATAAACCGTAAAAAACGAATCAATCAAAATCAATGAAAATGTCATAGGCAGAAACCTTTTCTTAGTTATATAATTTGTGTGAAAAAAATACAATTCTTGAGTAAGCTAATCTTCAACGCGTCGACCGTCATGTTATATGAAAGAGTCTTTTACCGACATTATTCATGTAGAGTGTTAATCTTTAACGTGTCTATTAGGGTTTGATTATCTCTTAGGTTAGTATAGGCTCCAACCTAAGGCCCACTCGGCTTTTATAAAGCAACTAGCAGTATAGCCCGGCGTTGCTCGGGTGTAATGAAAGCTTTAAAACTAATCCATGGTTCAGGAGTAGATAGACTAAACTATCGCCCGGTTCACACTCCACCCACATCTATTGAACAGGTGAAGAGGCTCATCCCTTGTTTCCTGTTTATGATGTGGTTTCCGGCTTTCTCTTTTCCATTCTTTTTACCCTTACGTAGCCCCCTGCGCATCAGTGGCGTTACCGCCTTGCTTGGGGTGATATGATTAAAAAAAAAAAAAAAGGAACGCAGGCTCTTTGGACGTTGGCACGAAAAACTAAAAAGCAATAGTTGTTTCCAGTTAAAGTGAAACCGTAGACTTAAAGAAAAATGAATGGATGCAAGTCAAATTTTGAAGTTTGGTGAGAATCGGATAAAAATTGTGGATTTGTATAAAGGAAATACAGACAGATAAACAGACACACACACAAACATCTTGCCTTATATATATATATATATATATATATATATATATATATATATTATCGATTTTCTGCACTATTGAAAGAACTGAAACCTTCTGAATATCGTTTCTTATGTCTTTGTCTATGAGTGTATCAAATTTGATTATAATCAGACCACTCCTTCTATAATCCGATTTTTTCGATTATCAATTTTCGATATTTATCGGGGGTACCTCGACACAAAACCTAGCTAAGAACACTCGCAGACACTTATAGTACAAAGAAAATCGGTTCAGCCGTTTCGGAGTCTATAGGTAACGGATGCACACACACACACACACACACACACACACACACACAGAGACAAAGTTGCATTTATAAATAAGTTTAGATGATTTTCATTTTCTAGATGTTATAATTTCTAAATAGTTCATAATTTGAAATTATATCAATACAACGGGCACATTTATTTTGATTATTATGCTGGCTATAAAAAATCTTATTTTTTACTACGATTGTGTTTAAATATGTACTAATTTTATTTGCAATAAATAGTAAAATAGTGTTATTTCTTCAATATTTTCATTGACAAACAAAAGATAGCTATTCTAGATTATATCAAGAATTTGCAATAATTGTCTATACTTATGAGATGAGGCAGTATTTACGTTATTTACATCGGAATGTTGTCTTTATCTTTATTGTCATATTCACGATGTTTCGGCCGTCGTACGCACCGGTCTTCTTCAGGTCATTGAAATTTCGAACTGAAACTTTTTATTTCGATCACTGGGATAATAACTTAGAAAGTTGAGTTAAAGGGAGATGACTAAGACACCCGGAAGTGGCATGGCTCATGAAACGAGAACAATATGTCCCACAGAACAACAGTCCAAACAATATAAATAATGTTAATTTGCAATAAGTTTACTTGAAGCTATGTAAATGTTGCTAAAATATAACGCAAGCAAAAATATATTCAAGACGGATGCAGGCAAGTTAGAGGGAGGCCCCGTCCGAGGGGGCCCCCATAAATTCATTAGGCTACGGGCCCCAAAAGATAATAATTCGATACTGGCATCCACCAATATTCTTCTTCTTCTTCTTCTTCTTCTTTATGTAAAGTGTCCTTTCATGGATAATGGACCACCACTTATCCCTATCCCTTGTCGTTCTTAACACCTTTTCTCTTGATATCTCTCTCAAACCCTGCTCCGCCATCCACTTGCTCAAGCCCATCAAGTATGTCTCACGTTGCTTTCCCTTGCCTCTTTCCCCATATCCGTCCCGTGAGTATTAGATTCTCCAAGCCCTCCTTTCTTATTATTTGTCCCAGAAACTTCAGCTGTATGTTTCCTTTTCGTTTGCATCCTCTCCAAAACCTTGTCGTTGATCACATGTTCTGTTCATAATATCCTCAGCATCCTTCTGTAGAACCCCATTTCTGTTGCTTCGAGTATCTCCTTCATTTCTGAAGAGATTGTCCAGCATACGCAGTGATATAGAAGGACAAATATCACATAATAGTCCAGTACTCTTTTCTTTGTTTTCAACGAAATCTTCATGTCTCAATACTCCGCTTATGCACGCAAAAAGGTAAAATGTTACGGAAATTCCACAAATACATTTTATAAATAATGGGTTGCGTTGATCTCTTGGTTTGCAGGTTAAACAAAGAGTTAAATACTTTTTATTAAGCAGTACTCGTTTACAAATCATCATAAAACAAACACATTTCAATTAGGTCCCAACTGTTGATCATACGACTAAGAGTTCGGGTAAATGTTCGTTTTAGGTGCCGAAGGCTTTTCCCCCTTCAAATTTATCCCAAATAGCATTATTTCTGTGCAAATGTATATGCTGAACTCAAATCAACAATTAGTTATTGAAGAAACTTACCTTATTTACTTTGAAAGTCCATAAAAAAACGAACTATATCTCGCACTTTTTCTCTCCCGTAACTCTCACGAAATCATGTAATTAACTGCAGAATGACGTTCTACGTAGGCAGCAATTTTTTTTTGAATTTTGGTCGATTTTCTTCCTTTTATGGACATTTAGATAAAAAAAGGTAAGTTTCTTCAATAACTAACAGTTGATTTGAGTTCAGCATATACATTTGCACAGAGATAATGCTATTTTGTATAAATTTGAAGGGGAAAAGCGTCGGGACTTACAACGAAAATTTACCAGAGTTCGATCCACTTCTTCCGATCAATTTATTAAGGAAGTTGTCATTTAGAAACTAGAAGAAATAAAGTGATACGATACTTCAGAGAATCAGAGAAAATCAGCAAATAACCGTATTTGACAAGTTTGCGTCAATAGACGGAGGAATATGTATGAAAAAGAAAGAAAAGTATCATAAATGAGGAAGTTTTGCTGGGAGCAACACATGAAGCCTTGGGGTAACTACTATTGTCTAAATCCTGAAGGGACAGGGCATGAAGAGAGAGAATGAAATTGCCGAAATCTTGCGAGCCATATAATGAAAAACGGCCATTAGTATGTAACTCAACAAATAACCTTACTTGATGTACTGCAAAGAGAAAGAGGGAAAATGTGAAAGATTAGCTGAGAGAAAGATAAGATGGAAGTTGTGGAGAACCATAATCTAGCATATAAAAAATATGATAATACTGAAAATGTTATATCTGTAGAAAAAGATTGCTAGTCGAGTGTGAAGATTTCATAAAAACACCCGGATTTACTGCTGCAAAAAATAGTATGTTTTTTTCGTTTTTTTTTTTTTTTACTGTGGGAGTCACTCTATACAAGGCTCGAGGGTCACTCAAGATAGGGGGTTACAGAGTCAGAGACAAAATTTATGCGGATATGCGTGGAAGATATCGATTAACCCTAGATTTGAACAATTAAGATTGTAGTCATCGGGGAGGCAACCTCTTGGGAATCGTTTCTCCAACACATTGGTTCGTGGGAAGAAGCTACTTGAGCGAAACTTACATCTCACCAATGGAATACGAGGGGAGGTCGCTACAATGTGCGTAGCATTGTGGGTCTCAGCCGTGAAGGTTAGAACTGTTGAAACTAAGGAATGTAGTTAATCTGGACACTAATTCATAGAAATAGTGATAAAACAGCAAGCGGCTTGCGATGCCTCGTCTGTGAGTAAGGGGTTCAGTCAGTCAGTTATGTGCCATACGTGAAACACGCTAGGGCGGTCATGTCTTGAAAGAGACATGACTGACTGAGCAGAAGATTATCCCGTAGTAAGTTGCCATTATTTTCTCCAGTAGACTGGTTGCAACCCAATCTGTCCTGTTATTTAACCCATAACTGGGGGGAAGATAGGGATTAATACCTTTCTGAAAGGTATTTGCGCGTAAGGGAATGCAATGAATTTAACTGGAATTCGAACTCGGTTTCCCGATTACTCGTTCCGAGCTGATATCTACTATCACCAAGCTATCGAAACTTGGTTATAAACAACCGACAATTTGAAATATCTTTTATTTATTCATTTCAAGTTGTCGAAAATTGTGTTATATAGGCTTGATAAAAACCTCGTTTAAGCTAGAGGCTATTCGTGGTCGAGAGGTCTATGACGTTGCCAGATCAAATGGTAGCTTCCCCTATGTAAATAAGGGTCCCAGGTTCGAATCCTGCCGAATGGCACACATTTTCGTAATAATTTATCGTAAATAATCAGACCGGTAGATATAAATATATAATACTGTTTAATTAAAAAACAAACAGAATATCTACTTAAATACGAGTATCGATAAAAAATAATGTTCAAACAATTCATTTCATATATATATATATATATATATAGTCATCCGCAGACAGATCTGTTTCGCTGCATCACAGCTCAACAGTACGGTTAGACATCCGACTGCCCCTCACCCAGGATTGAAACCCGACCGAAAACGGCGTCAGTCGGCGATTCCACCTCTGAGCTATGGGCGCTTGGTAGACGGAGGTAGACTTTTTAGTGTGTATATTATCATTATACACGCCCAATAGCTGAGAGTCTTCTAATTCATTGCTGAATGAACAATGCGTATATGCTAGAGTAGCTACTGTTTTTCAAAGTCTACCATTCTTCCAGAGTGCTCAATCAGGGTGTGAGAGCGGAAATATATATATATTTTCTTCTGTCACGCTCAGAGTCGATAATAATTTGCCGTCATTTTGAACGGCAGGGGTCAACTCGTTTATTATACTTCAACACAGCTTAATTTTTGCATAGGTTTATATTTTGTTCAATTCTATAGTCACTTTTTACCATTTATCAGGCAGCTCTTCGATACTTTTAGATTAAAATTTCGCAGGTTTTAAAGTGAAGTATTTTTCAACAGGATCTTGAAATCTGAATTTCTCTATCTAAGCGTTTTGCAACGATAAAAAAAAAAAGGTAACAATCGGTTTGCAAAGTCAGGTGAATATGACAGTTGGCATAGAACAGACCAACCGAGTTCCAAAAATGTTCTCCTGCTGTATGTGTCCTTGCGTTGTAATGGAGGAGAACATCATTTTTTTCTGTCAAACATTTATGGACACATTACAGCTACTGGATCTATAAATGTGCATTTAGTATTTCATTACCAATTAAGAACTCTAAATGAAATATTAGTCCGACTTACATCATTGCCTTTCTTTCACTTAACTCAGCCTTTAAAGTCGGTTGTCAGCCCACTACCTTTTGTGAAGAACATTTCATCAGCTGTCATGATACATTTAAGAAAAGTTAGGATGATACATTCATCATTATAATTGGTCCCTAAAACACAAATGATTTATGAGTAAATTTAATATGAAAATATTTTTATTTAAAATAATATTATCTCTTATCTCTCCTGAAAACTCTAATAGACTTTAAGCAAGCCTATTTCGTCGTAAGTTATCCGATATTTTAGATTGTTGCAATAGAATGGAATAAAAACAAGATGCAAGAAAAATAGTCAAAAATTAATAACAAAGGTAATGTTTTATTGAAAGGATTTTGATGATTTGAGGATGTTACGTTTATTCTTTCTAGATGTAAATAAATAATATGTCTTGAAAGTAAAATCGGAGAATAAATAATGCAGCTGTTATAATGCACGTATCGATTTGTAGCTCGGGTTAATAATATTTCAAAGGAAAACACTGATTAGCGAATGAACAGTGATTAATATTACAATAAGGACCGTCTCAAGGTATTTGCAACTCGGGCAGTCGCTCGGTGCACCAACAAGGCCGAAGGCGTCATCAAGGCCAAGGGCGCCATCAAGGCCGAGGGCGTCATCAAGGCCAAGGGCGTCATCAAGGCCGAAGGCGTCATCAAGGCCAAGGGCGCCATCAAGGCCGAGGGCGTCATCAAGGCCAAGGGCGTCATCAAGGCCGAAGGCGTCATCAAGGCCAAGGGCGCCATCAAGGCCGAGGGCGCCATCAAGGCCAAGGGCGCCATCAAGGCCGAAGGCGTCATCAAGGCCAAGGGCGTCATCAAGGCCGAAGGCGTCATCAAGGCCAAGGGCGCCATCAAGGCCGAGGGCGCCATCAAGGCCGAGGGCGTCATCAAGGCCGAAGGCGTCATCAAGGCCAAGGGCGTCATCAAGGCCGAAGGCGTCATCAAGCCACCATGTCATGTGTTTGGGATCTTCCAAACAAAAAATGCAATCTTTTGACTGAACTAAATATTGAATAATAATTATATCTTGAAGATGCAAAGATTCCAGTAGAAATCAGTACGTTCATAAAAACTAATAAGTTACAGAATGTCACGCCAAATCTGTGGGTTGCATTAAGAATAATCCTTACTACACTTATTACTGTGGTAACTAGGGAGAAAAGCTTTAGTAAACTAAAGCTTATAGAAGCATACTTGCGGTCGTTCATAACTCAAGACAGATTAAATTATTTGGATATTTTGTCAATGGAAAATGATCTTGTAAAGAAGATAGATGTAAAAAATGTAATGAAAATCTAAAGGCTAGAAAAATGTTTTAAGTAGAATAATGAATTGGGGATGTGCGTTGTGATGCAGTGGATATCGGCTCGGAACGACAAATCAGGAAGCCGAATTCGAATTCCAGTTGAATTCATTGCATTCACTTACGCGCAAATACCCTTGGGAAAGGTATTAATCAGCCTCTTCCCTCCAGTTATGGGTTAAATAACAGGGCAGATTGGATTCTATAGCCTTGGTTGGCAACCAGTCTACCGCAGAAAGCAATGGCAACCAACTGCGGGATAATCTTCTACCCAGTCAGTCATGTCTCGAAAGAGACATGATCGCCCAAGCGTGTTTCACGTATGGCACTTAACTGACTGAATGAATGAATCATTTCTTTTGCTTGTATCAAGTTGTGTACTGTAATAAACTCGTAATTCTACATTTTCAGTTTTCCCCTTGTGAAAGTTTTAAAACATAATACTTGTAAAAGCACCGAATTTCAGCTTGTCCGGGTGCCATCAACCATCGGGCCGGCCTTGATTACAATACTAGCGAATATCGACACATTTTGCAACTCTTGTGTGTCCCGCTTGTCACTACTTTTAGATTATAAAATTTAAAATTTTGTAGTCACTGGAAAGATCAATGTTCAACTCTATAGCGTAGCAAAGGTCGGTTGTTTTTCTACAGAACAGTAGCTGCATGAATAAATTTGAATAATGTTAGCTGGTTTACTTTCGTAGAAGGCACTGTCCAAGCCAGACAGGTACCCAAGGCTATAGATGCATGCATGTTTCTGATCTCAGTTACCCGATTAAACGTTAAAGGATGTAAAAAACGTTTTTATTTTTTAAAAAATGATTTATGCTAGATATTTAACAGTTGTAAGATGCAAAAAAGTTATCTATGCTGTTTGCTTAACGGGTGTAGGATTTAAAAACATCGTGAGCATTGCGATAAAGGGGAAAAAAAGATGAAAGCAAACATTCTTCGCTTTTAAATAAGAACGATATTAATTGCTAGAATAACTTGTTTTGCTATAGTCTGCATCCAAAGTTGTTTTTATAACATTCAGTGCCGGTTTAACCTTTAGAAGTACCCTGGGCTACATGTAATGCGAAGAACCTAGAAATATTTTCCGAAAAGGGATTAAAAAAAATAGTTTAAGGAAATTAAATTAATTTTTTAGATGGCTAACAGTAACAAATTCTCAAACGTTTGCTTTGCGTAATTTATTGGAAACAAATTTCTCCCGAACACATCTGGTCTGGGGCTCCTGCACTATATTCCGAGATCCAAAGAAGAATATGCAATGTTATTGGTCTTGACCTGGCATCTCGACTTCGGTCATTTTCCCATCACTGTAACTTAACGTCGCTGCGTTTTCAATCATACTATTGTGATAGTTCGATGGAGTTTTACATTCGTTTGCACATGGCTTCTCATTCACTGCTATGAAAATGGATCTACTTAGGTGTGCCATTATATAACCATTGTTATATACTTCATTTATTTTCTCTTTAATCTTGTCAATGTCGAAATCATCTTAGGCTGCCAACATTTCTATCACCATTCTGGTGTTGCCGAGTGTTCAATTTGGCTAATGGTGATTCCACTTTAGATTTCTGGTCCTTCGATTTTTTTGTTTTGGTGTATTATTGGTGTATTATTGGTGTATTATTTGAATCAATTTTTAAATAGATAATTTTAAATTTTCATACAATTTTATTCACAAATAAAATAACTAGTAACTTAATCCCTTTCATCTGTTTCTTAACTCGGCACTGAGAACAGTATGAAAAAGCAGATATATATTTTAATGCATTCTCTCTTTTATTTTTCGTTTTTTTTTTCGCTATGAAGCATTATAATGTCGACTAAACCGGCACTCCCATTCCAATTTCTTGCGAATGTGGAAGGCTGTTAGTAACCCTGTAGTATGAAAAAAAAAAAACTGTTAAAAGGCGGAAGAACTGTAGACGAGTCAACGGCCTGCTATCTAGAGGTAGTATCTCAAAAAAAAACAAAAAAAAAAAAAAACAGGAAACCACTCCACTATAAATTCCAAGAAAAACAATTGAGTGACAAATATAGAATCTTCGATGCAAACGGAGAGAAAAATGAAAGAGTATTCGGGCCAAGACATGAAGAAATGCATTCTGAGATACTGACAACTAGCTGAAAGAGTCAAACTAAACGGAAAGCCTTTCAACGTATCCATCATAGTTGTTTATGCACCGACGTACAAAGAACATAACAAATGAAAAGATTTACAAACAAGAAACTATAATCGTCGTGGGAAACCTGAATGCCAAAATAGGCAAGGGGAGAGATGGATACATAGTTGGCAAATTTGGACTAAGTTCTCGTAATGAACGCAGAGAAAGATGGGTTCAATAGTGCACGGCGAATGGTAGTAGCCAACACATGGTTTCAAGAACACCCAAGGCGTTAATAGACATAGAGAATACCAGAAGAAGAAACGAAAACTCAAATCGATTAGATAAACATCAATAAGAGATTCGGGAATGCAGTTTTACATTGAAAACCTTCCAGTGATATGTAATCTTAGAGTGAAACTACGGAAATTGAAGAGGGCCAAGTAAGCGCGCAAATTGCAATACGATAGACTCCTGAATGACCCGAATGTGAAAGAGAGATGTATAAGGCAGTGCGGAAAGCAGATGCAATGCCCATAATCAGAATAGAAACTCGAAGTGGGACACATTAAGAGAGACTTTAGCGACATCAGCGATCGAGACTATCTCAAAGAAGAATAAACAAAGGCGAAAAAAAAAAACGGATGACAGATGAAATTCTCAACATGATGAAAAGGAAACAAAAAGTGTCAAAGTCTGGCACAGAATACAAGTCAGTCAGTTAAGTGCCATACGTGAAACACGCTTGGGCGATCATGTCTCGAAAGAGACATGACTGACTGGGCAGAAAATTATCCCGCAGTAGGTTGCCGTTGCTTTCTGCGGTAGACTGGTTGCCGACCAAGGCTATAGAATCCAATCTGTCCTGTTATTTAATCTATAATTGGAAGAAAGAGACGGATTAATCATCTTTCCCAAGGGTATTTGCGCGTATGTGATTGCAATGAATTCAGCTGAAATTCGAACTCGGCTCTCCGAATTCTCGTTCCGAGCCGATATCCACTGGACCACCGCGCACATAACTGACAGAATACAAGACTCTGCGTAAATAAATTAAGAACAAATGCAGGCAGGCTAAAGAGGAATGGCTCAACGAAAAATGTGCAGAAATAGAAAGAAGGAATATCACAGATAAAGCAGATAAATTAAAAATTGCATAAAAATTAATAGAATTAACAACGCAAAAGGCATGTCCAGCAACAAGATGCATAAAACACAAGAACGGGACATGGATATTAGAGAAAACAAATTACATCAAAGATGGAAATATACACCGGAGGAAAGGGAACTGACAATACACACACACAAAAAAAAAATGACCAGAAATCTAAAGTGGAATCACCATTAGCCAAATTGAACACTCGGCAACACCAGAATGGTGATAGAAATGTTGGCAGCCTAAGATGATTTCGACATTGACAAGATTAAAGAGAAAATAAATGAAGTATATAACAATGGTTATATAATGGCACACCTAAGTAGATCCATTTTCATAGCAGTGAATGAGAAGCCATGTGCAAACGAATGTAAAACTCCATCGAACTATCACAATAGTATGATTGAAAACGCAGCGACGTTAAGTTACAGTGATGGGAAAATGACCGAAGTCGAGATGCCAGGTCAAGACCAATAACATTGCATATTCTTCTTTGGATCTCGGAATATAGTGCAGGAGCCCCAGACCAGATGTGTTCGGGAGAAATTTGTTTCCAATAAATTACGCAAAGCAAACGTTTGAGAATTTGTTACTGTTAGCCTTCTAAAAATTCTCATTCTTCTAATGAGTTATATAACAAAACTTATTCGAATTCCGATGAACAGAGCGCGCAGCAGAATTAGATCGGAAATAGGATAAGAACAGGTCGGGTTCGTTAAGGACGCATCATTAATTAACCCATAGCGGGTAGGGAAGAAGAGGTGGTTTCATACCTTTTTCCCAATGGTATTTGTGCGTAAGTGAATATAACAGACCCAACTGGAATTGGAACTCGGTTCTCCGATTAACAAATCCACGCCAATATGAATTACACCATCCATACAACTAAGCTTACAGCACCTGGTATTCCCGAGCGGTCACCATCTATGTACTGACCAAGCTTGACGCTGCTTAACTGCGGTGCTCGTACGGGAACTGGTGTTTCAATGTGATATGGCCGTAAGAACCCAATTATAAAACGAGTTCCATTTTGTGAAAGTTGTGTTGTATTTTTGTTTTTTATGAATTGTAACAAAAGATAGTAAAACTGTTTGCAAAATCTCTGGGAAAATTCCAGAAAGCCTTTTATTTGTTTATTTATTTACTTTCTCCTTCTTACGTTACAAAAGGATAAAGGAAGAATCTTTTGTCGATTTTTTTTTCTTTTCATCACTAGAATTTAAAACTTAAGTGCCTAAAACTATTTTAAACCATAAGGAAAACAAATGTCGAAACCTATCTCAGAAGAATTTTCATTTATGAGAAGAGAATACAAAAACAAACCAACAAAGGTTCACTAACTACGAAAAACTCCTTATGTGCGTTGTGGTGCAGTGGATATCGGCTCGGAACGAGAAATCGGGGAGCAGAGTTCGAATTCCAGTTGAATTCCTTGTATTCACTTACGCGCAAATACCCTTGGAAAAGGTATTAATCCGTCACTCCCCTCCAGTTATGGGTTAAATAACAGGACAGATTGAGTTCTATAGCATTGGATGGCAACCAGTCTACCGCAGAAAGCAATGGCAACCTACTGCGGGATAATCTTCTGCCCAGTCAGTCATGTCTCTTTCGAGACATGATCGCCCAAGCGTGTATCACGTATGGCACTTAACTGACTGATTCTGTATCGAGGCAGTAAATGCACAATTTTACGTTAAAATATAACAAGTTCTGTGTGTTAGTAGGTCTGGTATCTCCGGGGGACTTTCTCTCGAATTAAATGTTGTTGAACTAGATATTGCAGTTACCGACTTAGGGATGGGGAAGTCACCAAATTGGCGAATTATAGTTTACAAGATCGTAGGGGTCAGTAAAATATAACGAGCTGTGTGTGCTGATAAGTCTAGCATTTCACGGGGACTTTTTGTTGAATTAAATATTGTTGTGTCTAGATATCTAAGTTACCAATTTAGGGGAGGGGAAGTCACCAGATTGTTGAATTTCCTTTCAAACATACGCACTGTAATGGGGGCGCTAGAGGGTGTCGTCAGTGATGTCACCGCGAGGATCACTAGGGGGTTTCGGGTCTTTCAACATCATACCCCACTCACCACGCCGACCCGACCAGAGATGATCAGCCTCCGGCCCACCCTCGATAAGCGCTTTCCGACACTGGAAAATTACGTTTAGGCCCGGTACGAAACCCTGCAAATGCTTCCGATTGGCGACAGTCAGAGCCACTTTCCATTTAGAGGCGAACCGCACATGAGCTCGTCCGAAACATTAATTTAGACGCAGAATTTCGGGGAATTTTAGCTAACAATTTGGAATCCAGGCACTCTCTCTTTTGATCCATTGTGTGCGTTGATAAGTCTAGCGTCTCGTGGGGAATTTTTTGTCGAATTAATTGTTGTTCTGACTA
Organism: Ascarosepion bandense; assembly: GCA_037127315.1. Classification (NCBI taxonomy): domain Eukaryota; kingdom Metazoa; phylum Mollusca; class Cephalopoda; order Sepiida; family Sepiidae; genus Ascarosepion; species Ascarosepion bandense. The sequence continues at coordinate 878,189 of JBBBDQ010000424.1, read as the reverse complement.
GATATTACTGACATAGGGGTGGAGAGGCTAACGACTGAGCCTGAGTCAGGATTCAGCCAGTTAAGTGCCATGCGTGAAACACGCTTGGGCGATCATATTTTCGGATTTTGGAATATAGGCTCTTTAATTTGTACATAGCTTTTATAAAATCGGGCAACTTGGGAATGAAACCTAAGCATAAATACAATATCACTTTGCATTTAATAACACAGTTTATATATATACTCTGAAAATAGTTTTATATAAAAATTAATAAATTTTGTGTACATACCGATACAGGTAATGACGCCAGATTTTTAAGTAGTTAAATTAGGATTTCACATTAAAATAATATATTATACTTTCTGTTAGTCAGTTAAGCGCCATAGGTGATACACGCTTTGGGCGATCATGTCTCGAAAGAGACATGACTGACAGGGCAGAAGATTATCCCGCAGTAGGTTGCCATTGCTGTCTGTGGTAGATTGGTTGCCAGCCAAGGCTATAGAACCCAATCTGTCCTGTTATTTAACCCATGACTGGAAGGAAGAGACGGATTAATACCTTTCCCAAGGGTATTTGCGCGTAAGTGAATGCAATGAATTCAACTGGAATTTGAACTCGGCTCCCCGATTTCTCGTTGCGAGCCGATATCCACTGCGCCACAACGCACATCCGCGCCAGGATTACCTCATTGTAATGGTAGGTAATGGACGTAATTGTGCTGCTGCCTGATTTAGATTGTGTGTCGTGGTGCTCTTTTGGCAATATAGTAACATGCTAATTGAAGGAAATGGAATGTAATTAGTGACACTAAATGAGAAATAAATAAATGAGAATACAAACCAATTAGTAACAATAATAACCAGTCAGTTAAGTGCCAAACATGATACACGCATGGACGATCATGTTTCTTTCAAGACATGGCTGACTTGGTAAAAGATTTTCCCGTAGTATGTCGCCATTTCTTTTTGCGGCAGACTGGTTGCCAACCAAGGCTAAAAAATCCAATCTGTCCTGCTATTTATTAGGCATTGAGTTAAGTGCCATACGCGATACACGCTTGTCTCGAAAGAGATATAACTGACTGGGAAGAAGATTTTCCCGAAATAGGTTGCCATTTCTTTTTGCGGTAAACTGGTTGCCAAACCAAGGCTATAGTACCAAATCTGCTCTGCTATTTATCAGTCAGACAGTTAAGTGACATACGTGATACACACATGGCCGATCTTGTTTCTTTGGCTTCATGACTGATTAGGCAGAATATTATCCCGCAGTGGGTTACCATTCTGCGGTAGACTGGTTGCCAACAAAGGCTATAGAACCCAATCTGTCCTGCTATACAACGTACAACTGGAAGAAGAAGAAGAAGAAGAAGAAGAAGAAGAAGAAGAAGAGATGGCGTAAGTGAATGCAACGAATTCAACTGGAATTCGAACTCCGTTTCATGTTTATTGCGCCACAATGCTGAATTGAAGGCGAGGAGAATAGTAGAGAAATTTGAGTGTAACTGAAGGCTTAATCCTTTGTTTCCTGATTGCACTGTCTACTCGTTGGTGAACACAAACAACTAAAATTAAGACGGAAATATTATGCTAGTCAAGGTGTTGGGTTACCAAACACATGTTGGACGACCTTGGTAATATCTGGCCATTGAAAGTAGATCATTACCGAAATAGTTACGATAAAACATGAATACGGTTAGAGAGAAATTGTTCAATTTGTTTCTGCCTGCTGTTTCTGCATTGATCTGTTTTTATAAAAAAATATTATATTATGGAAATGAGTTGCCCATTACATGACTCTCTTTATTATTTAATAGTACGCCGGGTTTGGCAACGTTGTCAACGAACTGAATGATTTTCAACAAAGATGTCTGAAAATGAATGCTTTCCAACAAAGATAGCCTAGGAAGATTTTGAAGTATAATTGGCAAGACCCCATTTTCAATGAAGCTGATTGGAGAATTGCACCAGCACATCTTCTTTCTGAAGTTGTTGTAGACAGGCGAACGAAGTTAGCTGGATACATTCTGTGTCTTCCGATCAACGGCAGTCAACAACAGCCACGAAACAAGTTACACCCGAGGGAAAATGAAAACAAGCAAGTACCAAGGTACATCCTGCGAAGAACCTTCTAATATGATCTAAAGGCGATGTGTTTCAACTGGCACGACATTAAAAGAAAAGGAGTTGGTCGATGACACTGGAGAGGGTTTACTTTCCAATACAATCAATAGCAAAGGAAGACCGTTAACTAAAACGAAAACTAAGAGAAATGTCTAAGAATGTGAAAGAAGTTTTTATTTTCTTGAAAGAGAACTTGTTAACCAAGTATAGACAACATGTTTTACCTTCTCTAACCCTGCCTGAAACGCAAAACAAGTGAATGCCAAGACGGTGTTCACTCACAAGTCCGGTGCGTTATGTTGTAAAAGGCTTATGTGTTAAGAATGTATCTTCGCCCAGCGGCGACTATCAAAAAACCGTGTCTCTGTACAGACTGGGCTACGCTGATTGGCCGTTAATAGTAACACTCTCCTCCACCACATAGGACACCTCGGCGTAGTTAGCCAGCTTGTCTCGCTAGAACCTATTACAATTGAGTAGTGAGTTCGATCCTCATTGGGTACCCAGTACTTTTTGCCTTGTGCCACATCAAAGCGGCGCTTTAAAAATCAACTCCCCAACCACACACACACACACACACACACACACACACACACACACACACACACATATATATATATATATATGCATGAAATTTTCACTCTGATAGCTTGTAAATACATTGGAAATTAAAAACAAACAAAACCCATTCAGCGAAATAGGATTCAAAATCCACTCAAAACTATATAAAAAAAAGAGTAAATATTTGAATAAAATTGTTATTCATACTTCAAAACAAAATTGAATACACACGTCTATCTAAGCCAATTTTTATTGAAGCAGATCTTAACGATATAACTAAGGCCAACGTTAGCCGGTTTGTCCAGCTGACACTCAATTAAATCACCTTGTTACCACTTTTACGTCCCTTATCATGACAATAAAGAAACCTATTTAAAATGTAACAGATAACAGCAAGAAAGAACTTTTTCAATTCGGCTCCTATTGTACCCTACTGTTTTATTACTTCCACATCGACTCAGCCTTATAAAAAATGTACCTGAATTCTGGAAATTCAACACATTGTCTATCAACCCCAAGATAATTTTACAGCTGGAATGGCAAGATGTAACAGTAAGTTTTATGCTAAGAGTATCTTATCTCACACTTGTGGAACACTCTTCCGGCTTCTCTCTTCTTAGGATTGAATTTTCTCATAATCTATCTATCTATCTATCTATCTATCTATCTATCTATCTATCTATCTATCTATCTATTTCAGTTTTTTCTTATCTATCTATCTATCTATCTATAAAAACATTCACGCAAATATTGCTTCAGGATAATATTTTTCTTTTTCTCATATTCTTTCACACTCAATAACCCCGTACCTTTATCCCCTTGCTTAGGGTGAAATGATAAAAAATACATTGAAATGTTTCATGAAAATGAACAATTAATAAAATAAATTAAATTAAGAAAATTTTGCTCAAAAATATAATCAGAATAAAAATAAACAAAGTAAAAAAACATTTTTAGCACATACAATTCATATTGATATAATAGGATTTGCCATAATACTATACTTTTCAAAGTCTAATATCTATATTTTCATTAAATATTGTGTACTTTAAAAAAGTCCCTGTATCTTAGCTTTATTTTCATGCTTCGGATGAAATAATAATAATAATAATAATAATAATAATAATAATAATAATAATAATAATAATAATAAAACAAGAAAGCTTCTTTCTAAGCATAAGATGCATCATCCAAAGGCAGATGTAGACCGTCTATACATACCCCGTAAAGAAGGTGGAAGAGGTCTTATTCAGCTGGAATTGTCAGACAAGACAATAACTATTAGCTTACTAACATACATAGAAACAACAAAGGAGTGGATGATACAATTAGTCAAACAACATGAAAACAGAAAGAAAATATTCAATAATAAAAGAAGGCAGTAAATACAAACAAGATTTACAGTTAGTAGATTCTGTAGAAAAGCAAAACAGTAGCCAAGAACCAACTATTGCGGCAAAAAATATGAAAATGAAAGCCAAAGATAAAGCTCTTGAAAAGATGAAACAGCGCTGGCAAGACAAACCTCTGCATGGCCAATATCCAGTACGTGCCAATAAATCCAATGTTGACAAAGTTAATACTCATCGATGGTTACGTGCATCTGGATTAAAGTCTGAAACTGAAGGCTTTATTCTTGCAGCACAAGACCAAAGTCTTTTCACGAGAAACTTTCAGGCAAATATTATGCATAATAATATGGATCCAAAATGCAGGTTTTGTGATAAACACCAAGAAACAATAGACCACCTAATCTCAGGCTGTTCTGTGCTTGCCCCAAATGAATATAAAAATCGTCACGATAGAGTTGGGCAATATTTACATTGGGCAATATGCAAACATTATGGAAAAGCTGTAGGCAAACACTGGTATGAACATCACCCAGCACCGGTTACAGAAATAGAAGATGTAACCATTCTATGGGATTACACCATCTACACAGACAGAAAAATTGAAGCAAACAGGCCAGACATTATTGTTAAAAACCAGAAGGAGAAAACTTGTCTATTAATTGATATGGCTTGTCCAGCGGATTGTAACATAGCAATCAAGGAATTTGAAAAACTGTCAAAATATAAAGACCTGGAAATTGAAATAGAAAAAATGTGGAAATTGAAAACAAGAGTTGTGCCAGTGATAGTAGGTGTACTTGGAATGATAAAAAATGGAACAAAACAACACATTGAAAGAATCCCTGGAAACCCCAGCTTAAGAGATATACAAAAAATTGTCTTATTAAGTACAGCCCACACACTAAGGAAAACTTTATCTATGTAATGCTGGAGATGATAGGGAAGATAGAAAAACATGAAATGGAGCCATAACAACACGCCACTACCTGCCTTAGGTCTCCCCGCAGACTTGGTTGGTAGTGAGACCAAAGCAGAAATCGAAATATGATGAAAAATGACATAATAATAAAAACTAAAATAAAAAATCACCCCCCCCCCCAAAAAAAAATAACAAACTTTGTTCCCTAGAGATTATATCTTGCGCAACTCTTAGATGTGCGTAACATAGGTAAGCCATACTTCAATGGGAAACAAAATATCATTTTTGTTTGTCTGCCTTTACAAATACGTCTACTATTACGCGAGGAACTACAAGACCTCCTACAGAAGGTAGATGAAGAGAGTTACAAGAAAGGGCTACAAATAGACTGCAAGAAAACCGAATGCATGGTCATCAGTAAAAAGGGCAACCCAATATGCCAAATACAGGTCGGAGATACTAGAATCAAGCGGTTAAAAAATTTAGATACCTGGGAAGTGTTATAACAGAAGATGGAAAGTGCGACACAGAGATCCGAAGGCGAATTGGCATTCCAGAAGTTGAGTAAAGTATTAAGAAACAGGACAATTTTGCTAGAAACAAGGAAGAGAGTACTGGATTGCTGTGTTATCAGTTATTCAACATGGCAGTGAATGCTGGACAATATCATCAAAGATGAAGGAAAACTTGAAGCAGCTGAAATGTGGTTCTACAGAAGGATGCTGCGAATATCATGGATCGAGCATGTGAGCAATGATGAGGTCTTGGAAATGATGGAAACAAAAAGGAAATTAATACTGAGCATCAGGAAGAGACAGCTGAAGTTCCTGGGACATCCAATGAGGAAGGAAGGCTTGGAGAACTTGATATTAACAGGCCAGATACAGGGGAAAAGAGACAGAAGAAAGCAACGGATGACATATTTGAAGGACCTGATCAGGTGGGTGATGGAACGAGGGTTGCAGGGTGTAACAAAAGAAGGTGTGCTAAGAATCACCAGGAATAGGGAGACATGGAAAGCCATGATCGCCTACGTCCTGAAGGGACAGAGCACATAGAAGAAGATTACGCGAGGTCAACAGGCAAACACACAGGCATTTTTTTCTCAAAAATAAATAAATAAAAATAATAATAAACAAGATGAAATCATGAAAAAACGTTAGAAAAAGTTATTTGATGATATAAATGTTATATTTATTGCCGAAAATGATTTTTTCTTCATTCTTTTTCGATAATATTGGTATTTAATTATGAGAAATTAAAATTTTTTATAATAATTTCATCTGAAGCTAGGCAGGACCACCACTGGTGCGCAGGGGTGAAAGAAAAAACAAGTTACAGTGAATGTTGAAGTAAAGATGAGCGATGAATGGGATTCAAGTAGATGGAAGATGGCAATTTTGCATTTAAACTTTTGGAGATTGTAGCTATCAGGGAAGCAAGCAAAATGGAAGGGAGATCCAAAAATGGGAACTCTGAGAAATAAAAAGTTGAATAGAAGAGGCGGTTACATTTAGGTATTTCGACGGTAAAAGGGTGGGACCTAAATGCCAATCTAGTAGCACGAGTAAATACATGTGGTCGGGGAAACACGGCAGTTGTTCAAGATCATACTATTAATAAGTAATTGGTCTTTACATACGTAAGAGTCACATTTGAACCCATTTTGTACAAGAGGTAGTATATCATTTTTTCAAGAAGAAATATGCCTGTTTCGTCAGAATAGATCTTAATAGTTAGTAAATAGGGGGAATACATGAAATTGGTCTGTATTTTTGGGACATTTGTGTCACCAAACTTGGGTAGAAGTAGGGTATTTCCTTTGGTTACCCATGCCTGAATTTTAGTAGAATCATTGACCATTTCTTGACGTTCTTTGGTTAGTTGTTTTTGCTAGATATATTTAAATAATAGAGTTAAAATCTAAGAATGTTATCTATTCCTGGAGATTTTTAGTTGTATGCTTTTTCAGTACACATTCAACGTCCTCTTCGGTGATTCCAGCCTATCTTTGTTCTGGTTTATTTTTCATCCGTTCTACCTCTTGCATAATCACATATGCTTCTTTGTTATGTTCTTTAGACGAAGCCCGTAATTTTCCCAGAACTGTATAACCTCTTCCATTGTTGGGGGAGGTGGATTTTTTGTTAACCTATTTCTCTGTAAAATTTTTTCGCATCTGTTTGAAAAATCTTGTTATGTCTATAGAATCTTGATCTTTTTTCATAGCGCCTAATTCTTTGGGCCTTCAGTTTTATTGTTTGCTTTATTTTTTTCTTTATCTGATAGGACACCATTTTCATTCCAAATTTTGTATTTTCTTTCGAATTTTCTGCATTTTCACGTCCTTACATTTGTTCCTCTTGCTAGTTCATCAAGTACTGATAATTCACTTTTATGTTGTTCAATTACTTTCTATAGTTTTTTTGCTTATCTAAGGCGGATTTTCATGTCCGTGAGACTGCCATATATATATATATATATATATATATATATATATATATATATATATATATATATATATATATATATATATATATATATATATATATATATATATATATAGTTGCTGCTACTACTGCTGATGGATGTGCGTTGTGGTGCATTGGATATCGGCTCGGAACGATAAATCGGAGAGCCGAGTTCGAATTTCAGCTGAATTCATTGCATTCACTTACGCGCAAATACCCTTGGGAAAGGTATTAATCCGTCTCTTTTTTCCAGTTATGGGTTAAATAACAGGACAGATTGGGTTCTATAGCCATCCTTCGGTGTAGTCACGACTGAGTCAATGCTCTCCGCCCGAAGGCAAAGAGCTCAGCAGTGCGCAAAGCCGTCAACCATGAGCGTTGCCCGTCTAGAGACGAAAGCTAACGTATGCCCCCAGTCACAGTCTTTTATAGACTAGACCATATCCATTACGGGGTAGGATAGGATGTTTCTCTACAACATATACTATTCTTGTTTTGCGTAAAATAATTCTGTTCAATGTGTTTTGAATTCGTTTTATTGCCGTCTTATGACCGACTAAGATCACGTCTTTCCAAATCTTCTAAACTTTCAGCATTAGCTCCACAATGATTGGTGGGTATCTCAATTTTTTCATTATGATCTGCGCCTTGAGTGATGTTAGTATTTTTTATGTCCATTTCTGGTTCCTTTTTATGTCCATTTCTGGTTCCTTTTTATGTCCATTTCTGGTTCCCTTTTATGTTTCATTGATTCTCTTTTTCTGGTTGCAGTTCCTTTTATTTCTTTAATTTCAGCATCTGTCAATCGTTTGTTTCTCAGGGCGTACCTTCTTACATTTGCTCGTTTATTTTCGTCAATGTATTTTCTAATTGCTTGTCCAACCTTTTCCCGCCAAATGTCATATGTTTGGCGAGTGATGTTTTCTAAGGTTTGTGGCAACGCTTCATAACGAGTTTGTACTGCCCACGAGACTATTTTAGCTTTACTTCTTTTAAATGAATGATTGTGGATCTAGATGGAGAATTTGCAGGACTATCACTGGGATTATCCCGGTTGTAGGGACCTGAAAATTCATTATTTGTGTTAAAAAAATTTCTTATTTGTTTCTATGGCAAATGTTTTGTTAGGTGGTTGTTGTAGCGAAATCTTCGTCGCCAAGTTGTTGTTGTTGCCCGGATAACAAGAAGGTAGGTTCAAACAGTGTATTAGAATAAGAAAACAATATTTTTTTTTTTAATCATATCACCCCAAGCAAGGCGGTAACGCCACTGATGCGCAGGGGGCTACGTAAGGGTAAAAAGAATGGAAAAGAGAAAGCCGGAAACCACATCCTAAACAGGAAACAAGGGATGAGCCTCTTCACCTGTTCAATAAATGTGGGTGGAGTGTGAACCGGGCGATAGTTTAGTCTATCTACTCCAATTGAAAAAAAATAATAAAAAAGGAAAAGAGTGAAAAGATTGGAAAAGAGAAAACCGGAAACCGCATCCTAAACAGGAAACAAGGGATGAGCCTCTTCACCTGTTCAATAGATGTGGGTGGAGTGTGAACCGGGCGATAGTTTAGTCTATATACAATTATAAGTGTTAGTAATCAGCAAATAGAAATGTAAGTCCGAAGGGTATAGTTATGCTGTGTCTCGACTGCTTCTTGACTGTCACTTGACTGCGTCACAGCTGCGTCATCGGAAATCACTCCGGTTATTATTTATAAGCAGGAGGAAGAGTTCATTCCTATAGATAAGGCAACATAACATTTTTGGACCTCAGATAGATTCTTATTGACCATATGTTATTAAAAATGTATTTAAATAAAATACAGAACTGGGAATCGCTACTTGTGGTTTAGTCTAGTGACAAGTAAACTCGGAGACACGTAAATTCGACTAAAGTCGTTTTTCGACTTCAGTCGCCTCTGCTGGAAAGAATTACCGACGTAAGGCGAGGTATACCCGTAATTATAATTGTCGACCTTATTTTTTGCGCTCAATTATCCTGTTTGATGGACAAGAGATTCATATCAGGTATCACAAGTCTTTATTTTTTAATTTGTTTTTGCTTGTCAAGCAAGACTAAATCTTGCTGATTGCGCATTAAAGTTTCCACTGTTTGTTGGGATATTCCACAGGATTTTCACATTGCTATTCTCCAGCACATTTTTCTCTTTTGTTACCCGCTGAAAAAAACGGATTCTCGTTCGATCAGTGAAGCCCAAGCCCAGTCAGTACTTAGATGGGGTATCGTTGGAAAACATCATATAATCCAAAATATGTTTCGGTTTTTAAATAATTCACAAAGGGTTGATAAGCTGTAAAAAAAAATCAACAACAAAGCAAAAACAACAACTATAGAAAACAAAGAACAAAAGAAATCAACCACCTTTGAAACCACTTCATCCTAATACTTGTTACTACAACTAAATCATTACAGGTTTTAAAAGTAAAATGTATTATTATTATGTTGTCATTTTTCATCATATTTCGATTTCTGCTTTGGTCGGACTACCTACCAAGTCTGCGGGAAGACGTAAGGCAGGTCGTGGTGTGTCGTTATGGCTCTGTTTCATGTTTTTTCTATCTCCCTTATTATCCCTAACGTTACATAGACAAAGTTCTCCTTAGTGTGTGGGCTGTACTTAACAAGACAATTTTTTTGCATATCTCTTAAGGTGGGGTTTCCAGGGATTCTTTCACTGTGTGGTTTTGTTCCAGTTTTTATCATTCCAAGTGCACCTACTATCACTGACACGATTCTTGTTTTCAATTTCCACATTTTTTTCTATTTCAATTTCCAAGTCTTTATATTTTGACAGTTTTTCGAATACCTTGGATGCTATGTTACAATCCGCTGGACAAGCCATATCAATTAATAGACAAGTTTTCTCCTTCTGGTTTTTAACAATATGTCCGGCCTATTTGCTTCAATTTTTCTGTCTGTGAAGATGGTGTAATCCCATATGATGGTGACATCTTCTATTTCTGTAACCGGTCCTGGGTGATGTTCATACCAGTGTTTGTTTACAGATTTTCCATAGTGTTTGCACATTGTCCAATGTAAATATTGCCCCACTCTATCGTGACGATTTTTATATTCATTTGGGGCAAGTACAGAACGACCTGAGATTAGATGGTCTATTGTTTCTTGGTGTTTATCAAAGAACCTGCATTTTGGATTCACATTATTATGTATAATATTTGCATTAAAGTTTCTAGTGAAAAGACTTTGGTCTTGCGCTGCAAGAATAAAGCCTTCAGTTTCAGACTTTAATCCAGATGCACGTAACCATCGATGAGTATTAACTTTATCATCATTGGATTTATTGGCACGTTCTGGATATTGGCCATGCAGAGGTTTGTCTTGTCAGTGTTGTTTCATCTGTTCAAAAGTTCTATTCTTGGCTTTCATTTTCATACTTTTGTCGCAATAATTGGTTCTTGGCTTCTGTTTTGCTTTTCTACAGAATCTACTAAATGTAAATCTTGTTTGTATTTACTGCCTTCTTTTATTATTGAATATTTTTTCTTTCTGTTTTCATGTTGTTTGACTAATTGTATCATCCACTCCTTTGTTGTTTCTATGTATGTTAGTAAGCTAATAGTTGTTGTCTTGTATGACAATTCTAGCTGAATAAGACCTCTTCCACCTTCTTTATGGGGTATGTATAGACGGTTTACATCAGCCTTTGGATGATGCATCTTATGCTTAGAAAGAAACTTTCTTGTTTTAGAACCCATTCGCCTGATGTCGTTTATAGTCCAGTTTAAGATGTTGAAACTATATTGGACAAGTGGGATTGCAAGGCTATTAATAACCATAATTCTATTCTGAGAATTAAATTCAGTTTTTAATATCAGTCGTAGCCTTCTATAGTACTCTTTACACACTATTTCTTTCATTATTTTATGGTGAATTTTTTCACTCTCATTTACACCTAGGTATTTATAAGCTTCTTCTGGCTTTAATTCTTTTATTGTTACAGCAGGGTCTAAGCTAATTGAGGATGTTTCTTGTATTGATCCACGTAAAACTGTAGCTTTAGCACATTTATTCAAATTAAATTTCATTCCAATGTCTTCGCTGAAGCATTTTACAGTTTGCAGAAGACCTTCCAGCTCATTATCATTCTTAGCATATAACTTTAAGTCATCCATGTAAAATAGATGGCTTATTTTCTTTTGGTCTATTTTATAACCACATTCTCTCTTATTAAGTTGACTGGTTAGTGCTATTAATGATATGCAGAATAGTAAGGGAGACAAGGAGTCACCTTGAAATATACCTCTTTTGATGTTTATTTCACCAGACTTATAGGTTCCAAGATTTTTCTTTGCATTGTAGCAGTTTTCCAGGATCATTCAGTTAATAAGCAATTGCTCTTTACATCCGTAACAGCCACGTTTGCACACTTTTTTTCAAGCGGTAATATGTCATTATTATTATTATTATTATTATTATTATTATTATTATTATTATTATTATTATTTCCTTTGGTTTCTCTTGTATAATCATTTCTTTCCGGGCTCGAACCAGCGACCCAAGGTCAGAAATGTCATCGTGACATTTTCCCTTGCACATTTGTGTAAGATAAATAAAATAAATGAATAAAAATAAAAATAGATCAACATAAACACACATTTTAATTAGATAAAACTTTTCCTAGGTTGTGCGCTGTGCTTGTGGGGACACATTTTTGTATTTTTTTTAAAGCGTGGCTACCAGAGATTCCTTCAATGAGTTTATCAAAACCTTTTCCAGTCAAACCGAGGGTCCCAAACACAAATGGAATTCTTGATGTGTTATTGTTTCGAGATTTCCACTTCAAGATCCTTGTATTTTGATAGATTTTCTGAAGATTTTTAAAGATATATTACAGTCTGCAGAAAATACCATGTCAGAAAGAAAGCATATTTTGTTTTTATGGTCTTTGATCAAAATGTCTGGGTGATTAGCTTTGATTGTTCTATTTGTGTTTACTATCCCATAAGATTGTTGTAGGTCTTATGTCTGGAACCGAGTTTGAGTGGTGTTCATACGAATTTCTGGCAGTATTCTTCCCACAAAATTTTCAGATTTTCCAGTGCAGATATGTCAGGCTGTGTTTTATATTCGGTGGATGCTAATATCGTGTAGCCTGATAAAAGAAGGGCAATTGTTTCTGGATATTTAACCGCAGAATCTGCATTTGGGGTCAACACAATTTTATCAGTATGTGTGCTGGGTAAATTGACCCTGTGCAGCAAGAATAAAACCTTAGCTTTTGGCTTTTAATCTTGCACTTCGCAACATCTGATAGGCACATGGGGCTTGCCTGCATCAGTCTGTTTTTTTCTGACTAGACCATGAAGATGTTTATCTTGCCATCATTTCTGCATTGGGTTCATTGCACCTGCTTTTGCCTTCTTTTTTAAGTTATATCCTGTTACAGTAGGTGAATTATGGTTTACTTGCTCTTCTTCATCCATTTAGAATTTAATTTTGAATTTGTTGACTTCTTTTATTAAATCTTTTATTTTTTTTATGTTCTTTGACACAGCTCATCATCAATTCTTATCTTGTTTCTAAGTATAATTTTTTTTCCTTTGAGGAATTGAATATACAGTTGTTTCTACTCGGAAGCTGATTCTTCATATGCAAAATCCATGCTGAAGTTAGAAATAATCTTTACATGTAAAGTGTACATGGAATAAGAATTCTCATAAAAATCTGCAAATAAAAATATACTTTCGATAAATCCTAATATTTGATAGGAGGACTGTATGCAGATTGGATATGGAAATGAACGGTAAAAGGGAGCCCGGGTTTTTCTCTCTTATTTCTTCTTTTTCTTCATCTGTTGTCAAATAGACGCGTTCTTCCAATTATTTTGTTGAAATTCTAAAGTCCCTTCCGCACAAATCTTCTTCATCTGTCAGTGAATCGTTTATTGGTCGACAAGAGGCTGGCAAATGAAGCAAGGGGCCTTGTGCTGTAACCGCTTCATTCCTTGTCTACGTCTGTTTGCTGTCTCAGTCTGCTTTCTTTAACATCTTCTTCGTCACTGCGAAATGTTTATTCTGTTCAGCAAGCAAAGTTCAGCGGCTCGATGAAAATTGAATACACCAAGCGGCGTTGACAAGGGCAAAGAAGTCGGGTCGTTTTGGTGTGGGTGAGAACGGCTCGTTCTTCTATTTGCAAGGGGAGACGGGATATGGAAACTAGGGGCAAGGAAATAAGGGGACAAGAGAAATGTAGAAATAGAGAGAAGATGTATTCAAAAGAAGGCACTAAGCGATATGCGAAAAGAGGCACAGGATGGAAGGCAGAGTGTCAAGAAGGAATTGAAAAGTAAAGAATGGAAAAGAATTAAGTGCCAATAACCCACAAAGTAAGCAGTACGACGAATAATAATAATAATAATAATAATAATAATAATGATGATGATGATGATGATGATGATGATAATAATAATAATAATAATAATAATAAACGCGATTTTGAAAATAAAGCTTAATACCAGAAACAATTTGAAGACATAAAGTAGCCATGCCGGAAAAAATACACAGCTTCAATTTTATTAACTGATTCATTCTCGAGATAAAGTTAATGCCAAAATACAAACGCTTCTCACAATCGCATTCGTCACTAAAAGTTATTGATTGACCATACCTTCCAAAAAGAGAAGGTGGTCGGAGATTAATTCCACTGACATATCATTAAAACTGTGACCAGGAATCTTTTTGCTTACTTGCAGTAAACAAACAACTGCATTTTAAAACTGGTTCCGAAACATAGATTTACCAAAATAACTAAACTCTGTAACAAAAGACTCTATAAAATATCTTTGGGAAACGCAGCTAAATGAATCCGAACACGAAGAGAATGTATCTCCTTGATGAAAAAGCAAAACAAATAAAGAAATGTAACAAAACAAATCGGCCTTAAAAATGCTGACGAGAAATGGGAGAAAAAAATGTTTGCATGATAAATACCCTATCAGAGCCAGCGTTCCTTATGTAGATCAAAATCTTACCCATCAGTGGCTGACAGGATCTGGTTTCAAAATGAAAACTGAAGTATCCATAATTAATGCCCAGGATCAGTGTCGTCCAATCAGGAACCAATATAATGTCCTGAAATTTAACACCAACTCGTCCTGATGCATATGCGGAGAACATTAGGAGACACTTGATCTCATAATACAATGGTGTAGCCGACTTAAGCCGAGACAGCACTTGCAACAACCTGCGCAGTACATATATGCCAATATGCTGTGCATTTAACCTCGCCCGCAAAAAAGAATTACTGAGAACATAAGCCACCTTATTAATGAGGTTAACATTTTTAGAATTTCAGCGTTCAGATCAGTCTTTGAAATACAGAAATACAGGAGAATCGATCAAATGTGTTTGTGAAACTGATTGATTAAGTTTTTTTTTACTGCTTAAGAAAAGATTTTACAGTATGTTTCAATCGGGCCACTCAGTGTAGAGGTTTGCGTTAAGGGGTAGTTTATATGGATAGAGGAGAAATATAAAGATTAACACTAGACTTGAACAGGTTTGTTTATCAGTTTTCCGATAAATAATTCCGAGTAATTATCCATCACCACATCCTTACATTCAAGCTTACAGCACCTAGGTACTGACCAGGATCAACGTTGCTTAACTTCGTTGAACGTATGGAAACCGATGTTTCGATGTGATGTGACAGTAAGCCTTTCTTGGGATGGGCGAACGTTCGTTTGTATTCCCATCTTTTTCAACGAGGTAAAAAACAATACTTATGGATCTGAAGATACGTTTCGATGAAAATCGATTAGCTGGTAAAGCCATTGTGCATTTGGTCGGCTCTACCTGCACCCCTAGAAATAATCCTGTATCAGTGATTGGGAAAACGTCCTCTTGGGAGTCAGTTCCACAGTGCGGTTGTTCACGAGAAGAAACTGCTTGATTGGAACGTACTCATTGCCGATGGAATAGGAGGGGAATGTGGGTGGTTTGCTACAGTGTAAGAGGCATGGCGGGTCCTAGCTGTGAAGATTAGAACTGATGGAATCAAGGAATGTACTTCGTCCAAGCACTTTCCATGGAAGTTGCGATAGAGCCGCGTGGGGCTTACCGATTCTCGCATGTGAAAGAGAGATTGGAGGATGGAAAATAATTCGTCAGCCACAAGGATTCGGAAACGCTTTTGAACTCTATAAATATTGGAAACTAAGGACCTGGCAGTTTCCGCCAAAATATGACAACAGTACTTCCTTTTCGGTCATTTACACGGCCCTTGTAAAGATAGAGGATAGCACGAATGGTCAGGTACTTAGTGGAACGATACAGAGACCCGATAATTCTACTTGTATTGCAAGATAGCAATAGATCTTATGTACGAGTTCCAGTTGAGGTTAGGTGTGAGTTCGAGGCCCAATATTCTTTCAAGATATGGTGACCTCACGAGGGGACAACCGTTCATCATGACTTGAGGTAGTTCGGGCTCCGAACGGCGGTAATGGAATGTAATTAGTATAGTTTTCGAGGCATTGAATGCAATCAGCCAGTTTTTTTCTTACTGGGAAGTTAGTGCTAAATCGGAAGAGGTTAGCTGACAATCTCAGACCGTCAAGAGTTTTAGAGGTGCACTCGTAAATCGTCGTATCATCGACATAGATTTTTACGAAAGATCTGTATTTGACTAGAATTTTTCTCACTTGAGTCGCAGTCTGATGGAAAGTAAGAATTGAGCAGCTCCGGTCCAATAATACATATCTTCTGTCTCTTGTGACCGGTGATAGTTCGATGTCTGATCGGCGGTGATGGAACGCAACCAGTATGGGTTTAGCGACAATAAATATAACCAGCCAGTTTTTCCCCACTAGGAAGTTAGTGTTAAATGAGATGAGAGGACGGCTGCCAATATCTGATCATCAAGATGCGCCAATATATCGTCTTATCATAGGCATAGATTTTTACGAAAGATCTGAGTATTGTTCTTAGGTGGATAATTTATGTAACTAAGAGAAATGGTTTGTTCGAGAAGTGACACTTGGTGGGAGGGGGACGTTGAAGGACTCTTTGAAGACGTTCAAGAAACAAAGTAAATACAAGGACATCAGGAAATTGAAAACGTCGTTCTTGTATAATTCTTTTGCTTTTTGGAATAAATGAGCGTAGATTCATTATTCTTATTTCCCATTATTTTTGTTTCTCTCTAAGAACTTAACGACATCAAAATAGCTGCCATTTTTTAAATCACCGTTTAAGGACACCAATCCGTTTAGATATACCTCTTGGAACAGTTAGTTGCTTGTTTTTGTATAGGGGCGTATTAACCTCCATAGATTATTAAATGCTGAAATCTAAATATTTTGTACACATTTTTATTTATTTATTTTTTGTTGAGATAATAATGGTTTTAGTAATTAGTCTTACTAATTAACCCATACCTGAAAGTAGATGAGATGGAATCATACCTTTCCAAACGGTATTTACGCGTAAGTGGATATAACGAAACTAACTTGAAGTCGAACTCGGTTTTCCGATAAATAATTCCGAGTAATTATCCATCACACCATCCTTATATTTAATCTTACACCACCTGGGTACTGACCAGACTCAACGTTGCTTAACTTCGTTGAACGCACGGAAACCGGTGTTTCAATGTGATGTGACTGTAAGCGTTTCTTAGGATGGGCGAACGTTTGTTTGTATTCCCATCTTTTTCAACGAGGTAAAAAACAATACTTATGATCTGAAGATACGTTTCGATGAGAATCGATTAGCTGGTAAAGCCATTGTGCATTTGATCGGCTCTATCTGCACTTCTAGAAATGATCCTATACCAGCTAAAGAAAAAGAATTGTGTGGCTGAATGATTGTGTTAAATACATTTCCTTATAAGCAAGTATTTGTTTTCATTCTAGCTTAAAAACTGCATCCTGTAGGGACTTTTGAGCTAGCTCCTGCGGAGGGTTAATTGGGCCTCCAGTCCCAAACTAAAGAGACCTCTGGTCCAGCTTAGAATATAGCAACGTTAGTTTTGAAGAAATAACTTTGAAATCTTTAATTCACCCCATGGAACGTCAAAATTTCACTTTAACTCTGTTTCGGGTTACAAGTTCAACTCCGGCAAAAAGACCGATTTAGGCGGAAATTCTAATTCAGGCCGAAAATTGAGATTTTCAGATCATAAACTCTGCGGAACTTCAAAACCTCTCATCATGAAACCTCTCACTTTAACCCTGATTCCTTGGCATTTTGAAGAAATAAAATTGATTTTCTCAATTCACGATATTTTGGAGATACTTTAAACTGAGTTCAAAACAAAAAAAAAACTTTTTAATTCACAAAGTTTTTGTGTTACTTTAAACTCAATATAAATCAAAATCTTTTAAAATTACTAATTTTTATCGGTTATTTTAAAGTTTGAATTTTTGTTAACTCATCCGGACACAATTCCAAATGCTGAATGTTCAAGCACCAGATAAAGGGTAGATTTTTAATTCCAGGATCATCCTGATTCCAAAAAGGTATAATAATTCACTGTAGATCAAATTTAAGTTTGAATTTAAGTTTTGTTTAATGGCATATCAACCTCTGTGGGCTATTTGATACCAAAAAGTAGTGTCTTAATTTTTTTTATGTTCAGTTATTGTGAGAAGGTTGATTTTGTCAGATTTTGATGAAAACCTTGTTTTCATTTTTTAATTTTAATTTTTATTATTTTAGAAATCTGAAGATGTCTTCTAGTTTTGTATTAAAAAATGTATTGCTGATAAATTCTTTTTCTTCAAAAATGTGTAATAATAATAATTTTTGTATATTTTCCTATAAAGGTCTATTTTTATACTTTCATAGTGTTTTGACTCCACTTTGGGGTTTAACTATTTGCCCATAACAGGTGCTACCATTCCGGGTCAGGATGGACCTGGGAACAACAGCAATTAAGAGGTGGTTCCATGCTCCTCACAACCTCTCAATCAGAGGCCTTGCTGCTGGATGCAGTTTACCGTCATACATATCGATGTACATCAAGTGTAGTCCGAGTTAGAGTGGTTTCAGGGACACGGACGGGCAAACAAAAGTTTTTGTTTATTTATTTAAAACAGAAGATATATGTTGCAAGATAAAGCAATGGATGGGAAGTTGATACTGGAAACTGTCTTCTTGTGGTTTCTCATCAATATGGAGTCTGACAGAAAAAAAAAAAAGAGAACGCAATTTATTTAAGAAGACCAGCCCATAAGGGAAGGGCAGGAGGACAGAACCATACTTACTTGAGGCAATTTCATGTGCTTTCTTTTTATACGTCCACGTATCATTTCGTGTTTTTAAAAATAAGGGATTTCTCTATGTCAGCATTTAATATCTTTACGTGATACACGCTTTAGCAATCAGGTCTCTTTCGATCTATGACTGATTAGGTAGAATAATTTCCTGCGGTATTTCTTTCTGCGGTAGACTGATTGTCAACCAAGGATATAGAACCCAATCTAGAGGAAGAAGAGGGTATTTGCGCGTAAGTGAAGGTGTTGTGGTAAAATCTTCGTCGCCAAGTTGTTGTGGCCTGTTTGGTCCAGGAAGAAAGACACGGAAAGAAGAAGGTAGGTCCAAACAGTGTATTAGAATAACAGAACATATATACAATAATAAGTGTCAGTAATCAGCAAATAGAAGTGTACGTTTGAACGGTATAGTTACACTGCGTCACGACTGTCTCTAAACTGTCTCTCAGCTGCCTCTCCAAAAGTCGCTCAGATTAGTATTTATGGACGGAAGAAGAGTCTATTCCTATAGATAGGACACCATAACAGATTGGAAAGTATATTTACCACTTATGACGAAAATACTAATATCCCAGCTTTTCTTGAAGAGTTTTTGCTATCGTCGGTAATTCTCTATTTCTTTGACAATTTTTCTTATTTCGTTTATGTAGTTGACCAAATAAATTATATTGAAATTTTAGATTATTTAACAATCTTTTCTCAAATCTTTTTCTAACATGATTTTATGGTGTCATTTATCTCATATGTTCCCTTCACCTTAATATGAGATCAGATCTATTTCTCCTCTTGTTAATCAGTTGCTATTCTATTGCAGTGCGTGCTGCTATTCATCCATAATTGGGGGAGAAGATATGGATTCATATTTGTTATGGCGAAATCTTCGTCGCCAAGTTGTTGTGGCGAATCTTCGTCACCTAGGTTTTGTGGCCTGTTTAGGCCAAGAAGAAAGACACGGAAACAAAAAGGTAGGTTCCAACCAGTGTATTAGAATAACAGAACATATATACAAAGACGAGTGTTAGTAATCAGCAAATAGAAGTGTACCTCCGTTATGCTGCGTATTAACTGCCTTACGACTGTTGCACGACTGCGTCCTAACTGCCTTCCCCGAAGTCACACAGGTAGTCTTATATTGACGGAGGAAGAGTCCACTCCTATAGATAGGGCACCATAACAAAAGGCAACGAATTCAACTGGAATTCGAACTCTGCTATTCAATTTTTCATTCATTATACCTCCACTCACATCCAACAAAAGTATACACGGAAGATATATGTTTCTTTTATACACTGTGGTTGCTTTGTTGCAACTGTAAGAGTATGAATATAATCCGTCATTGTGTCCATCTACAACTCGGCTCTACCTGCATTCCTAGAAATTGCCTTCTTTATTTATTTTTGGCTCTCCACAACTTCCTGTTCTCTGTGGCTCTTAATAAATTTTGTCGTTTCATTATCTCTCCTAAACATTGCCCCACCATCCATTTACTCAAGCTCGTTAGGTAAGTTATGCGTTCTTTTTCTCTGTTCCTTTTCTTTCAATATGTCCTGTGAATATCAAATTTTACAAGCCTTCTTTCCTCATTAAGTAACCTAGAAATTTTAGCTGTTTCTTATTAATGTTAAGTATCTCTTCTTTTTGTTTTCATTTTCTCTAGAGCTTCATTGTTGCTCATATGTTTAATTCATGATATTCGCAGCTTCCTCCCGTAGAACGATATTTCTGTGACAGAATTAGTTAAATTTATTATTTAATAAAATATTATGCAATCATTGATAATTATTCAGATTCGTCTGGCACAAGGCTACAATAATTTGTCGCCATCAAAGAGCAAATAAATGAAATAAAAATTGCCTCTCATGATATCATAGGTGTTTAAGTGTTACTATTATAAATATTACTAATATTATCATAGTTTGGCACAAGGCTATAATACAAGAGCGTAAAGTAAGAAATGCATTCAAAATCAAGAAAAGGAAAGGAAGTAATGCAATGTTTACTATAACAATTTCCTTTATCTGAAATTCTCAATTCGAATAACCTCCAAAAATCCGAAAGTTTTTCAAGTGCTGACATGATTTATCAAACATCAAAAATATTAAAAGGCACTGGGAAAGTTCCTAAGAGATTTGCAGCTATTTTAAATGACTTCATCTACCCTAGATAGAGGTTTTCCAGTCCAGTTACATAGCCTACGTTGGCGTAAGAAATTTTTGTTAGTGATCGTCTCATCAACATTTTTGTTCGTGGATTACTTACCAAGTGTTTCATGCTTAGTAAAAATATTATTCATAATGTCAAAAAGTCCTGTATGTATATATTTAAGTCAGTAGTTATAATATTTTTTGTACATGTACAGAAAGTACAACATATTATTTTAATGTGAAATCCTAATTTAACCACTTAAAAATCTGGCGTCATTACCTGTATCGGTATGTACACAAAATTTATTAATCTAAACTTATTTATAAATGGAACTTTGTCTCTGTGTGTGTGTGTGTGTGTATGTGTGTGTGTGTGTGTGTGTGTGTGTGTGTGTCCGTTACCTATAGACTCTGAAACAGCGGAACCGATTTTCTTGAAAATTTACACAGTTGCACTATAAGCGTCTGCGAGTGTTCTTAGCTAGGTTTGTGTCGAGTTACCCCCGATAAATATCGAAAATCGATAATCGAAAAAATCGGGTTATAGAAGGAGTGGTTCCGATTTTAATCAAATTTGATACACTCATAGACAGAGACATAAGAAACGATATTCAGAAGTTTCAAGGTTGCAGTTCTTACAATAGTGCAGAAAATCGATAATATATAGATATATATAAAAGGCAAGATGTTTGTGTGTGTGTCTGTTTATCTGTCTGTATATTCTTTATACAAATCCACAATTTTTATCCGATTTTCATCAAACTTCACACAAATATTCTTTAGGCTAAGTCTGAGCTCCAGGACCACGGATTAGTTTTAAAGCTTTCATTTCATCCGAGCAACGCCGGGCTATACTGCTAGTTTTTATATAAAACTATTTTCAGAGTATATATATAAACTGTGTTATTAAATGCAAAGTGATATTGTATTTATGCTTAGGTTTCATTACCAAGTTGCCCGATTTTATAAAAGCTATGTACAAATTAAAGAGCCTATATTCCAAAATCCGAAAACATTTGAAAACAGAAGCACTTTCGGTCTGAAGAATTTTGGATAAAGAATTCTCAACCTGTTCTAAAACAACCTTAGTCTAGCGCAAGGGTGTAATAGAAGGCACACCCAGTAAGAATTGCATTGAGAATCACAATTGGGATTTGTAGCGGTCAAAAATGAATGTAATGCTAACTGTAATTTTTTTTTTTTTAATCATAACACCCCAAGCAAGGCGGTAACGCCACTGATGTGCAGGGGGCTACATAAGAGTGAGAAGATTAGAAAAGAGAAAACCGGAAACCACATCCTAAACAGGAAACAAGGGATGAGCCTCTTCACCTGTTCAATAGACGTGGGTGGAGTGTGAACCGGGCGATAGTTTAGTCTATCTACTCCAATTGAAAAAAAAACAGTGAGAAGATTAGAAAAGAGAAAAACCGGAAACCGCATCCTAAACAGGAAACAAGGGATGAGCCTCTTCACCTGTTCAATTAGACGTGGGTGGAGTGTGAACCGGGCGATAGTTTAAGGGCAATTATATTTACAATGTAAATGCATTGAAAATAAAGAAATGTGTAGGTTGGCCCCAAATTATTAGTTAGAACTCAGACGACTCGAACAGACTGAGGGCGAGTCAAATCCCGTGGCTGTAGATATGACAGTGGACTGCCTTTGATTAAGTTATGATATAAGGGCAAAAAGACTTGATGTGTTTGCCTACGACTTGGCTTCCCCGTAGTAGCCGCCTTCTGAAGACCAGGCACTTTTCGAGCCGGCAAAGAAATAAAATAACAGAAGAAAACACGATCGTGTGTCTACGTGTGTATGAGCATGTATAAATGGCTGCAAAATACGAAGTTAGGTTAGAGTCGTGTGCACTCATCCAGGGTGTGGGGACTTGTGGTTAGACAGACGCGACTCCCCTCCTCGGTAGCAATTGGCATCAAATGCAGTTGTTCTTCGCGTCTGGGTCAGTTGTGAACAATTCTTCGTGCCCTGGCAAACATTTTAATTTTCTTGTCAGCTCCAATTGCAGATCAGATCTGAGTGGATTTGGCTTGACAACCAAAAAGACAGACGACAAACACAAGGATTTATCACAGGGTGGCCAGCGCATATTGCACCCGATAATGACCCAGAAAGAATTAACAAAGAAAATAAAAGAACAACAAAAATAAGGATATAAGATAATTGAATAAATCTTCCGGGCAAATCTATGGAAGAGTTCGTAAATCCATCTTTTTAAATAATTTAATTGTATTACTAGAGTTAAATGGGTGTGTAAGTCTGTGTTTATGCGTGAGTCTGTTTGATTGTCTGAAACATTCTCTACAATTTCTTTTTCTCTGAGTATTTATCTGTTTCATGTTACACTTCTTGCTGATAAAATTATTTAATATATTTGCGAGTAAGTTATATAAATTGCAAGACTCAGGTATTGAAGATACAGCCAAAACATTGAAGGAAATCATTTTATCTATCTATCTATCTATCTATCTATCTATCTATCTATCTATCTATCTATCTATCTATCTATCTATCTAGTCTGTTTCTTTATCTATCTATCTATCTATCTATCTATCTATCTATCTATCTATCTATCTAAGTCTGTTTCTTTATCTATCTATCTATCTATCTATCTATCTATCTATCTATCTATCTATCTATCTATGTCTGTTTCTTTATCTATCTATCTATCTATCTATCTATCTATCTATCTATCTATCTATGTCTGTTTCTTTATCTATCTATCTATCTATCTATCTATCTATCTATCTATCTATCTATCTAAGTCTGTTTCTTTATCTATCTATCTATCTATCTATCTATCTATCTATCTATCTATCTATCTATCTAAGTCTGTTTCTTTATCTATCTATCTATCTATCTATCTATCTATCTATCTATCTATCTATCTATCTATCTTACAACCCGTTCCTATCTATCTATCTATCTATCTATCTGTCTGTCTGTCTGTCTGTCTGTCTATCTATCTATCTATCTATCTATCTATCTATCTATCTATCTATTTCAGTTTTTTCTTATCTATCTATCTATCTATCTATCTATCTATCTATCTATCTATCTGTCTGTCTGTCTGTCTGTCTGTCTGTCTATCTATCTATCTATCTATCTATCTACTTCAAGTTCATATCTATCTATCTATCTATCTATCTATCTATCTATCTATCTATCTATCTATCTATCTATCTGTCTGTCTGTCTGTCTATCTATCTATCTATCTATCTATCTGTCTTCATTATACATGCATGCATGTATGTATGTATGTATGTATGCTTCTATTTATGAATTTCATACTCTTTATTATCATTATCTATGACAATCTATCTATGTATGTATTCTATGCAATCATTTCATTATTCATTTTATTGTCTTTATCATATATGTATGTACGTATGTATGTACGTATCTGTTTCATTCATGATCTATATATGTATCTCATGCTTTCCTGCTATCTTCATTAAACATCATCGATAAGAACACATATTTTGATCAGAAGGTATAAGCAATAAACCGAAAAATCTGTTTATAATGACAATTCCTCATCTCAAAACTGAAACAACCCAACCTGATAACGAATATCGTTGAACTTCAAAGCTCCCCAAATGCCCGACTGATTTTTTCCGAGACTGTGAAATAGTGGCTAAAAGTGTTAGAGTTACTTGATTGTTGTGCATTCAATTACTGGGACCATTTAAAGGCAGCAGAAACGAGAAGACATGTCCGTCAAGACATAGAAAATATATAGCCTAATGATAACCACAAGGTAGATCGTCGGAACCTTGTGTCTACAATAGCACCAATAATAAGAAAAAATTCTTGATTGCTTTTACGACATGTCAAACTTCTTGGGTTATTTAATGTAAAATTTTGTATGGGACACCCAGTAAAGATCAGTATCACTTTTTAATCAGTATAGTGTAATAGTTAGCGAGTTTGCCTCGCTAGAACACATTACAACTGAGTAGTGAGTTCGGTTCTCACTGAGTCCCCCATACTTTCGACCTTGTGCCACATATAAGTCACACTTAAAAAAATCACAATATTAATGGGCAACAAGGCTAACCACGTTAACAATTGTTCCATATAGGGGTGTCAATTTAGTTAGGCTGGCTGGTTTTATCATAATGTCAACTCTTCTTGGGATATTTACTGTCGAATTTTGTATATGGCGCCCAGTAAAAATCAGTATCTTTTTTCAAGCAATGGCAACCTACTGCGGGATTATCTTCTGCTCAGTCAGTTATGTCTCTTTTGAGACATGATCACCCAAGCGTGTCTCACGTATGGCACTTAACTGACTTGTCAACCAGACTAACCACGCTAAACAATGCTCCACAGTAAGGTGTCTATTTAGTTATGTTGGTTATAAGACATGTCAACATTTGTTGACATGGGGTTGTAATTTTGTATGGGGCACACAATGAGAGTCATTGTCACTATTCACTGTTAACGTTCAACTAGACTAACATAGTTAACAATTAACTCGCGCCGAGTAGCTTATAACAGCCAATGGTGCGATAAATTCTTTGATAAAAAGATCTAAGTATATGTTTTCATTCCAGTTGAATTCATTGCATTCACTTACGCGCAAATACCCTTGGGAAAGGTATTAATCCGTATCTTCCCTCCAGTTATGGGTAAATAACAGGACAGATTTGGGTTCTATAGCCTTGGCTGGCAACCAGTCTACCGCAGAAAGTAATGGCAACCTACTGCGGGATAATCTTCTGCCCAGTCACCATATCTCTTTCGAGACATGATCGCCCAAGCGTGTATCACGTATGGCACTTGACTGACTGATATGTTTTCATACTTATGCTGAGACTTAACTATTTAGCAAGTTAATGAATCTTAAAGAAGGCAACCCTTCATCAGATATTATACAATGAGACTAGAGTATCACAACAAAAACTAAATCGCTTAAAGACTTCCAGTAGCATCAACATCTAAAATTGAAAACACATGTAATTAGAATAAAAAATAATGATATAATCAATATGTTGATTTTTCCACACTACCTTAAACAAAGTAAAAAGAGATACCTCTCCAGAAGCGATAACAGTGAACTTGATCAGTTTTAACAACAATTATTCTATAAATCTCAATCGACAGTAATGCTAACTGTTTGGTCAATGGTCATTCTCACCATTATAATCATTTTAACAGAAGGCCGTAAGTATGGAGTACTTAGTGCCGCCACGGACTTCCTTAAAAATAAACAATAAAATAAATAATTTAAATTCCTTCTTTGAACTTAAATTTTGGTTTTGTATGAAAGGCCTAGAACTAAACAGAATTAAATGAAAAAAATTCCGTATATAAATAAAATTTTTAGACATTTTTCGTCATATTTTTGCCATATTTTTCGTCACTCATAGAACTGCCATTATAACAAAAAATGTTAACAAAATTTCTTCAAAATCCAATGTTATCCTGAGATATATTTCGAAGTCATTTAGTAAATTTAAGGATTAATTAACTGGATTTTTTAAAATTAATGTTTATTCTTTAATTAAAACTTAATGAAAATAACATTTATTTACGCACGGTAACCTTTGAGTTCAGACATTTAAAATGGAAATTATAATCATAATTAAAAAGCGCGCGAAAAAAAAAAAACTTAAAAGAAATACAGAACACCAGCAGAGCAATAATGACATTGTTACTTATGTTTAAAAATAAATTATTTTTTAACCTTATATAATCAATGGTTTATATATAATATTTTCTCCCATACAATTTTATAAAACTTAGTATAATGAATAATTTCATTTTTATATATATATTTTTTAATAATCATATCGCCCCAAGGCATTTTACTGCCACTGTTTTGCAGGAGGGTTACATAGAAGGAAAGTTATGAGAAAGAGTGACAGGTTATAGGGGGTGTCAGGAAGTGGGTAAGAGAAGGATGAGAATACTGATGAGAGTAGAGTGGACGGATAAAGAAGCATGAGAGAGAGAGAAAGAAAGAGAGAGAGAGAGAGAAGATGCAGGTTAGTGAGATAGGAGATGACTATTGATTTTACATTTAAATTCTTGGAGATTATAGCTGTCGCAGCAGCAAGTAAATGGAAGGGAATTTTACAGGCGGGAAGTGCGAAAAGAAGCTGTTGGAGTAGAATTTGCGTTTACATTTTATTGGTTTCACAGTAAAAGAATGGGACCTAGTTGCTAATCTTGTGGCACGAGTAAATTCATATATAGGGGGCACCAGTGAGCTAAGTTCATCGGAGCAGAAGCCGTGAAAGTATTTGTAGAGAAGACATAGGGAAGCCACATTGCGCCGGTGAGAAAGTGACTGTATCTGAGCTGCCAAGTCAGGATCAATCACATTACAGATTCTCCGTTGGATTTTGTCAAGGACACCTAGGTGGATAGCAGCAGCACCCGACCAGATATGGCAGCAATATTCAATGCAACTTCTCTCAATCTGTGTGGCGACTTTACTAACCGTTATACCACGACGAAGCGTCTGATATCAATTCGTCATGAGAGAAAAAGAAATCTTATTTCAGAGGGAATAAATGTCCAACTAATGTTAATAGATTGGGAGAAATGGAATTTAACATCAAGTTACTTTTTTCTTTTTGCTTTTTACTTACCACACACAAGTCATACCTAATTTCTGACTGTTAAATAGCTTTATATATGTGCAGGATTGTTTCAGACGGGAAAAACCCACTGGCCCTGCACAGAGAACCGACTTTCTTAGCAGCGGATTTAGCTATGGATTCTGTATAGTCATTCCACTTGTGGTCTGTTGTGAGGGTTAACCCGAGAAGGCGCAGTGTTTTGTTTTCAGGGAGACTAGCCTGATCCATGCTAATGGTGGGGGGAGGGTGTCCAAAAGTACTTCTAATACTATAATAGAAGTAGTTTTTCTTTTCTATCGCCCGGTTCACACTCCACCCACGTCTATTGAACAGGTGAAGAGGCTCATCCTTGTTTCCTGTTTAGGATGTGGGTTCCGGTTTTCTCTTTTTCAATCTTTTCACTCCTATGTAGCCCCCTGCACATCAGTGGTGTTACCGCCTTGCTCGGGGTGATATGATTAAAAAAAAATAATACGATTAAATTTAATACATTGCTTTTATAAAAATATTTTCGTACCTATATGATGTCATAAAATATCTATTGAACAGGTGAAGAGGCTCATCCTTGTTTCCTGTTTAGGATGTGGTTTCCGGTTTTCTCTTTTTCAATCTTTTCACTCCTATGTAGCCCCCTGCACATCAGTGGTGTTACCGCCTTGCTCGGGGTGATATGATTAAAAAAAAAATAATACGATTGAATTTAATACATTGCTTTTACAAAAATATTTTCGTACCTATATGATGGCATAAAATATCTAATTACACCCAATGTGTATATTTAATTTTGAATTTAAGTTACTAAATTATCATATATAATATTACTCTTCCAATAAAAGTAGTTCAAAGCCATAATTCAAAATTATTTTCTATTTGAACATCCATACCCAAAATAATCTAACAGTTACTAAAATAATACAAAAATAAGATTATTTTTTTAAACGGCTCATATGCTAAAATGGCATTAAACATAACATTTTTCGATTCTTCAAATCTGTCTTTATTAATAAAAAAAAAGGAATGATCTCGCAATGAGGTGAATTTAGAAATCGCACATGAAAAATTACAAATATTTAAAAAATTATTAAGTGTAGACTGAAAGAAAAGTCTGTTATTAAATCATGCAATCACTAAGTGTCGGAAAATGTACTTTTTGAGTTTTATTGAATTATTGTGGTAAAGTTCAGGACGAATTTTTTGTATGTTCTAATTGATATTGTATAATTTCTTTTTACTGAAATGACATTTCTAGGGATTTTCCTTTATATAATTGTAAAATAAATTGACAACCCCTCCAATTAAAAGCTCCACAGGAGATATCGAAAGGTGGGGTGACCAGCCCAAATATGTTCACAATATTTTCTAATAAAATAATTTATTCAGTACGCAATTAATGAATAAGTACTGAAAATTCTGTTTAAATCGGATAAGTCACTAATTTTTGACAAATATTTTAAAATATGTTAGCGATTTTTTGTTTTTATTTCGAAAAAGAAGCATCCATTTATATTCTATCTCGTATGTAGTGCAACTTCTCTCAATCTGTGTGGCGACTTTGCTAACCGTTACACCACGACGAAGTGTCTGATATCAATTCGTCATGAGAGAAAAAGAAATCTTATTTCAGAGGGAATAAATGTCCAACTAATGTTAATAGATTGGGAGAAATGGAATTTAACATCAAGTTACTTTTTTCTTTTTGCTTTTTACTTACCACACACAAGTCATACCTAATTTCTGACTGTTAAACTATTCTTTTGTTCCCGCCAAGAAGAAATTCCACAGGCATACATTTCTAAAATACCCTACTCGCCTTTCCCTCAATTCTGTTGTGATTCAGCTAGTCCTTCCTATCTTTACAAGATAAGGCCACCTTCTAACATTTCAAATGTAATGGAATATCTTATTGCACCAGAGTAAAAAGAATGCTAGACCTTTTTTTTATATTATTTTTTTTTTAACTAAATCCTCCCATCACCTTTTTTAATTACCATCTGTATAGATTTCACGTAAAGCGTAATCACTCGGTAGACACCTCTCGTTTGTCCTGCGTAAATGGTATCCAGCAACGGAGAACAACATAGCTACTGGCATAGAAAGTAAACAAAACAAACCAAAAAAAAAAAAAAAAAATAAAAATAAAAATAAAACACCCACCCTTTCATCTACTGTAAATGCCACCCGAAAATTTCCGCCATTTACTATTTCCAGTTTTTCTCTCATATTACAGTTATTTTTTTTCTTTTTCTTCCTCACTCGGTTCTTTGTCAATGGCGTTTGTTCTCGGCGTTCTGTAATTATCCTCAGCCTCAACTTGGGTTTCTTTTCTTTTCTTTTACTGTAATATTTTCTATTTCTCGTTCCTCATTCGAATCCGTTTATCCTTACTCATTTACGGATTTAATTTAAGATGATATTGACACTTCCAGTCGTTCATTAATTACGATTGAGGCTTACTTGTTTCAGCAGATAATCGTATCAATTCTTAAAAACCTATCAATTTAAATTCGGACATTAAGTATATTCATTATTTTATTTTTCTTACTTAATTTTTCTTCATCTTACTAAAGACTTTTTTTTTCATTTCCATGTGTATCCTTTGAATATTTAAGATGCGTAAAGTAACAAAATTACAAAAAACAAAAAATTAAAAACCGTTAAAAACAAAGAAAAAGGGGCTTTATTGCAATATCAATCCACTTGTTTGGCAGTGAATGCTGCCCAATCTCAACTCAACACAGGTGAAGTGAAAACGAGACACAACAGAAATGCGGTTCTTCAGAAGCAAACTGAGAATTCCACGAACCGAACCAGTAAACAAAGAAGTCCTTCTAAAAGTGGCGACAAAAAGAAACGCTTATACACAGAATCAGAAAGATACAACAGAAATTCGTTGTACAGAAAACGAGGAAGAAGAGCTTTGAAAACGTAACTCAGACCGGGAGTATTGAGAACAGGAGAGATAGTGTAAAGGAAAGTGTAAACCCGAACAATGATTACGTATAGACACAAGTATAAAACCCACCAATGATTATGTATAGACGTAAGTGTAAACCCGGCTAAGATTACGTATGGTTTCATGTATAAACCTGACCAATGATTACGTAGAGACTCAAGTATAAGCCTAATCCATGATTACGTATGAATTAAAAAAAAACTTGAACAATGATTACGTATAAACTCCAGGATATACCTGACCAAGAATTACGTATGGATTCAAGTATAAACTCGACCAGTGATTCCGTATAGTATAAACCTGAGCAATGATT